>OY744520.1:117549925-118039925 GCA_963556195.1 Sepiola atlantica
CCTGATCCACTCTTCGCTCTGCCCACTCTGACAGTGATTGATTCGGTTATGTTTTACCATTCATCCCATAAAGTGGAACACTTCCTACTTGAGATTCCATCACTTTATACTGATAAAAACATACATGTCTTCGCTTTGGTGGTGGGTCATAATCTCTAGAAATAACAACTCCACAAAAATGTCATTTCATAAAGCCATATTTGCCTTCTCTCCTGTGTCGTCCTTATTCTATATAATAATACGCAGTTCGTGTTTGTACGTACGTTATCACCTTTCACCCCCATTTGAAACCGTTAGATCGACATATCGCTAAAAAATAAAACGCAAAAAGTAACCGAGAAATAGCTGATCTCGTTGTTTGCTAAAATTAAAATTTTACCCATTTGAAAATGAATTGTTCTATAATCGAATAGAATTCTGTTGTTTCTTCAACTTAAACAAGTTTGCAATATATTCTGTGCGTTATTATATTTTAATTTTAATACATCTAATTGTTAAAATTTTAAATAAATTATTTATTTTAAAATTATTTAAATTGTTACAATATATATAGACAAATTCAAAGGTGAATACGTTCATTATATATATATATATATATATATATATATATATATATATATATATATATATATATATATATATATATATATATCTGACAATTATCTGTACGGTAAGGAGAGGGAGGGAGAATGCAGCAAGTCAATGTTATAGTGCCGTAATTATGACAAACATTTGGACTAGTCCATTCTCAATAAATACTGAAATCATTCGCTTCTCATTTGTTGTGGGGCACCCCAACCCGATCAGTCTGTCATTAACTTCGGTTGATTGAGGACGTCGGAATGGGGTTATACCAGTCGAGGATCCGTTCTCGACAATCAGTCCGGCAGGAACCTGTGCCATTTCGGTGGCCTTTTATCTGCCGGGCGGAGATATATTGTCCTGGGTTTTCCTAGGAGGTGCACCCTCCCAGGCCTTGCCCCCTCTCTTTGGGGAGGAGTAAGTGTATTGCTTGCTGCCCGAGGCGCCCTGACCGGGGAATGCCGACGGGGTTGCCCAGGCTATTTTTGCTAGGCCAGAATGCTTTTTCTTTAGGGGCGCTGGTTTGACTCTTCCCCACCTTCCCGACCTTGTGTCACATATTCCTGCGGTGGGAGGGAATTAAATACCGTTGCGGCGCACCCCAGCACGCGTAGTCTCTCAGCAACTTTAGTTGATTGAGGACGTCGGGATGGGGTAATACCAGTCGAGGATTCATTCTCGATAATCAGTCCGGCAGGAATTGGGCCGTTTCGGTTGCCTTTTATCTGCCAGGCTGAGGTATACTGTCATGGGTTATTCTTAGAGATGCACACTCCCAGTCCTTGCCCCCTCTCTTTGAGGTGGGGTAAGTTTATTGCTTACTACCTGAGGTGCCCTGTTCCTTCTTTAGGGGCGCTAGCTTGATTCTTCCTCACCTCCCCGCCTTGTGTCACATATAGCTGCGGTGGGAAGGAATTAGATAGCTGCACAACCTTAGTATACACTGGCAGTCAGGACAGACGATCCACTTCTCGTGTTTCTCTGTTGTATATTCTTTTCTCCAATATATTTGTTTTTCCTTACACCCCATGTCTGTGTTCTCATTCTGGTCCCTAAACAGGGCCATAATAATTGGCGACGAGATATTCGAACTTACACGGAACCCAGCCACCACTAAAATTGGTGACGAGATATTGTAGCTTACACGGGACCCCACCACAACAATTAGCAATAACAAGTGTCGACAAGATATTCGAATATACACGGGACCCTACAACAATTCGAAAACTCTTAAAAAGGATTTAACAAAAAACTGGCTACGAGGAATTCAGATTTACACGGGAACCCACAACTCGAAAAAAAACCCTGAAAAAGGACATTAAAAAGCTGGCAACGAAGTATTTGAATTTACACGAGAAACAACGACATTAAGGATTTTTCTTGAGAACCTTAAAAAAAGGACCCCACAACAACCAGCAACGTGGGATTTCAAATTTCAAACTTACACCACTAAAATAGACTGACAACGTGGTTACAGTAAAAGATTTGGGAGAACTTTTTAACATGGATGTCACAACGGGCGATAAAATTAATTATGGAAAACCTTCAGAAAAAAAACTTGGAGAATTTGACTACAAATTCAGTAGACAACGTCCTAATTGAAAAAAAACTGGCTTACTGGTGGAAAAAAGGAGAAGAAACACGTAAGACCAACCTATTATTCTCTTAATTGAAAGAAAGGTCAGTGATTTTTGTTTTAATTGCGATGCCGACATTGTTATAATATTTAACAATAAGGGAATACATGATTTTTTTTCTCTCTCCAAAAGAGAGAAATTTACTTTTGCCAAAAGAAAAAAAAATTTAAACCGTATTTTAATTTTTTCTCTGACTAAAGTGCCGGCCGCAAATTCTACAACTATGCACTACGCGTAAAAGCATACTAAAAAAGCATTTTTTTTATTGAGAGAAAAGAAAAAAGTTTTATACTCTTTTACAACTAAGATTACCTATAGCAAGCATAATCGTAAGAAAATAACTTCTTTTAACAAGCCGTACCTGAAAGGAAACATTTACTTTCTAAAAACTTTAAAATATGGAAGAATTTAAGTCGACAATTGAACTTTAGTAAAATTTCAAATGCATCAGCAACGTGAAACTAAAGAAAGATTTCAAAAGCTTCTTCTAGAGCAAAAGAAAGAAGCCAACGACAGACTACAAAAGACAGAAGATAGACTTCTAGAGCAGAAGAAAGAAACCGGCGACAGACTACACAAGACAGAAAAATGGACTTCTCGAACAAAATAAAAAGCTTATGGAGCAACAGAATGAATCTGACGAAAAGATTGAGATGTTAATGCAAACAATATCGCTTAGAGGCCAAAGTAACGAAAACGATAATGCTTTTTCGCAGAATCCTAAGTTCGTGGATTTCATTTTGCCTTGAAAGACTAGCGATTTGCCTTTTGCAGAAGCCGTAAAACTTTTAATGGAGCTTTTCAGCCTAAAGACTTCGTTATTTCACAAACGCTGGAAGTGTTTAAACCTGCTAAAAATGAATGTCACTCTACTTACACCCCCTCTCACACAATCAATGCCGAGTGCAACATTGCCCCCCCCCCCAAAAAAAAAAATAAAAAGGAAAGATATCTGAATGGCAGGCCAAGATCTCAAACTGAATGAAACAAATACATTTCCGTATTTTTTTTCATTTGAAAATATTTCATTGCTAAAATGTAAAATAAGATAGATTTTGTGGATTTATTAATAGCTATTCTAATAAAGTAAATAGTCATTTTTTGTCAATATTTCCTCTGAGTACAAAAATAAAGATAACACTTAATCTTGCTAAGATCTGAATGACTTTTCCTAACATGGTTCCTTGAATATGGCTGTTTTGCTATTGCACTATACCGAATGATACAAGTGAATTTTCAAATATAATCAAAGTGAAATATATAGTGGTAGTGGCTCGAGTGCATCTAGTATAATTATTATTTCATTTGAAAATATTTAATTGCTAAAATGTAAACAAATAGATTTCGGAGATTTATTATTATCTGTTGTAATAAAAAAAATGGTTATTAAATGTTTATATAAGGTGTTTGTACAATCTTTCCTTTTACTGATAATACAAGTGTGTTAATGTTTTTTGTTTATTGAAATCTGAACGATTTCCCACTGTGTTTCCTTAGATATGACCGTTTGGTCGTAATAGCACTATAACGAATAGTTTCGGTTTATAAAAAAATCTGTTCAGTTTTCGGTATCTAAGTGAAACCGAACAAAACGCGTTCTTTTTCAGTAAAACCGTCAATTTCTATATAGATCATTCATTCATTCTATTTCGGATGAATCAGATGATTCTATTGTTGGCATTGGTTTCCTCGATATCTTTTTTGTCAGAATTCTTTCTAAAATGCCAGGAGGGGCCACGTGAAGGTCGCCAACATCCTAAGTGAAAATGTTCCTGTGGAAGGAACTGGATTCGAACTTTGCACATCAAGGTTGTCAGTCCGTGTCGTTAACCACTTAGCCACCTCCCGTATAAATTATTGAAACACGTCTTTAATATAATAAAAAAAACTAGTGATGAGATGACGACGCATGTTTTAAAAATCTCAACGAAGGGAAACATTTGTTTTTAAATTGTTAGTAATATGATCTCGTGTTTTTTAGTTTCACGGACTCTCACCCCATCCTCTTCCTATTTTCACCGCTTCCACTTTCTTTCTCTCATGCCAAGCCCCCTACTAACTCACCCATTGTAAGTATGCTCCTCCCATTCCTTCCTTACTAACTCACCAACCGGAAGTATGTTCCTCACACTGTCTGTTCTTCATACCAAGTTCCGTACTTCCGCTACTAATGAAAACGTGACACAAAAGGAAACAACGAACGAACGCACCTGCGTATTAATATTAGAATTATTGATTATTTATGTAACATTGCAATACTGAAGTACACTTCAACCGAAAATAAGAATTCATTTTTGTTCGAATGCTACTTAAAGTATGGATTAACAAAATGACGGAGTGTATTTTCACATTCCTTCACTCTATAATAAATAAACATACGCTGACCGGAATTCACCCTCTCTGTCTCGCTCTTTTAATCATCTTTGCATTTCACACTGTGTTATCTTACAGTGTTTCTATCTTGGCAATATTCACTCTTCTGCCCTTCGCTTTCTGTCTGTCTTTCTGTCTATCTGTCTGTCTCTCTATCTCTCTTTTAGTTATCTATCTATATATACATATATTAAGTCAGATTATTCGTGATAATTCGATATTCCCACAATATATATCACCATGTGTTAATGTAGGGATTTACAACCAACCTTTTACTGTAATATGATAAGCTGTATTTTCGCATGGAAAAGAGCTTTGATATCTACATCTTATATATATATATATATATATATATATATATATATATATATATATATATATATATATATATATATATATATATAAGATGTAGATATCAAAGCTCTTTATATATATATATATATATATATATATATATAAGATGTAGATATCAAAGCTCTCTCTCTCTCTCTCATATATATATATATATATATATATATATATATATATATATATATATATATATATATATATATATATATATATATGAGCCATCTTGAATTCTTCACCAAGCTTGACGGTTTAACTTGTGCATTCCTTTTTAGAGAAGGGGTGGGCTTTCTGAAATGATTAAAAGATGTTATGGCATCCCGTATATTTCTATTACTATTTAGAAGTTTCTCCCAGTGGAATTGATAAAAAAAATTGGAGCATTTATTTGTGAGACGAAGAAGAAATACAGGTATTCGTCGAATTATGAAAATAAACAGATTGAAATAACAAATGAAAAGTATGGTTTAGGATTGATTTTTCCTATGGTAATTGGAATGCAGCTATGATATATATATATATATATATATATATATATATATATATATATATATATATATATATATATATATATATAGAGAGAGAGAGAGAGAGAGAGAGAGAAAGAAAGGGGCGGGATGGTCGTCTTAAGTTACAAAGCACAGTAATTTTAAGCTAAGTAAATAGCAATTTAAACTTATATTTTATCTTAGGAGTTCGCCCAATTAAGTATGTAGTCTTATAAATATTTGAGATGATAAATAACGTGACAACGACAGAAGAAGAGAACAATGAACAACTTTTGAAAATCAAGCAATGTTATATAATATATACCGGGGGGAAAGGGAGAGAAAGATGAAGAGAAAGAGAGAGAAAGAAAGAAATCGAGAGAAAGAAAGTTGTGTTGTTGAAATTAGTTGGTATTGCAGGACTTAACTGTGTTTAAATTTTCGCCCGAATAACGGTTCTTAAAGTTCGTTTCATATAATACCGTGAAGATCTCTGGCCAAAGTGAAAATGTTTCGGTGTTGGCCGTTCTTTTGCTACATCTGCCTGTGTTTTCCCGCAAGTGCTGATAGTAGAAGTCAAGAATAAGGCGACTTGTTTTGATGAAAGCAAGGACAAAATGTGGACGATTTATTCAAATGCACGTGGGCTGCCGGTCAAGCTAGTTTTACTAGGCAGACTGTAATTGTTTCTTACCCCGACGCTTCACAAGCATCGTTACAAATAGGAGTTGTTCGACAGGTGGTGACTATAATGTCTTGATAGTTTTTATATAACAACAGAAAAGTGTTTATGTGATCCCTCGAAAATACAATCATTAAATTCTATAAATATTAGTGCCAATGGTTTTTGTTTACTAAATTTATTGAATCAAATTAAATAGTTGTCTAAATAAAATTAAATGTTCGGCTTCACCTCTGCCTCTGACAATTTCTGTAATTAAAAAAAAAATATTAATTAATATATTATTATAGCGATTAAGCGGCAAATTGTCAAATCATACGTGATAAAAGATTCAATTTTTAGAAGTGTAAGTGGGGATGTAGTTTGCTCTGTAAGTTTAACGTAAAATGATCCCGCCCTCGGAGTTGATATTTCCTAAAGAATTCTTCACAATCTTCTGAAATGTTTATTTCACTTTTTTAATTCTCCGAATTACTATGTAGCAAATACATAATAAAAATCTATTTTCATTTGCGTAGTGATTGATACGGGATTCGATGAGATAATACAGGTATGTTCAGACTCGCGTAGTGATACACGGACGATTAAACACTTTGCGCATGCGTTCCTTTTTCCATTTCCACCCAATGCCATTTCGTGCCTCTGTAAAGGTACCCCACTCTGACCTTGCGTCATGGCATCAGATATAACATACGACCCCACACGTCTCTCTGACCCCGTGAGTATCTTGTCGGCCACTCACGCACAGGTGTTTGATATCCTGGTCGCGGTGCCAAGTATAACAGATACCCCACTCTGTTCTGTGTCACGGAACCACTTATAAACATGTTACTCCACTCGTGTCTCTATCTCTGTGCTGACGCCTCAGGTTCTCTACACAGAGATCTTGCCAGACCGTGAACACTCTCTGGTCGATCGTCGTAGTGGCAATAAAAAAAGATATGTCAGTCGAAATTTCCCCAAGGCCGGAATGACGATGATGATGATAATGATGGCTCGTTGATTCTTTGAAGGCAAAGGTTATCCAAAGAGAACAAATCAACAATAGAATGCTGTAACAACTTGGCGAGGTCTTTTTGTATTAAATAATTATTAACAAAGATAAAAGAATTATTTTAACTTTGAAGTAAAGTCTATCTTTTGATAATGTCTTTGGCGTTCAACTATTTCGTCATCTCTCTGTGCGTGTGTGAATTCATTTACGATTTCAAGTTATCAATTAAGTCATTAATCTATGTTTAAGGAAAACGGTGGGGTTTTCTTTTCCACGCACGCCGATTCAAAGGCGTGCGTGTTCCAGACACGAATCGTTCGTTCTGTCCCCGGGTTCTCACTAACTGACTTTTCTGTGACTGAGAATGTCCATCGCTATGCTCTCTCCCTCTCCCATCCCTTTCTCTGTATCTTTCTTCCTCTCTCGGGAGTTTGGGGGTGGGGGAGGCCCCTTCTCAATGACACAGATAAATGGGATTTCTCTTTTAGATTTTATCGCCATTATAAAAACAATTACTCTCTCTCTCTCTCGCTGTGGAGCAGACCTCTGCCCTAAGTAATGACGACAGCTTAGATGGCTATCTCTGACCATCAGCTTAGCCCGCCCGGCTAGTTGTAGCACTGATACACCGATCATATGTTTTTTGTTGATGTTTATTTAGCACTCTGGTGATTAAGAGATCTTGCCCAAATTCTTGGCAACATATGTTTACCGTCGGCTTTGTGTGTGGTTAAATGCAATTGACAATTTTACATGACTTTTCTTAGACAACCCAGACATATCGTCGCCGGCTCTGGCCGATATTTGGATAGTCGATTCGTGTTGAATATATGTACTAGTCTTATATCTCCACTTCGTTTCTACGTATGGCCTAGCATCATCACTAAGATGCATACTAGCGCGCCACTAGGGTATCCGATCCCCGTCGGTCCTGATTACTCTGTCACACCTCTTACAAACAGTTCCTTTAGAGATGTCGCCGCGACCAGATGTCATATATCTCTTCTCGTCTTTCGCAATGACGTTGCAAGACGAGATTGAACTCAGGGACTCTTCTTTTTCTACAGTACATATCGGCCGAACCAACCTGTCTTATATCCTGGTGTTCCTAACTCTTTCTGGACCCTATTATGTGTTGATGAAACTGTTGAATAAAGTCGATTTAAATTGTAGAGAAGATGTTTGTCATTATAACCGAAAATTTGGTGACCCTTTTTCTTCTTCAAACAAGGCCAGTGAGATGAATACAGACGGAACGATCCTACTACAAAATGGCTATCCCAAACAAGCATCTCAATCACCGCAATCTCTACAACTATATCGATTATAATGAACACTAGGTTATAAACATGTTTTTGAAAGACTTAATTAGTGCAATTTTTAAAGGGGGTAGTTTGCTATGCAAGTTTAACGTAAAATGATCTTTCCTGTTCTAAATTCCGAAAGGCATTTGTAAATTTGACTTTTTGACTAAAGACCGGTCGAAATATAAAAAATATTGGGATTTCGCCTAATTAGCAATATATAGGATGCAAATAAACGCGAGAATGGTGTAGTTAGATGAGATATTCCTGTATAGTGATGAAATAAAGCGATGGTCAGGCGGTTTACCAGTTCAGGTAAAGGAAATAATCCGGTCCTCACTTCATAGACAAATAGATTCACTAGTCTTCTCTCTATTTTCTTCTCATAAATGAAACTAGCAACTACTTGCTTTTATAAGTTAACAAACTTATTTATTTTTATAAGAATAGAGCACATAACATGAAATACCTTTTACATTTTTTACCCGGTTATTATACTTGTTCATTGTGTAACTCAGACGCCATGTTGAATTTATTTTAAGGCGCTCATTCACTTAGGTCTTTCCTATCTCGTTGTTGAGTTCTTGTTTTTGATTAGTTATTTTATCATAACCTGATAAAAACACACGATGCGACTTTGTCACGATCGACACTTCCTGCTACAATGGCAAGATAAAAAGAACACAAACTACCTTTAAATTGGAATACGTTATGTATGATATGCAGGAGAGAAAAGAAGGAAAGAAAGAAAGAAAGGTAGAAAGATATATTGTGTTGAAAATGATTAGTATTTGAAGGACTTACCTTATGATGTAGATATTTTGTCCAAGTAACAATTCTTTGGTTCTTTATGTATTCTGCGATGATATATTTGGTAGGTCGAAAGTGTTTTAGGGTTATCTGTTTTTGCCGATTCTGACCGACAAATTTCCCACGTTATTAACGCCTGTTATAGAATAGCGTGACTACTGAATCAATCTTTGACCCTCTGTCTGATTATTCCAAAGTTTCGTCTGTAAGGGATACAATACAACGTTCCTCTTCATTTCTCCTCGGAGCGAGAAATGCTTCCCTTGGAATATAAAACAAGTCAGTGTTTTTGTTATGAAAAGAATGCTTTTCTCTTTTCTTACAAGTCATTCACAAATGAACAAATAGAGTTCGACACTCTATTCCAGACCCCATTCTCCTATAAACTGGTCTACCTGTCTGCCACCCTCCTTCTACCTGACTGATTTTCCTGTCTACCACTGCCAGACCCCTTCTCCCTAGGAATCCATAGTCAACCTGTTAAGTAAGATTTGTTTACGTCATTTGACGTCAGTTCTGTCGTCAATGTTTGCAACCTGATTTCAAACGACAGCTTTTCGGACAATAAGATTCTCTTGCTGATTGTGTTTTCGATCTACTGATGTCATGGATAAAGGAATTTTTCTGCTTTATTATTTCTTTTCAAAATCATCTTTTTATTCTTTTGTCTTTTTATTTTGATCTTAAATAATTTTACTGACGTCTAGGGGTATAATCCGCGTCTCGACCCTAATAATATTAAACCAGCAGTCGGAGTAATGTTTAACTGACTTGCTTCTACGAACGCCAGGACGAAAAGATGAAGAATATTTAAACCCATGCGGGCTTTTCAATCGAGCTGGTTTTGTTACACAGTCTGTGATTGTTTTTTTTCTCTCGACGAATCACGGTCATCGTTACAATGGGTCTCGTTCACAGGAAAATGACTCTGTAATAATTTTCATGAAAAAAAAAACAGTGTACCATTTTTTACATTAAACTGAAAAAAATAGTATTCTGAAGAATTAAATTATATTTGTAAAATTTCGTAATAAAAAATGTAGAGGGCCGCTCCACCTTTTTATTTAATAACTTCGTGGAATGGCAATAGTTAAGTCATTTTTATATTACGTGAATGTGTTTCTCTGTGTGGTACACGTCCATTACTCATTCTTTTTCTGATAAATTTATTTTTAAAATCACATATCGATTTACTCTTTCAAAATAAGCACTTAAAAAAGTAAAAATGAAACTATTAGTCTGTAATTTTATATAACATTTATTTAAAATTAAATTATGATGATACATTGTAACGAAACAAAATTCGTAAGTGTTTGTTTATTTTTAATAACTCACACTCTAACATCGGCTCCACTTATAATTAAAAACCATAAAAGAACTTATTATTCTACTAAAAACAAACTATAAAACTCTACTAATAAATAAAAAAAGAATGCGAAGAAAAATCCATGAGAAGCAGCAGAAGCAGCGAATATTTTTTATGTATTGACTCTCGATTGGAAAAATCCAAAAACAGCCCTTTCTTTCAGCCAACCACAGGCGCAAAAATATTCACCTCCTAATTTCGAGAGTAATATAAAGATCCAAACACACAGCTTACTTTCTCTATTTGCGTTTTTTTTCATATTAGATACATGTGAGTATCTCACAAATCCAGCCTAGGCCTCTGATGCCGAAGGTCCTCGACAGATACAACGAGAAACATTCAAGAACTAGAGTACGCACAAAAGAAAGCATACATGCACACTCTCACTGACAAAACAGAGGCAAGCTTATATACACACACATCTACAATGCCCACCCAATTTACACACACTGTCACAGTCAAACTTATACGGCGCCAACGAAACAAATATGGCTACTGGACGGCTTCTTCACTTAGGTGCTCTGAATTCGGAATCGAATCAAGTATGCTTTTACGCGAGACACCGCAAAAAATATCACATGACTTAGCATTTGAGGGAGGAGCAATTTGGTACCGAGATTTTACCAGAGTACAACCACGGGGCTAAAACCATGTAAAAGCGAGATATAAAAGAGTGGAGGGGGATATGCACAAAGATAATCATTCAAAGATCAACGGCCACGATGTGTTTATCCCCACCTTAGAACTGTTTAAACGTCTGTGAGCTGACCATAGCTTCCGGTAGCTTGTTCCACGGCTCAGCGACCCGAACCGAAAACAAAGCCTTCTGACGATTCAGCCGAAATCGTTTCCAGTACAGATTCTGTGAGTTTCCACGAAGCCCTCTCTACGGAAGCGGTATGAAGAACAAGTCACGCGGAGTATTGTAGTTACAGCACATGATTTTAAAGGGGAGGATGAGGTCGCCACGCAACCGCCTACACGACAGCGAGTACAAGTTTATGATGTTGGCTACGTATATATTAGCTCGTTACAAAAATGATGGCCGCCTGAAGCGCTGCGTTTTAAAAAGTCATCTTAACACAGAATTTGTAGTTTATTTCTTCTAAATTGTAACATATATAATAATTGATGTGTTTGTAACTTTTTTCAGATAAAAAGTATTTTTGATGCATAGAATACCATGAAAGATGAACATGCCAAAACATGACATTCGCGTTCTTATGTTGCATAAGTTCAAACTTGGGCACAATGTCTCCGAAACTTCTGCCAATATCAATAGAGTATGGGGAGATAGATCAACAAGCGATCAGGTAGTACGAAGGCGGTTCCAGAAATTACATGGTGGAGATGAGAGCCTTGAAGATGAAGAAAGTAGAGGATGGCTGAGTAATCTTGACAATAAACAATTTGTTGAGCAAAATCCACGTCAAAGTGTTAAAGAAATGTCTCAGACACTTGTTCTCAGCACTGCAACAGTTTCACGTCATTTACAGAGTATTGAAAATGGGAAGACATTTTCATGAATAAATGTATGTTTCTGAAATAGGTCATTATTTTTGTAACGACCTAATAATATTTGTGTAACGACCTAATAATATTTGTGTAACGACCTAATAATATTTTTGTAACGACCTAATAATATTTGTGTAACGACCTAATAATATTTTTGTAACGACCTAGTAATATTTTGGTAACGACCTGATAATATTTGTGTAACGACCTAATAATATTTTTGTAACGACCTAGTAATATTTTGGTAACGACCTAATGTGTGCGATAACTATGCTACGCGGAATATTGCACTTACCGCACATGATGTTAAAGGGAAAGGTGAGGTCGCCATGCAGCCGCCTACACTCCAGCGAGTACAAGCTTATGATGTAGACAACGTATATATGTGCGATAACTATGTTACACAATACGATAAACGATTTATGTGTTATGAGCCATCACTATGGTATACGATAAGGTGAAAGAGTTTTCTATTTTATATGTTATCAATATGGTATACAACACAACGAAATTGTTAATTGATATGTGTCCTCATTATGTACAGAAGAGGATTGCCAATGCGTGTTATGTAATAACATTATACATAGTTTAAAAGGGTGTGAAACAACACTAATAATGTTGTGACCTTGAAGGGCCGATAATAATTTAGATGGTATATTTACTAGAGTGCATTTACAGAAGTGCATTATAATATTAGTAATACTTGTTACAGAAAGTATGTGTCCGATACTATGGCTATGACTGCCACCAATGACTGCCACCAATGACTACTACAACACTTAGTCGTAACTCTATTCATAGTCTCTGGAAGAGTTCATCTATACTCGAAATAGTGTAGATCAACATCACACCATAACAAATACTAAGTTTATATTAGTGGACATGTAAGCTAGTAGGCATATCACTTAAAATGTATTGTGCATAGATAAGTCATAAACAAGATGTATTATAGACGAAGGGATCAGCGGGCAGACAGGTAATCTTCAGATTGTATTATGTATCGTAAGAATCGGAAACTGGGATACCTAGCCTAGAGTTACGTAAAACGATTGTTTGAGATCGTAAGTTTGGATCGACCAGACGTATTTTTAAGATGGCCTACCGACTTATAATAATTAAGCCATGCGCTTCTAAATAAGTCTCTCTTTCTCCCACCTTTTTTTGCTTTTCAGTCTCACAAGACGATCATGGTTAGATTAAATTATATTTCTTCTGTAAGAGAGTGTTGAGTTGATCAATCAAATGATAATTAGTCTAAGAAGAATGCAACAGATCTTTTGAGTGGAGCTGACCAATTATCCTTGGTCTGGGAAGACATGGCGACCAACGCGTGGACACTGAGAAGCTGACTGAAGAAAAGAAAAAACTATGAATTAAATGAAGTCTAAACTCTTGATTCCTAATGATTCAAATAAATAAGCAATGGTTGAGATGCAACACAAGTTTGATTACCGAATTCCACCAATATCGTATAGAACAGGATGACCAGAGTTTGTGCTCATGAAATATTATTATGGCCAATAACACAACGATTAATTTATTTTTTATGTTCCACCAATATAAAGTAAAGTCGGTCCCCTCACCCTGTATTTTTGTGATTTATAGCTTTTTTTACTACAAGCTACAGAAAAATCTGTTTCGTCAGTGATTTACGGCAAATATTATTGTCAATCGATTTGATCGATTTTTATATTTAATCCAGGTCAATATTTTATTTTATTATTATTAAAAGAAGGCGGAGGAGTTCTTGCACTACCAGTCAGAACTCCTAATACTGCTACTCAAATCACCGGGTACTAATTTAATAACAGATAATTTTTTTCGATATTTACCGGTGAAAAAGAGGGGGGAAATCTTGATTTTTTTCCTTTTCGCTTTCTTTCTCTCCTTTATCCGTTGAATTTGGCTGACGGATATTCGACTCTAAAGAGAGAGGGTGGGTGGGAAATAAGACAGTCTGGTTCGTGTATTTAATAGCGTTATCATTTAACACTTGTCCCCCATATGTGAGTCGGTTACCGCGCTGTACTTACAGACTCGGCGATTTCGAACCCCACCGGATCCCTAATTATTTTTTTTACTCTGATTTTCTCCCAAAATAAACTTGGGCATTTCAAATTACAATATTAAACAGATTGTTTAGTTTGACTTTTATTTTTTCTGTAATTTGCGTAATTTACGGAAATTAGAACTCGGGCGACGCCGGGTAGCCCTGCTAGTATAGTATAAAATACAAAGACTAAGAACAACGGAAAATGCACGGGTAGATCTCTCGGCCCAGCTGCTTTCTAATTTTTACGTGACTAAATTAGAAAATTAAATCTGTAAAAAGAATAAATAAGCTCTGTTTAATTTAAGTTAGATATTTTGATGATATTTTAATCTCAGTTAAATATGTCAACGACGTAACAAATAAACTATTTCTGCGACTTAACTATGGTAGCACATAATGTGCTTGTTGTTCTCGTGTGCACCTCCGTTATTATCGATATAAAACTTAATTATCGATTTATTTTTAGGTACTACCATTACGCCATACTTTAAGAATTATTTCTTTTGTTTCATTTCATAATTTATTTCAGACAGCGGTGTAGGTGTGGGTGAGGTTGACCGACTTATTTGCTTTCTTTTCTCTTACCTCTCACCCCTCACCAATTAAAAGTGGTTTCGCCAGAAAGCTTAAAAAGGCACGTGGATCTTTTATAGAAGAACTTTCGCCACTAATGGAAAAATGAGTTTTGTAAAATAAAATAAAATAATAAATTAGCCCCGCCGGTCATGCGCAGTTATGGTTAGGGTCTAAGTTTCCATGTTCCACGAAACCCTCATTTCTCGCCGTGCAAAATAAAGAATAAATGCCACTATTGAACGCATCGCGGCATAGTGGACAGATATGCGTGTACGTTTATGTGGAGGCAAATACTCAATGAATGGATTCTATCCTCTGGAGTAAGTAACACAACTTTCTTTTTTTTTTTTTTTACTACAAACCGCATTTTACCGGTTTGTTTTTTTTTGTTTTTTGTGTGACCAGTGTATTTTTGGCGTGTCTCAGGCAAATTTTTACCATTTTTAGCAGATTTTGATTGAAAGATTTTAAGACGTTTTAAGATGAAGTCAGTTTTAGTATTTTGTTCTCGTTTAATTAGTTTTTCCCTTTATCATTCTATCGGTTTGAGTGGCGTTTTCTTTTTCTTACTTCAACTTTTGGCGAACTCGCCAGTCGCGAGGACAACCCTTGTGTATAATTTAATCAGGTTGAGTCTAACATAAAGACGGTGCCAGTCGTCTTATCTACCCTAAAATCTACCTCACCCTGCACGAGTGGCCCGCAGAAATTAAGTATTGATTTACTCCTCTCCAGGAGTTAGGCACAAGGCCAGTTTTTATCTTACTCCCACAAGTAAGATGTGACCCAAGGTCGGGTCGGGAAAGTGGGGTTTAAAAATTGCTTGGGCAGTCCCGTCGGCATCCCCCGGTAGGGGCGCCTCAGGCAGTAAGCAATAAACTTATTCCTCCCCAAAGAGGGGAGGCGAAGCCTGGGAGGGTGGACCTCCTAGAACTGCACAGGACAGACCCATAGACCGGCGTAAATCAAGCCCGAAGGCCAAGACAATACCAGTCTATTGGGTGCAGTATCCATCGGAACAGATACTACACTTTGATCTTAGCAAAAAGTAGCAAAATATGAAGTTTACTAAATTCGTAAAAATTGCCACCAGGCTGGACAACTATCTACTTATCACAGCTGGAACCTTTGCCATCAACAAAGTCGACCTTTGTGCCTATTTTTTACCACACGCTCGTAACCCGACTGAGAGATTGACAGTTTTTGGAGCCAGGATATCAAACCCAACACGAGAATGAGTCGCGAAGATTAAGTGGGCAGCTGCGAATCCCATTACATTCGCAACCCTACCGACAAACCGAACATCTCTACCTACTCCTCTACGCTCGCTGCTTGGTCCCTTCACCCTCTGCGCCGGATAGAACCTATACCAGTTTTTTTCTATAAACAATACAAGTCCATGATCTAGATTTATTTTCTGTGCTTTTTAATGGCTTAGTAAATTTTTCATTTGTTCTAAGACATAAACTAAAGAGAACTAAATCCATTTCCTATAAAAACATAACAGGATTGATTTGCGCCAAAAAGTAATACACCAAAATATGCATACATGTCAAAGGTTCCTAATACGTGAATATATACAAAACAGACATACCAAAGATTTGTAAAGTCACATCGATAGAACTAGTCGGGACAGAAAGGAGATTGACCGCATGCTACAAAACCAGTCTGGACGGATAGAAGCAGTGAAAAAACGATGTTGTCGTTTTGGTGGTCAAACCTAAAAGGGAGAGTAGAAATAAACTCCTCAGTCACGCCTTTTATATAGAAATATCGGTTTCTTTATTGTTCGGACACATAAACAACAGAGAGAACCAAAAACTTTACTTGCAAAAATATAACAGGATTTATTTGCGCTTAAAAGTAATACCCCAAAATATGCGTACATGTCAAAGCTTCCTAATACGTGGATATATAAAAAGGGGACTTATCAAACATTTGTAAAGATCTAGTCTTAAAAACACATAAAACAGAATTGATCTGGATAGCGAGGAGACTGACGGCATGTTGTCCCAAAAGCACGTAAAACGGAATTAGTTTCGGCGTAGCAACGGCCGCCTGTACCTTATCATATTGGTGGTGGCGATCAAAATGAAAAGGGGAAGAAAGGGGGATTGATAATCAGTCAGACGGAATAAAAGGGAAAAAGATGAACTGAACTCCTTAGTCAAACTTTGATATGGGTGACCACGTGGCTAAATCAACCAAAGGTTGAATCAACCAAATGGGAAATAAAATATAACATGATTTGTGCTTAAAAGTAATACACCAAACTATACACACGTATCAAACTTCTCAATACTTGGACATATGCAAAGCGGACTTACAAATATATGTAAAGATTTTGTTTCAAAGGCACATCGACATAACTGGTCTGGATAGTGACAGACTGAACGAATGTCACAAAACTAGAGCATTGGACAAACCATGTTGTCGCTTTGGTGCTCAAGTCGAAAAGGGGGGGGGCGAAAGAAGTAAACTTCTAAGTTACCCCTCTTATATTTGTGACCACTTGGTTAAATACACCAATGGTTTACCTCCTTGTCATCACGTGATCTGGTACTCCATACATTAGGAAAAAACAACCCCAACAGCCTTAATGTAGAAATCAATGACTAAGTTTTTATTTTTATGTAGCATTATTATTGGATGCGACTGGATGACCGATTTCTTATGTATGTACCAATAGATTCGGTGAAAATAGCATTTATTAAATTATGGAATACTACGGAGGGGGTTGTGTTTTTGAACAACTAACACTGATTTGTTGTCACTTGAGAAACATGCAGTCATACATGGTTCTATCGACAAATCCTCTCGATTATCCGTAAGCTGATTCTTATTCTAGACTGATTGTTCTCTTTCTTTCATTCGTTTGCAAAAAATCGAACGGTATCTTTTCAACCGCGAAATTCGTAATTAATATCTAGTCAACTCAAGCGCCTCCTCTCTTTAATCAATGCAAGTTAGAATGATCCAAACGTTACGGATTGTGGCGTTTACATAACAAACGCTTCTTTTCTTTTCTTTTTTTCTTTCACCTTTTTCATCGTAAACTATCTAAAGAGAGGCAGCTCTAAACAATTAATAAGCTTGTCCAGCCTCGCTTTCATTTTTTTAACATCATTCGAAGGGGCAGCTTAAAAATAACGCTCTGTTAATAGAACTAATTTTCTGCTTAATTGATTTTGTTTTATGCTGCTGCTGTTTTTTTAATTATTTCTATCAAGGCTAAAATCTACTCGAGAATAAAGTTTAATGTGAGGAATAGCTTAACAGTTAAATGATGGTGAATACCATGAGAGGATTGAAAATAATCAATAGACTGAATAAATTTGATGACTTAGATTGCATTAGATTGCAAAATCGATGTTGTACTTTGTTAAGCCAAAAAAAGAGTGTTATGAGCAGCACCTCCCCACATGGAACAGCAGTACTCCATCTTGCGTGTCTTACTCTTATATAGGTAGAAGGTTGCACCAAAAGTCATATATTTTCGGGGGCGAAAACCGCATTCAAATGAAGGGAATCATTTAAACAAAACAAGATTTATTTGTGCAGTATGAAATTGTAGTTTTCATAAGAGTTAGTTGGGAAATATAACTGAGTGAAAAAGGGTAGAGAAAATAGTTCAATGTTGCCTCAATTAATTCATATATGATTTTTGCAAGAAAGTAATGTTTATGTACGAAAGTAATGTTTATGTACGAAAGTAATGTTTATGTACGAAAGTAATGTTTATGTACGAAAGTTGATTTTTAGTCAAAGGTTTCCTTCACGTAAGTTCGTGAAAAGAAAAATAGTTTGTTTTTTTTCGTTTCTTGAATGGGTAAAATTTAGAATTAGTTCAGACATTTATACTGACAACTGTTGCGGGCCCGTTTGCTTGCATTTACGATAGACCGTAGATTGCACTTATTTGAGATTTAGTTGCTTATTCGATGTGAGATCCATGCTTGCTTTTGCTTTTTAGATAGCTGCTTGCTTTATGTTTGAGTCAGGTTTGAGATCGTAGATTGCTTTATGTTGGTTACGTGGGAAAATGCCTGGTTATCCAGTGGGAATTCCGGAGACGCGTTGTGAGCGACATCTTTCCGATATGTCTTCAATGTTTAAATGCTGACTTTTATAACAAAAGCAATGGAACATTCTATCAGTTTTAGTTTTGGCGTAAAATAATGTATTTGGATTAATTGTTCTGTTTCACGCATGCATATTGCCATTGTTTGAAAAAAAAACGTGGAAGTTGTAACTTCTAAATTATATAAAAGATTAACTCTTGTACACTGGAAGGCGCATAAAAAAGAGTGTGCTCTGAATTGAGAAGGCGGGGAGTAGAGTTGCACGTAACGTGATCGGAAGAAAAAAACAATGTAAATTAATTTTAAAAAGAGTTAGAACATTAAAAATATATACTTTAAACAAATACAGGGTAGGGTATAAAGATATCCTATATTTCGAATCTATATAATAAAAAGAACCCAATTTAATTAAAGGTGATTTTGTAATTATAACATTTTTTTAAATTAAATCTAATGCAGTTTCCCCATATAATGGGTTTTGTTATTCGGGTCTTCAATGATACATATTATGGTATGATAGATTACGCGTCTTGCTTATCAGTTATTTTGTAGATGGCAATTAACCCTTATTTATCAAGTTCTTGGAATTTTCACTACGTTAAATTATTTTTGGTAAATAAGATTCTTAAAAGTTCGTTTTAGTACTTTAGGAAATTTTTGTAACGTTATCCGAAGTATTTGATAATAACTGGAACGCCAACATACAAATATAAAAGGCGTCATTACTGTGAGTGAAGAGTACAATAGGTAGTTACAAGTTCGCCTGGCTCTATCTGTACTCCGTTGTACTCCTCGAGACTAGCATCGTCGTCAGTGATATGCTCCTCATAATAGTTCATTGCATAAGGAAGAGGGTGCCAGCACTTTCTCTACAACAATATTTTTAAAAGTATACAACACTTAGTTTTGTCTTAATGGGGGTTAAGAGTACATTATATACATCGGCCTTATATTCATAAATGGTTCGAAGACAATATTGGAAAGCATTTTACGACCTCACTACTCACACACCCATCCCACACCCTAACACTCTCTCTTATCCCTCTACCACGCATTTTGGATTCTCAGTCTATGCACGACACCGATATTTATATAAATGCTAGTAGGGTTACCCGGTGTATGGGATAGCATCATATGCAACATCATATTAAGGAGAGTTTACTTTAACAGCAACCTTGATGCTCTCAGTTAGATATCTTACCCACTGAGATAGACAGACAGAGGCGTTACGTACTAAATATAGAAAAATTCTTCCCTTTCAGTTTATTATATTAAAAAAGTAAAAATATATTATTTTATTTATTTTTAATTGAGGAGGGTAGAATCGAAACCGAACACTTAATGTTTTCAGTCTGATACTTTCCTAACTAAATAATTTAGACATTTGTTAAGTCGACTTTTAAAATAACACTCATGAGAAAACTTGGATATACGTATTTGAAATTTTAAGGGTGTTCTGTCCCCATGGGTAACTTAGAGATGAGGGCACGTAGATATTCGACATATAGAGATTAAGGTAAAGATTCGGGACCATTTACATTATCTTCCCCTGAGTATTTTATACATATGATATAAATGTAATCAAAATAGGATATATTTGAAGTTTTAAAGTAAGTTACCCCCACTCCCTCCTAGCTCTCTTACGTTAAGATGGAACTTGAAAATTTGGGACCACTTCTATTTTTCTTCCCCATAAAATTTTATACATATAGTTTAAATTTCATAAAAATAGGATATATTGAAAGTTTTAAAGATGCTATGCCCTCATAACCCCTTAAGGGTGCACTTAGAGATTCGGGAACACTTCCATTGTCTTCAACGATAAATTTTACATAAGAATACACTTTTAGATTTGATGTCGGTTATAGAGGAACACACAAATATCACACATATACATACAAACATTAACTTTTATATAGAGAGATTGCAGTCTTTTACTCGTCATGTATTCGTGATAAAGCCTCTCTTAGACGGAATATTGATTGAAATCATACCTCTCTGTTAAATTCTCTTTGTTACTACAGGTGCAACATCAATTTTCTAGTATCCAGATTACTCGTTTTACCGAACCATCCGATTACCCCTTAATAATGATTCATCAACACACCCTAACTCACTAACCATACACCTACCATGTCTCTGAGCCACCAAGAATTACAGGAAACTTAAACAGCAGTTTAACCTTTTCTTTAATGGAAATAGATCGATATTTACGTTTAACATCTTGACCTTTTTGCTTGGAACAAAGTGTATTATCTGTTCTGATACTACACTTAGTCTATTATGTCCTCGGTTAGCGAAAGAGAAATATTTCTAGATAGAGACAATTTTACTTTTTGTTCTGATCCAGAGTGGCCCGTTTTTGGGGAGCTGGATTTTCCCCACATCAAAAACCGACCTTGTGTCTAACTTTATCCGCGTTGGGAGGCAAGTAAATAGGAACATCCCGGCTGCCACAATTTGTCTGTGAAGCCATAGCTAAGGTTAAAGTTAAACAAAATAAGATATATCATCAAAGTAAAGAGAGACTACCAGCAGCAAGTGCAGTGTAAACAAACAAATTGATGGCGCGTTACTCTCAGTAAACTGTTATGGCGGCAGCGGATTTATCAAGATCCCTCAAGTGATTTTATCAGGATTAATATATGTGCCGGAACATCAGTTGCCGGAAAATGGGTGTTGCACGTGTATTAGTCTCTTTTTTTTTAATTCCTGATCTCAACGTTACTATCTATACATATCCGCAACGGAAAAAAGTCACAAGGGCTTAGATGCTGAAATTGGCGGCCAGCCCACGTTTCCCCTTAAAGAGAGTAAACGTCCAAGAAAAGATTTCAAACAAAACAAAAATGAACATGACAGAGAGATTGATAAAAAATGATTTATTGTTCGAGTTATTAAATACTTTCAGATAACATTATAAAAATATCGTAAAGTACTAAAACGAACTTTAAAAAAAATCCTATTTACAGAAAAGTATTTAACGTAGTGAAAATTACGAGAGGAAACTTGATAAATAATGGGGAATTGCTCTCTACAAAATAACTGCTCATCAAGAAGCATAATCTTCGAAGACACAATATGTACCACTAAATAGCCTAGTCTAGCCTACCGTTTTCGTGTCAAAGTCGACAAGCATGTAACCCATCAGAGTTATCCCAGTCCAACCCTTCCTCGCCGTGGTAGAAACGGTGGCAACGTGGTAGTATCAGAGCTAGAGAAATTCAAGATGAGTTGGCGTCAAAATTCGTCGTCCTCTCGTCGTCTCTACCTCTGCGCGTAGTAAGCAAAGTCGTGTAAGGTGCGGAACTGCAAATCAATGGAATGAAAGTGGCAGCGTTGCCTTTTCGTCATTCCTTTTTGTGTGTGTTCTGAATGAAACCTTCTCCAACTTCGCATGTAACCGCTGAGCCTTGCTGCTCTCGGTGTCCAGGGTAAAACCTTCCAACCCTGCAATTTAACGAATAGCTTCAACAAACGAGGAGGACTTCATGCAGACCAGAAAATTCCGAGGTATGATATAAATGGAAGCGTTTCTTTGAATCCGAAAAGTAGTTTTATATATACATTTATTTAATTGATTTGCTCAATTTTATGTTTGTGCGATGCATCCACTCATAATTTACCATTTTTATTTACTTTCAGAGCGCCCGTATGGATGTGAAGATGGAAGATCTCGTTCAATGCTATTACGCAAATGGGAAGTCTCCTACTGCGATCAAAAACCAATTTAAACGCGAAAAGCAAATGCTAATGGTGCAATGCTCCTGTTCTTTTGTGGCTTCGTTTTCGTGGCGTTTTGATTTGATGCACTTTGAGAATCTGTTGTAAAATCATGTAAACCTTGTAGTTTGTTTCATAACCAACCTAGCCTATGTAGACAAAATGAGTTGAAACATAAGTTGGAATTTTTAATGACTTAAATCCATCAATTAATTAGTTGAGAGGTTTACCCCCCACACACACACACACACACTTTTTTCCACACTTACCTGTCAACTCAAATCTCCAGTTCATTCGACGTTCTCTTAGTTCTTATTGTAATTATTTCTGACGTTTCTTTTTTGAAAAGGCTCATATAAAAAGGTCTTTTAGAGATATTTTTCTTTTTCTTCATAGAGTGGTTCGGGGAGATTCGCACAGAGCTTAACTTTGGCGAATCGGAGGGAGAAAAGAAGATCGGCGTGGGACAAAGAAGATCGTCATACGTACTGAACGACTGAACATGAAAGATGGGAATTTAGCTCAAAAGTAGAGACACTAAGGTAGATGCCCAACGACACACACATGTTCACAAAGTCAAGTTTACACAATGTATGTGTTTGCGTTGTTACTTGGTTTGAATACTGATTGTAAACTAGTGCTTGTGCCCTTGGCAATCGCAAATACTAAAATCGATACGGCCAGTCATTTTGTAGATGGAATCTTTGTAAAATAAATTCTGTGAAAGGTGGTCGGCAATTAAACTTAATGTGAAATGTAAAACTTGGTAATTTATACTACTCATTAATAATTGAAGAGTTTGTGCCCTCCCCCTATCTTGGGACATTTTAAAATTGACAGTTAATAGGATGTCAGAAATGTATCCCTTATCAGATAAATTCGATGTTCAGAAATAATTTGTGAAATAAAAGAGAAAAAAGAGGTGGCAATATATGATTAAGAACTAAACATTGTTGTAGAAGTGAAAGTTGAAAAAAGAAGAACGCGCACACACGAAAACAAAATCAAAAGTCCGACTCCCGAATTATAATTAACAATTCTCCAAAAAACGACGGCGCCAACTTAAAAAAAACATCCGACTCTAGAATTGTAATTAACAATTCTTCAAAACACGACTCTTGTCACTCGAGTAACCCGACACAAAACGTCAATTCAATTTCTTTCTCCTTTTCTTGCTTAACACTCGACTTATCGTAATTTTATTTTCACACCCCGAGAGGAAAGTTTGTACTCTTTTTATTTAAACAAGAATTCGCCCATGCAAAACAATGGTCATTTGCATAAGTGGACTCTTGAATAACAAGATTCTATCTTGTAATCAGAATGCTCTGGGTTCAATCGCGATGAACGACACACGGCGCGACCTTCACTCTTTTACCACGTGAACCCGCATGATGGCTGCTTGTTTGGAATAGAAAAAAGTACAGTTTATTTTAAATAAAAATTTCCAAAGAAGAAAGCACATTAGAAATTGCATATAATCCTCTATGCAGGCGTCATGTAATACAAAAACTAATGCACACATCATAAATTAAAAATGCTGACAAAGAAGTATTTCTTAAAACCTAACAAAATAGAAATTAATAAAAACAAGTACTCCCAATAAATGTTTTACAAAGGAAAAAGAAAGGTAGAAAAGAGTGAGTACTTACAATAAATGATTTCAAACAACAAAATTAAAATGAAGAAAACTTACTTGCAATATGGGGAAACTATAAATAAATAAAAACATAAAAACGGTTTCAATCTACAAAAAAGAGAAACAATGGTGAATGAGGCTTCAAGATTTATGTGAAGTGTCTCTCGCGTAAGCCAGTGCTCTCTTCTTTCAACCGGAACAATAGGAAATTTTCTGTGCTATGTTGAACGAGGGTCTTTCTTTTCTTTTCCCCTGGAAGAGATTCTATTCCCGGCGTGGAGACACGCTTGCTTCACATTCATTCAGTACTGACGTGCCTTATTCTTGTTTATGGAATTCCTGAAGGCAACACTGTAGACTCAAGCACGCGTTCCAAATATCATGCCATGATATTTAACATCTGAACAATGGCTTAATAACCATTTAGGCAAACATTCTAGTTCCGATCAAAAGTTAACCAAAGACAGAATTACTATTCAATATTTCGATGTTGAAATAAGGGTTAAAGAGAAAACGTCTACTTGGTGACGACTTCCGGTTTTGAGATCGGAAATTGACAAACAGTGTTAATTAAAAAAACAATTACAATTATATTTTAGCGGTATAAAATTATGAAGAATTTTTTTTGATAAACACCGCTTGTCAATTTCCGATTTCAAAATCAGAAGCCGTTATCAAGTAGACATTTTCTTTGTAACCGAAATAAGAAATTAGTAAATGGTAAATAACGAACGTATTCAGGGAAGATTCAGACTTATTTTCCAAATTATTCTCGACGTGAAAATCATTTATGCGCGCATATTTGTATATGCTGATACAGACAACGTGGAAAATTTCGACGAAAGCAGAAGGACAATTCAACATTTCGACATTGAATTATAAAAACCTATAATTGACGACGAGATGAATGAATTGCATCCGTGGTCTATTATAATTATAATATGCTACAATAGAAATTCTATCTGACTCCATGGACGAATTAATAGACGAAGTAGACGACATCGAAGTTTACATAGAAATACCTTTTAGTTGATCTGTGCTGAAAAGAAATTAAAAACAGCTAAAGGTCAATCTTTATTAAGGCTGCTATGAGCCTTGGTAGATTTATAAATGATTTTCACGTCGAGAATAATTGGCGAGTTGGGGAAGTCAACGAAATACATCTCACCCAGACGATGAACTAGCTCCAACTGGTCAGGCAGAAAAAACAAATTACGTCTGTGCTGTTAGAAGAAGTCCAACAATTCTCGTGTTCCTACGCCATGACCTCGAATTGGGCAAATCACTCAGCGGTACACCTGTCTATTTATAGCAAAGGAAAATAGTACATAACAATATGTAACTGCTACAAGCCCCAAAATGACTATCTACGGTGTGTCACTTAAGTTACTCATTAGAAACTAACTATCTGAGAACATCTTTCGAGTCGGGGAGACGCTCACAACTATCTTCAGCTAACAGCACAAGACACGACCGTTCT
Organism: Sepiola atlantica; assembly: GCA_963556195.1. Classification (NCBI taxonomy): domain Eukaryota; kingdom Metazoa; phylum Mollusca; class Cephalopoda; order Sepiida; family Sepiolidae; genus Sepiola; species Sepiola atlantica. Next base: position 117,575,578 of record OY744520.1, read on the forward strand.
CTTAGCGTTATCTCGCCTGTATGCAGTTTCGTATAAAAAATAATCATGCAAAACTAAGGGTGACCAAAATAAAACGGAAGAATACAAAAGTATAAAAAAGATGTACAGAAAGTATACAGAAAATAAAAATATACAATTTATAAAATTAAATTTCCAACAAGAGTGGTTGTCTCACGCCGAAGTTTCGGAGGAGATACTCAAAACCTTGGCACATGCTCTAACTACTACTACTACTACAACTACTACTAATAATAATACTTAATAATAAAGAGAACAGGAAACTATGGAAAAGCGGAAATCTGACTCGCAAGCGAAGACTAAATAAGAAACATGAAATACTAAAACAAAAGATAACAGCAAAAGAAGGAAGACTGAGACGATACAGATACAAATCAAACAGTACAAACAGAACAAGAAGTTTGAAAACAATGGGAGCCAGTTTTACAAAAACATAAACGACAGAGACAAGACATTTCAGAGCAAGATATGGGAAGAGCCTCAAAAGTCAACAAAAATGCCAAATAGCTAAAAAAACATGAAAGATAAAACTACAGGAATTTGAGGAAGGAACAGAAACAGAAATGAACGAAGGAACGATTAAGACAACCCTAAGAAAATAGCAAACTGGGAAGCGCCAGACCACGATAGAATACATGCATATTGGTTTTAAAAATTCACGAGCCTACATGAAAGGCTAGCGCAGAAACAGAGGATGTATCCACAAAAGAGACGTACCAGAGTGGATGACAAAAGGAAGGACAACGCTAATACAAAAAGATGCAAAAAAGGAACGATCCCAAGCAACTACAGACCAATAACCTGTTTACCGATAACGTGAAAAATCCAAACGGCACAACTGAGAGAACAAATCTACCACTCCCTGAACAATCGTGGACTGCTCCCCGAAGAACAAAAAGCATGCCGAAAAGGGAAAAGAGGGACGCATGATCTGCTATACATAGATCAAAAGATCCTGAAGGAGTGCAAGGCAGAAAAAGAACATAGCCATGGTATGGATTGACTACAATAAATCTTACGACAGTATCTCTCAAGCATGGATAATTGAATGCTTAAAAATATACAAAATACCCGACAGGATTATTAATCTTATTAAGAAAGCAATGGAGACTGGAACTGATAGCTGAATGACAACACCTGACTGAGATAAAAGTACAGAGAGGCATTTTCCAAGGAAATTCCCTATCACCACTACTGTTTATAATAGCTATGATACCACTCAACTACATACCCAGAAAATGTGACGCCGCATGCAAGCTTATAGACACAGAACAAAGAATAAACCACTCATGTACATGGACGGCCTGAAACTATTTGCAATATATACGATCAGAATCTTCAGCCAGAACATTCAAATGGAATTCACAATGGAAAAGTGTGTACTGAAAGGGGAAAACTGGAGACAACAGAAGGCATTGAACTGCCCAACCAAGAGGAGATGAGGGCGCTAGGCGAACAGGAAAGCTATAAATATTTGGGAGTTCTGGAAGCAGACACCATCAAATCTACAGAAATGAAAGAAGATTGGAAAATAATAACTGAGAAGAATAAGAAAACTCTTAGAAACGAAATTACATAGTAGAAATCTAGTTAAAGGAATACACACTTGTGCAGTATCACTGATAAGAAACGCTGAACAATTCATAGGCTGGACCAAAGAAGAACTGAGGCATCTTGATCAGAAGACGAGGAAACTAATGAACACGCACAATGCACTACATACGAAAGATGATACTAACCGACTCTACGTGAAAAGGTACGAAGGAGGAAGAAGACTATGTGGAAGATACAAAAAAAATTTGGAGAATAAGAATGACAAGAGACCCACGAAAATACCTGGACATGGCTAAGAAAAAGACACTTGAACAGAGAAACGGACTCACTACTGGCTGCTGTACAGAACAATGCGATACAAACTGACTACATTAAAACTAAAATAGACCAAACACAAGAAAATAGTAAATGTATACTCTGTGGACAAAACGACAAAACGGCAAATCACATACTAAGTAAATGCAGCAAACTAGCCCAAAAAGAACACAAGAACAGAAACGACTGCGTGGAGAAAGCAATACACGACTGCATTTTGAACATGCAGACAAATGGTACATACACAAACCGGAGACAGTACTGGAAAACGAAAATCACAAAATCCTCTGGTACATGAAGGTACAAACAGATAAACTCATCCAAGCATGGAGACCGGCCATCATAATAATAAACAAGAAGGAAAAAACTACCAAATCGTAGATTTAGCCGTCCTAGCTGACCACAGAGTAAAGATCTAAGAGACTAAAAACGAAACAAATACACAGAACTTGCCATAAAACTGAAAGGAATATGGTACATAAAGAAAATCAATATAATGCTAATAAGTGTAGTAGCACTAGGAACAGTCCTGAAAAACATGGGAAAAGACCAAGACAATTTTTAATCAAAGTGAAGACTGAGACTATACAACAACTGATGAAAACAGCTGAAATTTTAAGGAAAACACACATAAACTATGAACACTAACAAACCAAATAGAAATTGCAACAGAAATAAAACAAAACATAGAAGGAACACCACGTGAACCCGAGGGAACTGAAATTGCAAATAAAAATTTAAACCGTGTCACCCCTCTCAAGAAAGAAAATACCACACAATATAGTCTTGTAGGGTCAAGGAGGATGGAAAAACCGAGGAACGAGAGCACTAATCAGACCTCTATTGGAACAGTGCAGAGAGTACTTGGGTCTTTGGAGGGGCTTATTGCCATCCACATCCTAGAACTAAAACAATGGTTGTTGCCAGCAAGAAATCAATGGTAAACGGCTTTGGCAATAACGCAAAGTTATTTGCAATCGTTATCGAAAGAGGTGGAGAGTACTGGAAATCTGGAGACACCGGTTGTTATCATTGAGCCATCACTGATGATGACCAGTGTAAGAACTCTTAGTGAGTAAAAACAACAACAACAACAATAATAATAATAATAATAATAATAATAATAATAATAATAATAATAATAATAATAATAATAATAATAATAATAATAATAATAATAGATAGATAGATAGATAGATAAAACCCAGGAAAATAGATAGATAAAACCCAGGAAAACAGCAAATAGATAGATAAAACCCAGGAAAACAGCAAATGCCGATTGTGTGGACAAAGAGACGAAACGATAAATCATATAATAAGTGAATGCAGCAAGCTAGCACAAAGGGAATACAAGAACAGACATGACAGCGTGGGGAAAGAAGTACACCGGGAAATGTGCAAACAACTGAATTTCGAATATGCAAAAAAACGGTACAAACACAAACCAGAAACTGTACTAGAAAACGAAAAACACAAAATCATATGGGATATGAATGTACAAACAGACAAACCCATAACAGCAAGGAGACCGGATATGATAATAATCAACAAGAAAGAAAAATCCTGCAAAATCGTAGACTTTGCCGTTCCAGCAGACCACAGAGTGAAGATCAAAGAGACGGAAAAAAGAAGCAAATATACTGAACTTGCCAGAGAATTGAAAGGAATATGGAACATGAAGAAAGTCAGTATAACACCAATAATCATAGGAGCACTAGGAACAGTCCCCAAAAACATGGAGAAAAGACTCGGAGAAATAGGAATCAAAGGGATAACTGAGACCATACAAAGGACAGTAATGATCAAAACAGCTACAATCCTGAAAAATGTCCTCGAATGTGGAAACCAACCCACATAAGCAACGAATGGGAACAAACACATGGAAGCACAAGACAACAGAACCGGGGAAAATACAACCGCACGAGAGAGGCGCAAGCATAGGCTGACGCCACGAAAATTATGGACAGAGGGTCGAGGAGGGAAAGCGCAAACCAGACCTCCACTGAAAGAGCGCGAACAGCTCTGGGACCTTGGGGAGGCTTGTTGCCACTCGGGCCCCAAAGGGGACCAATGGCCCTTATCAGCGGGAAATCGGTGGTAGGTGGCTGTTGCGATACCGCAAGGTCATCAGCGGTGATGAACGAAAAGAGGTGGAGCATACTGGAAGTCTGAGGAGACTTGTTGTCACTCAGACTCCAGGGAATACCACAGGTTGTTGGCAGTGGGCGATCACTGACGATGACCAGTGTGATAACTCCTAGTGAGTGAATAATAATTGCTCATGTCACATAATGGATAGGCGTATGTGAAAAACGATTACATCAGCTAGTATGGATTTAGTATCTAGGTGGACCAGTGCAAGGTACCTTGCCACGAAAATCTGAAAAACAAGTCCGCTCTCGTGACTAAAATTTAAACAGACATGAGCTGTGGGTTAGATTTAAGTTGGGGATTCAAGGAAAAATCGGACACAAATGTATTATAACAAATTCAGTGTCCCCTCAAATCAGTTACGTCACGATACCGTGTGAAAGAAAGAAAGATGTTTTTCAAGAGTCAGTTTTCGGAAGCGGTGATGAACGGACGCGAATTGAGGATCTAATTAAAAAAGGGAAGATGAGAATTTAATTCCTAAAAACGTTGATAGCGCCACTTGTATGCCCACCCTCCATCCTTCGCTGTAACTGAGTAGTTAAGTTCACGAGAACATTTTTGGTCTCTCTCCATTTAATGTGCATGTGTGACTTTTATTCGTATGACGAAAATTTCTCTCCAGTTTCTCTCCAAAATAAAGACCAATTTAAACTCTCCGTCGATCTCGTCCTTTCCTTTCTGTGCATGAGAAGGTCTTGATTACAGACACGGCTAGAAACCAGTCAAGGGAAATGCAGGTTACTAGATGATGATGATGATGATGATGATGACGTCAACGGTGGCGGGGACAACACCGGCGCGTCAGTATACAAAAAGAAAACGACTACTGAGAACATTTGAAGAAAATAACTTTGATTTAGAGAACGTGTTTTTAATAAGGCAATACGTAACTCACCTCTCAGAGATTAGCTGTCACTCGGACTCTATGGAAAATCACCGGTTATTATCAGTAGTAATCGACTTGATTTCACTACGACTCCAGAGAACACCACCGATTATTATCAGTGAGCAATCACTGATCATGCCAAGTGTGCTAACTCCTAGTGATTATGTTGCATTATGGGGGGGGGGGGCTATGTTAAAAAGATGCACTTCAGCTAGTACGAATTAGGACTGAGGTCGGGATCGGAATAGCTTAGGACACCAACTTTGGGGAAATTAATCTGTTTCCCCACGAGTGAGTAACGGACATGTGAATTTAAGATCAAAAGAACAGGACATTGGAGTCAATGAGGGTCAGAGATAGAGGCCGACAGATCGAGTACACGATGGCGTCACTTGTTTGTTGCGCACAAAGAAACGAAAGTTCTAAAGGAGTTCTGCTCATGGGTCTGAGCGAGGCAGACGTAGAAAACTATGCTCTGAAACGTTTAGCTAAGTTAAGTCGGTATGAGACTGAAGATGAAAAGACCCCACCTGGTTCGCCCAGTCCCGTATTCGTCATCTAGTAAGTCAAGAAGTACCTAACAGTTAGAACAAGTGTATAAGATAGACGGTAGTTAATATAAAACGGATCTCTCTTACGTGCCTTATATCCAGAGAAAATGAATAAAAAAAACTGAAATCTCTTTAAAATGTCTTGCGAGTTTGTTCTTTCTGCAAGAAAAAAGATTGTTCACTAGACACACTAATGAGACGGAGAAGAAGAAGAAATCTACGCGGCCACGGAAACGGAAAGAAAGAATAAATCGCAGCGACGATCACGGCGTGAAAGAGAAAACCGAATATCGACAGCAACTCAGCAGTAGTAAAAGAGAAAACGGAGAAAGAAAGGAAAATTTCGCTTTAAATCGTAAATGAACACTTTGTAGCGAGAGGAAGAAGAAGACTGAAAAAGTACTATTAGCGCTCACAAACGCAGCCGTTAAAAGTAAGATACGTTAAAATTTAAAAGATTTTATGGGAGCACTTGTATAATTATGTGCTCGTTAAACTGAACAAACGATTGTACGCCCACACCCCATACATACATTAAGAACAATTAGTGATTGAATATCCACGCCACATTTTAAGGCACACCGATACACGTAAAAGATTGCGCACTCACACCAGTATACATTATGAAAGAAGGTGCTATTGTTTTGCTACCACTACTCAAAGTTTGAAAAGTGAAGCAAAACATCTAATGAAATCCTGGCCGAAAAGATCAAAGAATCTACCCTTCCTGAAGAAAAAAGAATACACCGGTTGCCCACCTACGATCGCTTGTTTAACTATCTGGCGAATATACCCGGTAAACCGAGTGCAAGAGAGATACAAACAATTGCACTTAAAGAGGCGGTTATAATCTTAAAAAGATCTTTCGGCTGGAGTGTCTAGAATAGCCGGTGAATGTCTGGCATCTGGTAGGATGCCCCATCCCCAGCAAAAACAAAAAGATAAGAACATTTTTAAAAAGAGAAAAAGAATGCACTCCATATCCAAATCCGTACACATTATAAAGAACCACTCCCACACCACACCCGAAGACGTTAAGTGTAAAAGACGCGAAAACCGTGTGACAAAGAAGGTAAAGCAGTACAAAGACTTTTAGTAACGTTTCAGTTTTTTTGACATTTTCGGAAACATTACAAGTACATTAGAAATAATATAAACACTTATATGTTCCAAACCTATTGGGTAAAAGTTAACCAAATGTGGCATAAGGAGCCTTTGAAATACTGGATGTAATATGATTAAGTATACTAATTAAGATGCTTAAAATAAAGCCCCAGCAGCCCACCAAAGGAGCTAGTACAAAAGCTTTTGTTGGCTGCACAGTATAGAGATGATTGCGCAGATGTGTTAATAATAGCCGAGGTGTACGATGGTTGGTGTGGGGGAGGGAGGGGGGGGGGTAGTTAAGACTGAAATAAAAAAAGGTGGGTAGGCTTTCATGTATTGCTTGATTTGTGTTTCGGCATTAAATATTATTGCGATGATGTTGGCTATAAAAACAACAGATGAGGGTTAAACAAAAGGGGAATTAGCTCGGATGGGGGGGGGGATGCACATCTAATCAGCCGGCCTTTTACCTTTTTATTATTATTATTATTTTTGCTTTTAGTTTTTACTCCAGTTATTGACACAAACGCCGAGCCTTTGTGAATTAAATCACCACCGTTCAGTTGGCGTTAAAAGGTTAGGAAGTAAAGGCGGGGGGAGGTGGCAGGGAGAAAGAAGATGGCGCCGATTTGAGAGCAAAGCGCTCACGGGCATTTCGGAAAAGCCACGCGAATTTACTAAAAACACCGTCAAGGGATTAACTTATTATTCCGACCCGACCCCGACCCCCACCTCTCTCTCTCTCTCTCTCTCTCTCTCTCTCTCTCTCAATAACCTTGCCCCATCACCTCCTATTAAGTCGGCTTAATGAACTGAAAGATTTGCGGAAGCGTCATCGATCGGGTATGTAATTAAAGTTAGACGAGAGCCGCAACTTATATATATATATATATATATATATATATATATATATATATATATATATATATATATATATATATATATGGTGTGGGGGGGGGCTGTGTGTATTCATGTATGTGTGCGTTCCGGTGTTTCTTTCTTTTTCATGTTTTATTTCGGCCTTCATAGTGTGATGCTCACTGACGTTCCTCTATGACATCAGCGTCCATATCTCATCAGTATTTGTATATTGCAGGTTTATTTATTTATTTATTTACTTATTATTACGACCGGACTAATTAAAAATATATAAGTAAACGCAGACACGAGACAGAGGTTATTACAATTATCATAGACATCGTTTCGCATCGGATATCGTTTTACCGGTTAGTCACAAAATTGGATATACTAACTTGGAAAAAAAAAAATTAAATTAAAAAAAATATATATTCACCTCTTAAACGATATTTCTAAAAGATAAGGTAAGTTGAATTTTTTTTCTTACATTTCTTTCTTGTTAGAGCCGGTGTTATCCCCCATCCCACCCCGGAGATTTTGATTAGAGGAAGTCCAGATATACCGGGGAACCGTGATATGATTGTTTCAGCCTTACTCAAACTGTTGTCAGAAGAAAAAAACACTTAAATTAGTAACAGTAGATATTTACTTGCTTCCCAGAAAGATGTGGCACAAGGCCAAAAGGTGGGGGGAAACTAGCTCTCCCGAGGGGTTACTTTGGTTCAGTACAAAAAAAAGCCAAGAACAGACTTATCGGCATTCTCCGACAGGGGCGCCTCAGGCGATCGGTTATAAATCACCACCCTCTCCAGAAGAAAGAAGAGCCTCTCCGTCTTGGACAGGGTCCAAAAAAGAGTCTCTAATCTAATAGGTCCCACACTATCTAACAAGCACGAGTCTCTGTCCCCATACAATGTTGCATCCCTGTGCTTGTTTTACACATACTTTAATAGAATGTCCTCCGACGAGTGTGCCGCACTGGTGCCCCCCTCTATGTAAATACCCCATTCACTGTAGAGGTCCCTGGATGTCGGAGGGCTTTCTACTCTAATAGCTTCTTTCCTCGAGCTGCTAGCCTTTGCTATTCCCTTTCTGCTTCCCGTTTTCCTGAATGTACCAAAATGCAGAAGTTTAAATGTAATATGAACAAGAAACTCGCTGCACAACCCCCTACTTAAGATGCCCCTAATTCACAGTAGCCCCTTACGACTCAGTGGCCTTGTGCCTTATTTGAGACGAACATAATTTAAAAAGTATATATAATTTTTTTTTTTAAATACCTGGGAGGGTGCACCTCCTAAGATCGACCTGGAGCTTACCTCATTCCGACAGAGAAGGGTCTGATGGTTCAAGTCAGCCTCTAGTTTGTCAGAATAATACCAAGGCGAACCTCGGCTAGAATAACAGTAACAGCATGTTAAAATGAAAAAGAAAACATTACTGCGCACGTGCATTATCCTCGCTCTAACTTAAATTCCGTCAAAATTCCACTCTTTTGAAGATTGTCATGACGCTAAATTTGTAAACTTGTATTCTTTATGAAATATATAATAATAAATATTATTATACAAAAGCCGAGTTAATCAACATTTGTTTCTCTAAAGCTTTTTCTCTTCATATTTTAATTACACAAAGTACATTTTAAAATATTCCTCAATTCTCGGATTGAGTTATGTTGAAAAGAACTTCCATTCTCTCTCTCTCTCTCTCTCTCTCTCTCTCTCTCTCTCTCTCTCTCTCTCTCTCTCTCTCTGTTTATTAACAGTCAAGGGAAACCACTTTCCTTCCATTGCCGTTTTCTTAAACTTCATCATTCTCTCTCCACTTTTCTTTCTATATTGACAAAGATAGACAGCGAGAAGAATAGTAATACTATTTTACTCATAACTGGAGAGAGAGAGAGAGAGAGAGAGAGAGAGAGAGAAAAAGAGAGAGAGAGACTAATTTTGGATTGTGTCTTTTTATTTTAAAAATTATCTGGCTTTGCAAACTCACTTTTTCCAGATTCAAACAATCTCACCCGACCTCAATGGTTGACCCAACGGGTCACAGTTTTTTCTAGTTTAAATGAACAAATGCTTAAGTTTTTTTCCATCTATCTTAACTATATTAACATTAAAACAGATCATGATTATTTCATTTTGAAGACACTAGTTTTATTTACTCCTCCCCAAGAGTTAGGCATACGGCCAGTTTTATCTTACTCCCACAAGTAAGATGTGACCCAAGATCGGGTCGGGAAAGTGGGGTTTGAAAAGTCAGCGCCCGAGAAAGTGAGCACTCTGGCTATTAAAAATTGCCTGAGCAGCCTCGTCGGCATTCCCCGGTAGGGGCGCCTCAGACAGTAAGCAATAAACTTACTCCTCCCCAAAGAGGGGAGGCAAAGCCTGGGAGGGTGGACCTCCTAGAACTGCACAGGACAGACCCATTGACCGGCGTAAATCAAGCCCCGAAGGACAAGACAATACCAGTATGGGGTGCAGTATCCATCGGAACAGATACTACACTTTGATCTTGCAGTATTCATCGGAACAGATTGATCTTAGCCAAAAAATACTGTATATATTTATACTCATCTCCAACCTCCCTCAAACAAATTTCGATATTGCTCATTTGCATATTTCTTTCTTTTTAAGTTTCTAATAAATTAATATTCTGTAATATATATTTCTAATTAGTATTGCCAAATTTTCTTCTATATACGTAATCGTTTTATCGATAGTACTATTATATTATCATTATTAATAAAGTTATATAAAGAGATTTTATAAAAACAATAGCGTTTTAAAACCTTTTTGTGGTTTCATTTTCAAAGGAGATAATTTACCTCCGGCATTAGTAAAACGACAAATATCGCTGAGATGTGGAGAACAGATACTACACTTTGATCTTAGCCAAAAGGCCATGGAACACTAAAAGTAATGTTTTTGTGACTAAGCATTTTTAAATGGAGGTAAATTTTTAAATATTAAATCAATTTTATCGGAATATCTTTTAATAGAGGTAGGTAGTGTAGTATCGGTTCTGTTCTCATAAGACTGTCCTTTCAGGAATTACTTCCTATATAAGAACTCAAGATTTTTCCTGAAAAATGATAAATATACATAGTTTGAAATAAAAACGTTTTTCACTTAAAATGCAAACTAATAAAATTGGATTTTTTGTTTGAATTGTAAGTTTTTTTTATTATTATTTAAAGTTTTCTTTCACTTCTTAATAAATCCTGTTATCAACATTTCCCCCCCCCCCCCCTAAATAAATAAATATATAGAAAAAGCCATACTGGGTTTTCTTCTATTATTTTCGTTCAATTTACGCGGCTGAAATAAGAAAAGGACTGAAAATACTCTTTTTATTTGGTGTTAATTACTATTTTAGTCACGTAAATTATTTAGAGTGAAATAGGTTTCGGCATTAGTCATAAACAACTCATATTTAAAAAAGAAATTAAACCATGTTTTAGTAAACTAAAACAACTTAGGCTTTTTAATGTTTGTTTTTGTTCTGTCAAGTTTCACCGTGCACGTGAAACGTCGAAATAAAAGTTAGGTGAGAAAAAATATAATCGCCATCCAAACAAGTCGAGCAAACGGCTACCTAATGAAGAACGATAACTCAAGTTTGTAAACGTATCTTTTTGAACTAGAAAATTATAAAGAAAGTTATCGTTCTTCCTTGGCTAGCATATTTCTCATTTTAATAAAGATGGCGACTATATTTTTCGCCCAATTTTCAATTCGGCGTTTCACGTTGACAATAAAACTTGCCATTGTTTTTAATGATATCTAAATGAATAAATGCGAAAGTTCTTTTCACATATCCCAACTACATTTACATTAAAACGGTGTATGCTTATTTAATTATGAGTAGTATATTTTCATTGGTCCCGATACATTTCCCCCAGGCATTACCTCCTCTTTTGAAGGGGAGATAGTAAAGTATACGTTCGTTCCTCACGCTACTATCCTCCCAGGATTACCTTCTCTTTATTTGTGTGTGTGAGGTGGGAGTTAGTGTATTATCTATTCTGTTGTCATGATAGCATGTTACCAGGCATTAACTCCTACGTTTTGGGGGTGGGGGTAGTGTTCGTTCGTCAGGATATCATCCTCTTAGTCATTACCTCCTCCTTTGGGTCAGTGTATGTTGTTAGTTCATTATGATATCATCCTCTCAGTCTCGCAAAAATATGCGACCGGAGGGAGTATACATTTGCTATTAATAAATAAGTGCTGAACATTTCGTTAAAATTGGATATTTCTCTTTGGTGATTAAAAAAAGGTAACACATAAGCGTGTTTATAAAAAGTAGGTGGCCCGTGTTTATATATATATATATATATATATATATATATATATATATATATATATATATATAAAATCTGTGTGTGTGTGCGTTAGGGGGAGAAAGGGCATGGGCCCCTAGCGCCTAAACTGTTGCTTTTTCATTATATTGATAATATTGATTAATAAATGTATTACTCTCTTTCTTTTGGTAGATGAATAGAGATGTATACACACGTTTAGTATCACTTATATCGATAATTAAACATTGTAATCTCTATAATTAATTGTATTATTTCCTTTAGTTATAACTAACCTAAATGCTACCGCAATGGCGGCTTTTATGCAAGCATCTGCGGAGGGTAGTTGGGGCTTCATTTAAGCATCATAATTGGTATTTTTAATTGTGTTGCACCCAGCATTCCAAGGCCGCTTTATGTCAAATTTGGTCAAATTCTAGCTAATAGCTTTGGAGCCAATAAGTGTTGTAACTACTACTACTACTACTTATTATTATTATTATTATTATTATTATTATTATTATTATTATTATTATTATTATTATTATTATTATTATTATCATCATCATCGTTATCATCATCAACAAGATAAACAAAGAAAAATAACCCTGCCACATCGTAGATTTCGTTGTCCCAGAAATGCACAGGGTTAAGAACAAGGATGCAAAGAACCCAAACAAACACATGGAAGTTGCCAGAGAAGACGATATGGAACATAAAGAAATAAAGAATGCCAATAACTGTAGAAGGACTAGGAACAGTTTCGAAAAGAAATGTGAAAAAAGGACTAGGATAAAGTGGAATAAAATGGAGTATTGGCACCATACAACGCACGGTACTGATATAAAAATATTTGAAATATTAAGAAAAATCCTCGAGTACTGAAGCCAAGCCACATCGTCAGGTGATGCCAACCAACCACAGTTAAGTTGAAATCGAAACAGAACAAAAAACTGAAACTGCCATAAATCCAGTAAACTGACACCATCCATCCCATAATAAGATGGTGGCGCCAGCCTCGGCTGTTACCAACCAAAATGGTCGCAAAGGGTCAAGGGGGATGGAAAGATCAACAATGGAGAGCACCACCCAGACATCCACTGGAAGGGCGCGAAGAGCACCGGAATCTTAGGGAGACTTATTGCGACTGAAATTCAAGAGAAAGTCAATAGTCGTTAACAGCGATAAATTAATGGTAGACGACTGTTGCGATACTGCAAAGTGATCTGCAACGGTTATTGAAAGAGTCGAAGAGTGCTGGACAACTGGGGAGACTTATCACTCAGACTCCAGGGAACACCATTTGTCATTGCGTGAGCAATCACTGATAATGACTTCTGTAAAAACTCGTTAGTAAATAATAATATGGCCCCCTTCCTAAAATATCATGATATGGACCGTCTTCTCCTCCCTTGTGCCACAGAAAGTGAAAAGTGGGCGTGGTGGGTCTGAAAGGATAAAAAGAGCGATGAGGGATAGAACCAATCAGACCTCGAATAGAAGGGCATGAAGAGTACTGCATTACTGGTTAGGTTTATTGTTACTCAAATTTCAGATAAAGCCATTGATCGCTATCATCGAAAAATCATTGGTAAACGGCTGTTGAGAGAAGGCAAAGTGAGTTGTAATAGTGATCGAAAGAAACGGAGAGTATTGGAAATTTAGAGAGACTTGTTGTCACCTAGTCTCCAGAGAACACCACCAGCTTTTGCAAGAGAGCAATCACTGATAATGACTCGTGTTAGAATTCCTAATGAGTTGGCATTTATTTACACAAGGTAAGCCCACTAGGAGAAGTGAACTCTGGTCTACAAAAAATGCCTGAGCAACCCCGTCGGTATTCCTCGGTAGGAGCGCCTCGGGCGATTAGCAATAAACTAATCCCCTTCTCAAAGAGCGAAAATAACGCCTAGAAGGATTGATCTAGAACTGCAAAGAACCATACCTCAGACCGACAGATGCAATGTCATCACCTATTCAAAAATGACCTTCAGTCTGAGGTTCTACCAACTGACCTATTTCGACTTTCTTATAAATAGAGCTTAAAACATTCCCTTAATAAAATAATTATAGTTTGGCGTGACGTCATAGATGTAGTATTTACGTCATGCTTCAAAACATGAATTCAAACATAGGCGACAATAAAAGATAAATAAATGAATGGGTAATCATTATCAATAGCGTAGGAAATTATTTTAATAGTCCAAAACATTTTTGCTTTAACTACGTATTGTATGTAGTTTTTTCACAATAATAAAATCCTCCCAGCCTAGCAAAAATACGCGACCCGAGGGAGCATATATTTGCTAGTCTCCCAAAAATAAAAAGTAGAATTTACTGCTTTTAAGGACCGCTCTTTAAAACGCTATTTTATCTGGAAGTAAGACACATAATTCGTAATACACCGGTTCGTCGTTGCTTTACTATTACTACGATATTTCGAAAAATAAACAAACAAACAAGCAAATATCTTTTTTTGCTACTTACGGAATACCATAACTGACAAAATAATTCAGGTATAGCTAAAAAAAAAAGGGGTGATACTTTTAAATTGTGAGAAAAATAAGGTAATTGGCTTACGTGTCATGGGTTGCCGGTGGTCGGAAGAGGGCCGGGTGCTTTTGGCTTTCTCAAGTCAAAGCCCAGGAATGATTTTAGCTCTGTTTTTATACCTTCTACCGGAAGTGAGTAATTTGCATATCTGTCGATTACTGATTACAGAGCATTTTTCTTTCTTCTGGGGCAGTCTGTTTTTGAAAGTTCTGGTGACAGTTACATTTCGTGAGAGTTCCTTTGTTCACGTTTGAAAAGGTCAGAACCTTTTTTTTTTGTACTTGACTCCTGACAGAGTTGGGGTCGCTATTTAGCAATACTTCGCAACGTTTTACACCCGACCCTACTCTGATCTACAAACTACCCCTTAGCGTCGAAGAAATTTTCGACAAAATTCAATTTACATGCGAAAATGATTCCCCACTGAAAGTCTACGAATTGTTTTTGCTTTTTAAATTTATTTTTACCTGCTAATTTTTCAGGCTGTTTACATGTAAACGTCTAAAAAACAGTAGAATCTCATCTCTTTTTTAGGAGATAGACAATTTCTTTCTTTGAAAACCTGTTTTCTATCTTTCTCAAACGGGCATTTTAAAATTAGTAACAACAATACATCAGTGCAGTAACGACATTCTACGATAAATTGTTACGCACACTTTTTAAAAAAACTATTCTATATTTCATGATAAATGCCAGTATACTGAAATCATATGCCCTTAATAGGGTTAAGATGAAAATTCATATACACTAAATGTACAAAAGCAAGGAAATTCCCAAATTTTTACACTTTTATTGTCATTAAAGGTATGCGAGCACAACAGGGCTATTTATTTTACTGGTAGGAATTTTTCTTCAGCGCACCTCACACACTTCATCCACTCAGGCATAGATATTTATACTGTAGTGATGTGATAATGAAATGGTTTGGTTGATATGTAGTCATACCCTTAATGACAATAAAAGTGTAAACATTTGGGAATTTCCTTGCTTTTGTACATTTAGTGTATATAAATTTTCATCTTAACCCTATTAAGGGTACATGATTTCAGTATACTGGCATTTATCATGGAATGCCACTACTTTTGTAAAGACAATGGTAATTTTTAAGTTTTTTTTTAATTTTCTGGAAAACTAAGGTATATGGTAAACTGAAATTAAGATGCCATCAACTAGACCCTAGAACCTCTATCTTTGCCCAAAATCAGCTGAATCCATCAAATAGTTGATGAGATACAGGGTGGCACACACGTACGTACGTACGTACGTACACACGGATAACACAATATCACTCCTGACCTTTCTGGATCTCTGGGTTGCCTTGACTAATGATGCTGAATTTCTACACACTTATAGAACCTATCAAATGAAAATTTTGTGCAAAGTTTTAACTAATTTGGTTTATTTGTTTTTGAGTTATGACTGATCAAAGAAATGAGATTTCTAGCATAGGTCGTTTTTGAAGTCTATTAAGGGATAGAGCGCTATCGCGTCTCCCTTGATTAATATCCGTATTATTTTCTTAAACAAAAACAAATGCACACTGTTTTTAACAAATGTGCGCCTTCGAAACTAACGGATAAATTTCTGCTGGTTTTCGCATTTCCTAACTGAATATGACGTCAGGGGTCACAAAACATTGTGGCACTTACAAATACAGAGTAGAAAGTAGGTTTATTTTCCGCAGCCTCGTAACTCTCGCTTCCCCCATATTTCGTCATTTAGTCCTCACATTCAATGACCGATGTTTCTGACAAAGGGGAAATAATTGCTGCTTTCTTATTGTCAGTTTTAAAAAAACTTATCAAGTAGCGACTCATTAGTAAAAAGAAGAGGGATGGGCACTAATTCTTTTTGTAAATGTGTGATAATTGAAGTTAAGCGGCGCTGAATATGACAGTACATAAAATGGGTGACCGATGATAATCGCCGGTTATTGTATGAAAATTAAGACCACTAAAGATAGAATAACTGTGTACACAAGATACTAACTCGTGTTCCTATTTACTTGCCTCCCCACGCAGGCAAAGTTAGACACAAGGTTGTGTTTTCTTTTAATGTCGGAGATACTCCCCCCCCCCCCAAAAAAAAAAAAAACAAAAAAAAAAAACAAGTGGCACTCTGGATGGGGCAAAAATAAAAATTGACTCCGTCAAGTAAGATTTTTCCTCCGAGGACCGAAGACAATAGATACTACACGTTCATCCCACGCCAAGAAACTTGAGTCTATAACCGGCTTTCTTTCAAAGACAAATATACGTAAGCCTTTTCATATCTTTCTCTGTTTAACGGCATATCAACCTTTTCTGGGTTATTCAATACTGAAACATAATGCCCACGATTCATTTGGTACACTTCATTGGGGACAGCTTATTATTTTTACATATAGCTAGTGCGGAGTGCTCACCCATTTTTACCAATTTATGAGTTTTAAGAAGATTAAAAGAAAGGGGAAAAATACAATGAATGGAATTTCTTTTCATTTTTTCCTGGTAGCTGTGATGATGGGGAGATTTAAAAGAACAACAAATAACTTCAGTATTTGCTTCTGGGGGTTAATTCACCTTTTTTCAACAATTACAGCAATGCACATCTATATGAACTGCAATCTCCCCCCTTCCCCTGTATGGACGGTGGCCATCGAAAAAGAACGTCTGGTCAGTTCGACGCCGCACACATAAAAAGGCAGAATCGATCTCGATTTTCTGCCACGTACTTCCTTCCAATGATCTAACTACCGGTACACGTCAGCCTAACTTATCACTTGACTTCTAATGGAAAATTCTGTTTTCCTGCTCAACTAATCTTTTCCATTTTAAACCTTATTTTTACACACCCAACATCTCGCCTTGCTAGTGGTACCTATCCCCATATTTGGCACTGTTCCTGTTAGTTTTATTTATCTCCCACCCACAGCGGAAGATGTGACACAAGATCGGAAAGTGAGATTTGAAACTAGCGCCCTAGACGAAGAGCACTGGACGAACAAAAACTGCCTATGCAGCCCCGACGGCATTCTCGGGCAGGGGCGCCTCAGGCGATTAGAAATAAATTAACTCCTTTCACAATGGGTGAGAAGACAAACCTTGGGAAGGTGGAGTTCCTAGAATTGACCAGGACCATACCTCAGATCGACAGCGAACAAGCCATCCTCAAAAATGGCAGAGACTCTGCCGGTTTGATTTTGGTATGTTTCTGTTAGTGCTTTCAAATTTACTATTAGGTCACCTGTCAAGGCACGTAAGTAATATCGTATCCACTAGAAATGTAACACATAACGAGCTTATTAAACCCATTTTTTATCGTCAAATCTGACCATACTTCATGATACTATGCTGGGGTTGTTAAATAAGTAAGATAAGTAAAGATGGACTTCTTGATTTAAGGCCGACACAAAGATAATGATCCGATGAGAAATCACCGACGGTTTAGCTGTGCTAACTTTCGGCATAATTTTCGTCTCCAACTTGCTTCGATCACTTAAAAACACTAATAACGTTTTGTTACTATGATAATAGAAACGGCATTAAATAAAGCTACAATATTAATAACGTTTTGTTAATATAACGTACATAATGTTAAACAAGTCGTTAATACTAACAACGTCTTGTTATTATGATAATAGTCATAACATTAAACAAGACAATGCCACGAATAACGTTTTTTACTATGACAATAGGCACTGATCTCGTTTTGTTACTATGATAATAGTAATAAAATTAAACTACATAACACTAATAACGTGTTGTTACTATGATGATTAACACAGCATTAAACACATCTACAACACTAATAAGGTTGTGTTAATATGATAAACAAGTCCATAACACTAATAACGTGTTGTTACTATGATGATTAACACAGCATTAAACACATCTACAACACTAATAAGGTTGTGTTAATATGATAAACAAGTCCATAACACTAATAACGTGTTGTTACTATGATGATTAACACAGCATTAAACACATCTACACCACTAATAAGGTTGTGTTAATATGATAAACAAATCCATAACACTAATAACGTGTTGTTACTATGATGATTAACACAGCATTAAACACATCTACAACACTAATAAGGTTGTGTTAATATGATAAACAAGTCCATAACACTAACAACGTCTTATTACTATGAAAATAGACATAACATTAAACAAGACCATAACACTAATAACGGTTTGTTACTATGATAAAAGATATCTCATTTAATAAGTCCATAACACTAACAACGTTTTATAACTATGATAATAGACATAACATTAAAAAAGACCATAACATTATGATAATAGACATAACATTAAACAAGTCCATAACACTAATAACGTTTTGTTACTAGCTAGCTGTGTAAGTTTTTGTGGAGCAGAAATATAAGAGAAACGATCTTTTTTTATGAAAATTTAAAGTGTCCAATAATAAGTCATTTCTGATTTTAAAACTCTTAGCCAAACATCATTTAAAGATTTAGTTTTGGACGCTATTTACATCCAATAATTTCATAGGGATTAAAACATTAACTTAAACTTAGTTATATTTCTACAACAATTTTGGTTCAATTAACAAATTAATAACTAAATAATAACATGATAATTAGATTTAAGTTTCAAAATCTTATTAACAACAACAAAATAAAATGGTATAATAACAAACGACATATTTTTTTATAATGAAAGTACAGACTCGTGGGCAATGATGATGAAAGTTTTGCGGAGTCAGAAGGTACAAGATTCGACACCAAATCCTATAATTCCAAAATATTTAACTCCGATTCCGATTCCTTATTTTAAAGTCTTCCAATATTCAGACTGTCTGTTGATTCTTTGGAGATTAGAAAATTCGACTTCGATTCCTTGCATTCTTATGAGTCCGACTCTTTCTAAAGCCTCTTATTCCGACTCTGAATCCGCAAACCTGGTAACTACAACTAATAGTTCCTTTTTAAAATATAAGATTGGTGAAAAAAAAAATCTCCTTCGAAAAACTAAAAGAAAATAACTTCAGTCGGTCTTGAACTTTTCTTTAAAAAAAACAACAACAAAAACAAGCAGCAGCTTAGATATTCGACTTCAAGATCAAGGTTAAATGTACCACCAAGGGCAAGGTTAAATGCGACCGTCGAACATAGCCAATGATGTCCACATCTGTAAATGACTGTTCAATTTGACAAAAATAATTAAGTCTTTGTATTGATAAGCTTAACGACGGTACGTAGAAAAGATTTAAAGTTAAGATTTTGCCAGGATTTTCATTAACCTCTTCCCCAGCATTTTTTTTATTAGACGTTTAATTTTTGTTGTTATTTTCACAACGTTTCGGCCGATGTAACATCCGAGTTCTTTAGGTGCATCTTGTCAAACTTGGGAATCTTTATGTCAAACTCTAGAACCTATATAGAATTTCGAACTCTACCATTTATTTAATCCATAGGGGTAGATTGTCCTTGTTCCATCAGCCATGACCGAGTAGAAGTGTCAATTAATTATTATGTTATTCTTAGTTATTATCGTAATCTTCAACTTCCATAAGAATGTCACCGAGAACTGATTGTTAATCAACGTCTTTATCCGTCGCACCATATAGGTAACCGAGATCGACACGAAGGTTTCAAAGCTCAAATAGATGAACCTGAAGAAGGTTGGAGGTTACATCGGCCGAAACGTTGTAAAAATAACAACCAAGATGAGAATAGTAGTCCGAATAATAGACATTATTAAACCTCATCGAAAAAAAAAAACAATTCCGAAACATAAAACATTTCATTTTCCAATCGAATTAAAAAAGAAAGTAGATGAAAACGAATGACAGTGAATGTAGCAGTCGTAGTTCCTACTACAACGGCAATAACAGCAACAGCCGCCAATAACGATGTTTGAAATATCTGCTTGATTTGTAAGTTTGGCGATGATTGGAGTAAATATTTAATTTCGATTGGGATTTAACTAATCAGAAACGATCTCTTATGCGACTGGTTCCCAAAGGGGAATTTAAGGATGTGCACCGGCATTGTTCGCTCTCTTTAGCCGCGAGAAGGCCCAGCTGACAAACTAACTCACGTCGATCAGTTCGGCCACCAAACTTCTCTCTCGGCGCGGAAACTAAGCCCGCCTTTAGCCATAGGCTATCAGCGTCGAGAAGGCCATTTCATTATCTAATATGGCGACCTGTCCGCACGTGGACTTACTCTCAATACCATATCAACACACAGATTTACTTCAAAAGAATAACAACATTAACTCTACCAGCCTTACAAACTAACTTTAATTCCTACATACGTATGGACTTTGGAATAACTTTTTCCTATTATGAACTCTAAAGCCTTTCTCCTCGTCCAGACTCATGGACTTCTAATAACCAATTACTAACACATTGGCTATTATTACATGTTTAACGAAGATGGCTGAATAAAGTATGATATAATATGTTAGAGTGGGATGTTGTCTTTAATTCTACATGTGTGACCCTAAATCTATGCGCCGATGCTTTGTGCAATGCCTAATGAATACTTAAATACGCTCGTTTCTATGTGAGAAGCGCCTATAAATGCCGAGAATTGAGATGTAGACTCGTATGTTGCTGTTTTGGGAAATGATATGTTTTGAAGGCGTAAACTCGTCCCATTCTCAAAAAGAAAAATTGGTTTAAAACGAATTAACTCGCCATTGTATGGTAGCGGGGTTAAACTACATGTTGTTGGGTCTTTGATTTTTCTTCCTGGTACGTAAAGTCCCAAATAACATGACGCCGGGGCGATCAACAATTATTGGTGGTTTAGCCCCCGTGGTCACAAATGTAGAAGGCGTGACTCAAAGTTTTACTTTCTCTTTCCCCTTTTTGGTCTAAGCGCTAAGGTGACAACATGTTTGTTATCTTTTCTTTCTCCTTTTCTTTCTGACAGCCGATGTGATTACATGCTGTTAGTCGTTGCTACATCGGAACAGTTCTGTTTGACGAAGTTTTTTTTTGGGGGGGGGGGGGGCAACGTGCGGTCAGTTTTTATAACGTCATGTAAATACTTGCGATATTTGAGACGCTATCATTTCTGTAACCTTTATATGAACGAATGTCTTTGTAAACGAAAAATATGTATTAATGACATTAGAAATATACAAAATAATGCAGCAAAAGCATTTCAAAAGTTACAGTCATGCAAAAAAAAAGAAAGAAAAAGAAACATACTTTTGAAAGTTGGATAAATTTTTTATTCATTCCCTGGTGTAATATATTGAGACAAGACTGAAGAGAAAACACGTAGTGTTCACTTAATGCTTTTATTAGCTGCGTTTTACACGGCTGAACTGGGCGCTGTCCGTAATGAGAAAGAGGATGAAGTTTCGTTTTTATTTCTGCAGTGACGTCAATAAAGAGTTCTAATAAACGGAGACAACTTATAACAAACTATTACACCTGGTATTATTTCTTTAAATGTACGGGCAGCGCCGGATATTTCCTTTATTTATTATATAAAAGATCTGGAAACCTGTAGTATGTTTCGAATGTAACAAATAGAACGTCCTTTGCAATTGGAATAAATAGAGAGTATTCGAATGGCAGGTGCAAAACTGATGTCTGTAATATCGCCATTTAAAGCAGTCATGAGTTTTTATTTATTTATTTTCATTTGAAAGGCTATCGCTAGAGAACCTCATTCGCTTATTATTACCTTCATCAAGGAGGTTATGTTTTAGATCAAGTTCGTTTGTCAATATGTTTGTTTGTGTACGACCGAGCGTCTACATCGCTTGATCACTTGTCACCAAACTTAGTCAAAATATCGATCATGGTCTAAAAACTGATTTAATTTTGGGATATCTCGATCAAAGGCCAAAGTCATGGAAAAGGTGAAAGTCAGGTGAAGTCCCGTATCTTATATGACCATGACCTCTGTCATTAACCAGTATACTCAAGGTCGAAATTTTGATGGAATATAAACTTCCAATTTTAAAAAATTGATGTATAGGTCTGATGCTCTTTGATAACAATAACCATCATGCAAAATTTAAGCCTATCACATAACTAGTTTTTTAGTTATCAAGTCTTCCATGGCATAACTTCAGAAATACTTTATACAATATGGAGAAGCATGGTCTAGATAAGACTTTAACTCATCCTTACGTTGTCAGGCGGGGTATGCAGTCTCACGACTGACTTATGTTCTTGTTTATTCTTCTGATTGATAAAATAGTGAGGCTTAGTGAATATGTGCACTTTTATAGACACTACGACACAGTCGGATTCGGTATCTGAGCTTATTAAGGTGATCAAATCCATCCCTATGTTACTGAAATTAGTTTTAAGGATTAACCTTGTCACTTTTTACGTGCAAGTACTACGCTGGCGCCATCTGGACGTTTATTGAGTAAATACAAACAATTAACGAAGTGATATGTTTTGTTTTACTTTTAATTAAGGCGCGTGTGGTGCAATGGATACCGAAGTGGATTATGGGATAAGCAAACGGAGTTCAAATCCAATTGGGTCAATTACGTTTGCTTTAACACCACTGATACCGAAATACAGGTATGAACGCCCTACACAACTTTGGAGTTGGTTATGTTTGGTTTAATTTGTTTCACGGCATATCAACCTTTTTAGTGTATTTAATGCCGAAACATAATCCATATAGAAAAAAAACGACGAAAAGAATTGCATGCTATCTTCAGAGAGCTTCGTCAAATGAGTGTTTTGGGGAGGGAGTGTCATCACAATCAGAATATATATGAAAAGTTTAATTACTAACGTAATTCTGTGATTTTATATGAATATTTTAGTAATATATTTAGATAAATTTATTCATTTTTTTTCTCATTTTGCGTCCGTTTTTATCTTTGAGGTATCACACACACACACACACACACACACACACACACACACACACACACACACACATATATATATATATATATATATATATATATATATATATATATATATATATATATAGAGAGAGAGAGAGAGAGAGAGAGAGAGATAGGAGAAACAGAGAAAAGGGAATAAAAGAGTCATAGAAGGCTATCACAATGCAAAAATAGTTTAAATATGCCGGCGTTTAGAAATGGGACTAAGACGAAGTCATTTTCTTAATTCTTAGTAAATCTTACTTGATTTAGTCTTAACTTGTACACAGTGATATGATGTCTAATCTACGCATTCCATAATATATTTCGAGGTAAGACCTCTTCATCAAATGGTGGTTGTTTCAAATCTCCTGAAGCTCGTGTGGACTAAAAAGTATATATTAAAAAATCACTTCGTTTTTGTTCTCCTTTTAAACACCGGCATATTCTCACTTCTTTGCATTGTGATAGCCTTATATAACTCCTCTCTATATATATTATACACAATGCTTCAAACAAACTACATCACCTTATATATATATACATAACGTTTTTGTAGGATGGTAGGGAAAATCCCAACAGAGTGCTCAATTAATTGAGAAAATCAAAATTAAGAGCGTAGTATTTATTTATTATTCGGTACAGAAAATCAGTACAACATCAGTACCGTTGGTTTCAAGCTCAGAAGGTGTTAACTTATCGGCTATCTTCAGCTTTGTTGTCACTTGATAGAGAAAATGGAGACTCTCGTATAAACCATGACCGGATACGTTATTTCTTTGAATGGTTAAATTATTATCGTCTAAATCATGTGTTAGAGAAAGATATGTGAGATTAAAAAGTTTAATAAAGTCCAAAAATGGGAATAAAGTTTTTAAAATAAAGATTTAAAATTAAAAAAATTTTTTTTTTAAATCCCGTGAGCCAGTTTTTGCTAACGCCTATTTTTTTATGACGCGTTATTAGCTTTGAAGGGTTAAATTAGTTTCATCTAAATTATGTGTTAAAGAAAGATATGTGAGGTTATAAATTAATAAAAAATTAAAAAATTTAAATTTAAAATTAAAAATTTAAACATTTAAAAAATACTTTATTATTTTTTAAAATGTCATTTTAAAATCCCGTAAGTCACAGTTATTGCTAACGGTAAAAAACGGTCTAAAGGGTGGGGGGCAATTTTAATACATTACCACAACATCACCAGTAAAATAGTGGGCTTAAAAACTGTTTTATTCTTAAATCTTTACTTCTTAAATCTTTACTTCTTAAATGTTATTCTTAACTCTAAAACAGGCTTAATCACCCATCATTAATTGATTTCATAATAAATCGATACTCCATTATAAAATATATTTTAAATTCTAATATTATACCTTCAATATTAAATTTAATAACGATTTGTACAGAGTTGGCCCATCCCCCTGTAGACTGTGTTTTACCGTTAGCAATAACTGACTTACGGGATTTTTAAATTATATTTTTTTAAATAATAAAATATTTTTTAAATTTAAAATTTTATTTTTTAGATTTTTTATTAACTTTTCACCTCACATATGTTTCTCTAACACATAATTAAGACGGAACTAATTTAACCCTTCAAAGCAAATAACGCGTCATAAAAAAATAGGCGTTAGCAAAAACTGGTTCACGGGATTTAAAAAAAAATATTTTAAAATTGTAAATCTGAACTTTTAAAACTTTATTCCCCTTTTTTGGACTTTTAAAAACGTTTTAATCTCACAACACATAATTTATACGATACTAATTTAACCTTTCAAAGCAAATAACGTATCCGATCGTGGTTTATACGAGACCCTTCATTTTCTCTACCATTTTCTCTCTATATATATACCAATTAAAACAATAATTATAATAATGGATTAATAATTCCTAGGCATATACGAGGTATAGCAAAAAGCAACAAAATGTTCTCCATAAAGGTCTTATTACTTGATCTACAGAGAAAAAAAAAAAATTCTCCGTTAAAGTAGCCCTCCACACACCCTCCGAGTTAATGCACTTCTGCATTCCATTCTACCACCCATAAAAGTATTCGGCAATGTTCTTCTCCCCCTCCTCCTCCTCATCCTCGGGGTTCTTCAACTCCGCCATCAGAGTGACCTTAATCTTTTTTACAGTGAATGCCAATGGAAAACCCTGAGAAATCTTCACCTATCATTCATATTATCAATCTGCGATAACACCGCACCAGCTGGTTCACTCTATAAATGTTCACAGCAGACTTCGTCGTGGAAGGCCGTCCTCCTGACTTCAAGAAGGTGGGTCATCCTTAATCTACTCACTGCCACTCTTTAAGCGTTTATGCTACTCGAAGACTCGCTGTCATTTTCCATCGTTTGGACTAGGATCAAAGCAAGTATTTACCTCCCTCACACCGTGGGAAGATGTGACACAAGGTCGGAAGATGGGGGGTTGAAAAGCCAGCGCACAAAAGGCGTGTGCACTCTGGTTCACCCACACACACAAAAATGGCCGAGCAGCCCCGTCAACATTCGCCGGTAGTGGCGCCTCAGACGATTAGCAATAAACTAACCCCTTCTAAAAGAGAGAAAATAACGCCTGGGAGGGTGGACCCCCTAGAACTGTACAGAACACTATTTAGGCCCGACCTAAATAATGTCATCACCTATTGAAAAATGACCTAGACTCGGTCGGACTAATTGTCGAGAACCTATCCTCGATTGGCATGAACAACACCTACACAAGCTGTGCCAGAAATTCCACCCTATTTCATTTCATTCCACGTAAGTCCTACTCCCGTTTAGAGATCGGCCTGCTTGTTTTCGGTTCTAAGCACACCGGAAAACAGGAGGCGGTGACAAAGTGGATAACGACGAAGACTGGCGGCCGGCGTATTCCAGGTTCGAATCCAGTCGGTTGCATAGCAGTACATTCACTTATGAATGTTGGCAACCTTCATGTGATTCGTCCCATTAGTATCTGGTTATAATTTTTTTTTTAATCACGGAAACCAATGCCAACAACAGAATCAAAACGGTAAAAAAAATGCTGTGTCATGCTGATTCAGAAAATTTACTTTTTTTAAAACACACCGGTGGTGGGGGATTTTTTTTTTTTAGAAAGGTTTGAGTGGGGGCGTACTAACCGTTCTCCGATTTTATTTAGCATCTTTATTTTTTATTCTTTTGTTTTTATTGTTGTTGTTGTCCAACTCCCCGTAATTTTTCATATAATTGTAATTATGTTGATAAATAAAATTAATTTTGGGGATATTCTAAGTAAATTAGTTCATAGAGTAAATGTGGCATTGTGGTGATTGCTGAAGTGAAAGTAATGGATAAATGCTGAAAGAATGAAAGTAAGAATGCTAGTACGAATGGGTCAAAATGTATCTAGTTAAGAGTAGGATAGAGAGAGGATGACCACAGACCCCTCCCCACACGTTTGATGGCCTTGTGCCTAATTTGTAACTGAAAACAATTTTTAAAAAAGGTAAGTGGTTGACCATAGTCGAGGGCGACACGAAAGACCCCCTTTTATTAGCTACTACACCTAGATGTAGGGGAGGGAACCACTCCTTTTTCAGGATTACTCCACTTACCCTTGAGCCTCACCTTATAATGCTGAGTGTTTAGCATCAAAGGGGCATCAAGCACCATATTTTAAGTCTTTCAACCGAGGATTGAACCCAGGTCTACCGGTCCATTAGCGAACACCCTAACCATTATGCCAAATAGACCTGTAAGTTGCGAATAAATAATTCAAAGTGTAGTATCTGCTCTGCCTTCATTCTTTTTAGACTGCGACAATTTTTATTTTGTCTCAATCCAGAGTGACTTTTTAGGGGAGCTGAATTTTTCCAACATTAAAAACCGACGATTTTGTCTAACTTTGCCCTCATGGGGAGGCTAGCAAATAGAACCAAAGAAGTTTAAGACATTCGGGTGAGCCGTTCTACAGGAATGAATTTCAAATTGATCAGTTGATCCGCGTGTGTGTTACGTCCAGTTGCGTGACAATATATTACAGCAGCGTGCCGAAGAAAAGCATGAGATCAGTGAAAAGATTAGTGGCAAGATGTTGGCATCGAGTCATACGCGTGACTGTTACATCTAGCAATACTTACATAATTAAGAAAATACTTATATAATAGAGAAAACATCTACTATTACACTAAAGCTGAGTTCATCAACGTTTGTTGTCCCAAAGCTTTCCCCTAGATACTTTAATCAGACAAAATGAATGCTACAATATTCCTTAGTTCTAAGTTAACAAACACACACTATACACAGTAGGCTGAGAGTAACCAGCTATAAAGAAAGAAAAAAAACACTTGAGAAAAAGGTTATATCACCGAAATATTCTAATATTCCGGCGTCGCACGTATAATTCTAGTGACCGAAGAGAAATCTGGAAGGAAGGAATGAGGATTTATTGTATATATAAAAAATTATAATAATCGACTAGTCATTCAGTATTCAGTTTTCAGTTTTCCTCCTTACAACCCGGTATATTTTCGCATTGTTTTAACATTCAATAAATTATCTATCTATCTATCTATCTATCTATCTATCTATCTATCTATATATATATATATATATATATATATATATATATATATATATATATATATATATTACACACAATGCGTTAAACAAACTCCATCACCTCTTGTATATATATATATATATATATATATATATATATATATATATATATATATATATATATATATATATATATATTATTTAAATCAATAATACAACATAGAAATTTGAAATACTGTATATATAGTAGAGACGAACGATCTAAGGACTGTCTTATAGTTATTTTGTTTTTTTTCTCCTTTACTTCTTCCTCATTTTGATGGTATTAACCCCGAGGGGTCGAATCACGATAGAAGCAGAAAGGCGCGTCAAGTTCTAAAAGACGGTAAAATAAGTATAGTCCGGTCGATGTTATGCGCAGATTGGCGCTTTTTAAGTAAGGAAATGGACAGCATCTTTGAGGCACGCATAAAATGTATTTAAGTGAAATATTTAGAAAATCAACACAACGTGCAATAAAAAAAAACTATAAGACAGTCTCGCCGACAAAGTTGTTCTACAACGAAAGCTTGCAGAAAAAAATAATTAAATGAATTTTTCATTTAAATTGCACGATTGTTGATTTTCAAAATATTTCACTTAAATAGATTTTATACGTGCCTCAAAGATGTTGTCAATTTCCTTATATATATATATATATATATATATATATATATATATATATATATATATATATATATATATATATATATATATAAATATATATATATATATATCATTAATAGTCAGGATTTAAGCTCAATAGATGTTAATTTTTAACTCCAGAGCATGTATACACAAATAATAGAAAGTTAGATTCCAGTAGCTATGTATTTATCTATTTTTTAAAGATCCATTTCTTTACGGACCGTTTTGTCATCATTTAGACAACCAAAATATAGAGTTATATATCTTGGATTTTCTATTAGTTTTATACATAAAAAGGAAAGTCCAAATCGTGTCGAAAAACACCAGAAAATAATAAAACAAAAATAATAAAACTCACATTATTAAAGCATTTATATATATATATATAGGTTCAGTTAGGAATATAAGTTTCTGTTTGCTTTCATGGACGCCATATTTGACACTAACAAAGCGAGCAAAAATACGTACACTTTTCCTAAAGTTTGTAATTCCAAATTAGATCATAAAAGAATGTGAATGCTTCAATCAGAGTTGTAAGGCGCTAATACAATTCGCTAACCAATTTATTTGGCAATAATAACATCGTTGAATTCATAACCGACGAGTTGGGAATGTTGCACAATTAGAGCTAGCTTGTTGTCACTTGATAAACGCGCACCCATGCATGGCTCTACCGACAAATGCATTAAATTGTCCCGCACTATGATTCTTATTATGAATTAATCGCCCTTTGTTCTTCCATTCGCTGCAAAAAAAAAAAATAAATAAATAAACAAAAAAGCGAATGGTAGCTTTTCAACTACGAAATTCTTAATTAATATATTGTCTAACCAAACGCATCCATCCCTCCATTCATCTAATCAATGCAAAAATAAAATAAAAATAAAAACGCCCAAAACTTACGGATTGATGCGTGACTATATTATTGATATGCAACACGATGACCGAATTCCTTATTATGTGTGTACCACAGAAATGTCTGGTTTATACTAATCGATAATACGTCCTTTGCATCATTCGGGTAAGGAGGGACTGGCTCGCTGATGAGCAGTCCTTTCTTTTGTCAGATTGGTGCATTGTTCAGTCTCGCCCCAGGACGTGCATCCTCCCAGACATTACCTTCTCCTTCTGGAAGGGAGGTATTGCCGATCGCCTGGTGAGCCTTCAGTAAAGGATGCTGACTGCTCGGTTCTCATCTGTTTTCGCACCTGATCAAAGTGCCTCACCTTCCGGTTTCGTATCACATTTTGCTGATGTGTTAAGCAAGTAATACCGTGGTATACAAGTCAATCGTTAAATCGCACTCATTAGTATTAAAAAGATCTAAACTACTGTTTATCGAAGAAAAAAAACGTAACTTTATATAGTTTAAAACGGATGGTACTCATGTTCCGGTGGTGTAGTCGGTTAATGCGTTCAGTTTCGAATCTGTAGATTCGCACATGCGTGGTGCGAAATTCAAAATCGAGGCTTCGTCTCTTTCTTGGTTGGGCTTCTAGACCAACGGATATCTCCGCCTGGCTTTCCGTCTTTTATATGGTTTTACAACGCTAACGTTACATCGTCAGATTTAGCTTCCGGACAATGAGACGGGATTCCGAGATTACTGGCCATTTCAGGAGGGCACATTTTCTTTACGAAGTAGTATTGTATTTTACGTTGCCCAATACATTCTCCGTGTTGACCCTGACAACACATGCGTATCTCGATTGTGTTTAGGTATTTATAACGTACAATTTAATGTAGGACTTACGTACGTTAATGTGCACCCCCTTTATATGTACAATGTATTATGGCCCATTTACGTTTGTCTTTGACAAACCTTCTGTGAGAAAATGAATGTATGTTTATTATTACCGTTTTCTTCCTCATTGTCTTTTCCCCGTTTATGTCTGACCCTCGTGTGTACCTTAGCAAACTCATATTCAATATGTCGCCGACCGTCATGGAGAACGGTGCCCACCATGCGCGTCGCCATGAAAACGTATAAAATTAGAATATCCAATATTCTAATTTTACATTAGTCATCCTCTTAAAGAAGGTTAGGCATTATTAAATGAAAGAATTACAAAGTCTATCCATACAAATTACTTAATTTTATTCGACAGCAAGAGTTCATGAAGAATGAAAGTTCACAGAGTTGTTTAGCGTGTAAGCAAAAATTTAGTACACGTGTTCATTCGGTTGTCGCCGTGTGCGTTTACGTGTGTGTAAATGGAATAGGCAAGGAGGTGTGTGTGTGTCTGTGCGTATTAGGGCGCCTGTTTTTGTTAGTGAGAGGGTTATGTAATAACTTGTGTGGGGTAACAGAATATATATATATATATATATATATATATATATATATATATATATATATATATATATAATATTTATAAATATTAATTATTTTAATACCTACAGACATCGATGTTTCATGCTAACGCAATCTTCAGTACAGGAAGCTAATTCTCAACGGTCGGCGAACCCTGATCACAAATCGCCACTGATCTGTATTCAAGAGTCTTAATCCCTCGGCCATAGACAATTAGGTAATAATTAGGGAGGAATTTAACTTTGTAAATATATATATATATATATATATATATATATATATATATATATATATATATATATATATATATATTAATATGCTGGCATTGTGTTAAGTAGTCCGTGAAAGTCTCTCGTTTTGTGTTAAAATTGGAATATCCAATATTCTAATTTTACACTGGTGACACATTTTGTAGAAGATAAGGCATTGTAAAGTTAGGAAAGATGTCAGATCGCCATTTTTGTAGTTGGGGTTGCTTCGTCGGTATCCATCCGACGGGTCTTGTTTGTTATGAAGAAAAGTATAACCAAGTTTTGAATAAAAGGACAAACTTCCTCTCTACAATTTAAACCAATTGTCTGGAAAGAGTTATGGAAACAGGAATACAAAATAGGTTGAGTCTGCCGACGTATATGTACTATCGAAATTGAATTGGGTCTATGAGTTCCATCTTGTCTAGCAAAGCCATTGCTAGAGACGAGGAGAGAGATATAACGTCTTGTCTGATTTATATCTCAAAAGGAAC
Source organism: Sepiola atlantica (assembly GCA_963556195.1). Lineage (NCBI taxonomy): Eukaryota > Metazoa > Mollusca > Cephalopoda > Sepiida > Sepiolidae > Sepiola > Sepiola atlantica. The sequence continues at coordinate 117,606,982 of OY744520.1, forward strand.
TGATTATAATTCGCGGGAAAATGTTTGAGGCGGAAACGCACAGCATATATATTCTTCCGCGAGTAAGAACATTCAAGTACGTTCTTACCGAACCACATACTAATCACTCCGCGATTGAAAACATGCAAGTGCAGAAGGAAATAGATCGTAATTATGTAACTGCTACAACATTATCAAATGAGAGAATGACAAGGTCTATCCATATAAATTATTTAATTTCATTCGACAACTTGTTAAGACAAGGAAAGATAAAAAGTTGTTTAGCATGTAAGAAGAAATTGAGTACACGTGTTCATTTCGGGTGTGGCCGTGTGCGTTTACGTGTGTGTAAATAGAATAGACACTGAGGTGTGTATTAGCGTGCTGTTTTTGTTAGTGAGAGAGTGTATGTACTAACTTGTGTGCGAGAATATTCGGTTAACATGTTCGGTATATATGCTGGCTTCGTGTTCAGTAGTCGGTGAACATCTCTCGTTATGTGTGCACTGCTTGCCGATGGCCCCTTTCGGACGAATGCCATCAGGAAGGAGTGTGTCGTACGCACGTGTGTTGTCCGAGAAATGAACGGAGGAAAGAGAACGCTGCGTGTTTGGGTTTTTATAGTACGCGCGAATTTTAGGGACTGAATCTTTCTTGCATTTTCATTGGTTGAAAGAAACTACCGGTTTGATGTTTTCTCAAATCAAGAAGCAGTATGTAATAACAATATTGACTGCTGCTACCTTGAAAACCTTGATCAAAACGAGTACAACGAATTCTACCTTCATTTTATAACGGTATGCATGGGCAGACACGCAGACTGGAGCTCAATTATATAATCAATTTGATATGTTTATTTACACATTAATGAATTTTTGAGTATTGATTTACTCCTCTCCAGGAGTTAGGCACAAGGCCAGTTTTTATCTTACTCCCACAAGTAAGATGTGACCCAAGATCGGGTCGGGAAAGTGGGGGTTGAAAAGCCAGCGCCCGAGAGGTGAGCACTCTGGCCATTAAAAATTGCCTGGGTAGCCCCGTCAGCATTCCCCGGTAGGGACGCCTCAGGCAGTAAGCAATAAACTTTCCAAAGAGGGAGGGCATAGACTGGCGTAAATCAAACTCCGAAGGCTAAGACAATACCAGTCTATGGGGTGCAGTATCCATCGGAACAGATACTACACTTTGATCTTAGCCAAAAGGCCAAGCCAATATTTTTGAGTAGCTGTACGATGTTTGTGGCTTCGCGTAACGTACATATCGTAAAATGTCACGCGTTTGTAAACGCAAAATTTACATGAATAAACTGTTGTTAAACAGAACTTATACATATTTTTTGTCGCATTACGGATATTTAGAATCTCAATTTGCTTATTTTACACAACATTTTGAGATACGAAACACATAATTGTGTAAAGAATGACAAAGCGCCGTATATATATATATATATATATATATATATATATATATATATATATATATATATATATATATATATATATATATATATATCGCGTTTTTAATATTCAAGTATCAGGAACCCTAGTCTCGTAACTGCGACGATCACGCTTTGAAATACGCCTTGTATCTTTTCAATGTAAACAAAAGTATTGTGATTCTAAAAAGAGTTCCGATCTCCTAAGAGAGAGGCCCTTGAAACGAGGCTAATTTATGAATCATCAGTCTATTATCTTCGAAAAGGCTCTTCATAGGGGCTGAATAATAATTATTAATAAATACATATTTGTATATCCATAGACGTATATATGTTTCGCGTTTTTATTTTACGCTCGGCAGTATGGAATTATGTAACCGTTGCGCCCGTCGAACGTTGCGACCCCCGTATATATATATATATATATATATATATATATATATATATATATATATATATATATATATATATATATATATATATATATATATATATATAGTCTGCATCTTCTCTTGCAGGCAAGTATTGTTGAATATAAGAGACAACTCATGTCTAGATATCCTTTGGTAGATCCTTTCAATAGTCCGAATCAGGATCTTAGTTTTGGATTTGTCTTCCAAGTACTTTCAGACCCATCCGGGTCCATCTTACGGGAAATGAGTTTAATCAGGTACAAACCATGTGTTAGTATTATAGAAGGTTTTGGCGGGAATTATGTACTAAGTACGAAACTATATTTAGAGCTATAAACATTTTAGAATATTATTACTGATATTAAAGTTTATTCTATTAATTAGGTTTTTTTTGTGTTTTATATATACGGTTCTAATATATGGAGTTTTTGTTTGTTAGTACTATATTCTAAGATTTGGGTATTTTCTGAATTCCGATCGAGGGCAAGAGTGGTCGTTAGTTAAGTGTTGGGCTATGGCGCTAGTATCAGACAAATGCATCGTCAATCTTCTCGACAAAGTCGTGGTAGTCAAACCTATGTATATGTTTTTTTTCTTGGTTGTCGGAGACACAGTCTCCCAAAGGATATTTAAACTCATAAACAAGGTTTGTCTTATCCAAAATTCTAATCAAGAGGGAAGAATTATTTGTGATAATAAGGTTAGTGGTTTTTACTTTATTGTAGAAAATGATCAGTTTTACTTTTTTATTTGTAGGGAATACGTTCTTATTAATAATATAAATCCCAAATAAAAAATAAGAGCGTAATATTTATTTATTAATGTTTTACAGAAGGTCAGAACAACATCAGTACCGTTGGTTTCAAATCCCAACAAAGAGGCCCTATTAAGGCCTGTTTATCGAAACTCTCTTCAGCTTCTGTTTGAAGAGAGTTTCGATAAAGTTGCATTTATAGGTCATCTTTGTTGGGATTTAAAACCGACGGTACAGATGTTGTTCTGACCTTCTGTAAAACATTATATATATATATATATATATATATATATATATATATATATATATATATATATATACTGAAAAATATATATATATCCCGTTTGATAGCTCGCTGAGCTCGTGTTACTTTGTTTGAATCGGGTAAAAAGTGAGTTTGCTAAGCCAGTTAACTATAAAATAATAAAAAGACAAAATCCGAAATAATTCTCTTTCCGTTCGCTATTTCTTTCTCTTTCTGTCTTTCTTTTACTCTTCAACTACGGGTTTAATACTATTACTACTTCTGCTGATATCCCCTTTTGTTTATTATGAACTATTTCATTGTTTTATTTTTTATTTCTTCATTACCTTCGACTTGTAATACACAAAGAGAAAGAAGAGAGAGGGGGAAGGTCAGGGAAGCGAGAGTGATAGAATAATAGCAGGGAGTCAAACAACATAGAGATAGAGAGTGAAAGTGATAGAGAAAAGTTTAGTAATATATGGATCACTTGATGAGTTACTTGTGAATTACGACTAATTAGAACAATTCATATTGAAGTTTGTTCAAACATAACTCAATCTTAAAACTGAGGAATATTTTAGCACATATGATTAAAACAAACATTAGGAAAACGAATGTTGATTAACTCAACTTTAGTTATAATATACGTATATATATATATATATATATATATATATATATATATATATATATATATATATATATATTAGTAGTATAATATTTAGTAATATAATATAATATAATATAATATATATATATATATATATATATATATATATATATATATATATATATATATATATATATATATTCGAGTTCAAGTCCGGCGACCGATCTTCTCTACACTGATGATTCACGTAAGGATGAAATGTATACGTATGTAGATAAAACAAATATGTATGATTATATATATATATATATATATATATATATATATATATATATATATATCACAAATATTGTCGAATACAATTTCTTATAGTGTGTGGTCGTCGTCTAATGCGTCGGTCAACCTTCACCAACAACACTCTAAGCAATGCTATAAAACAATTTTGAATAACTGCTCAAGTATCTAACTTGCAAATATGACAACGTAGTGGAGGCTTGGTTAAGTGATAGCCTTTTGGCCGCCTTATCAGAGATGAGTGTCTGAAATTACTTGAAAAGCCCATTAACATATTTCGCCCCTTCCAAGTACTTGTGCAAAGGTCAGATATTTCGCATACGATTCAACAAAAACTAATTATCGCAACAGATTAAAATCGGGGTTCTTTTTTAGAATAGAGGCGCTTGAAAAAATACTGTTTTTCTTTAGTTAAGAGCACGAACCAACGTGACTTTGTCGTGCCCCGTTTACAACTCGGCACTCCTAGTAACAAAGCCAGAAGTAAACCCTTCGACAGCTTCGGTGCATGTGACAGAGATAGACATAATGTTGTCTCTCTTGGCGCATCTCCTATTTCAGCGACCAATCAGATGACACTAAGACAGTACTATCAGCAGCAAGTACTCCCCTAAAATCCAACCCTTCCTTACCGTGATAGGGGCGATGACAACATGATAGTATCAGAGTTATTCCATCTGGATGTCCAGTTTTTGACAGGGCCATCTATAGGAGACAGGTTTAACATCAAGCGGTATTAGAGCTACATTTCAGCTAATAGGGCTCTAGTGAAAACCAGGATCCAACGTCCTCTCGACTTCTGCGTGTGGCAAGCAAAAATGTGTTAGACACGGAACCGCATTTCTTTGTATGCTTTGGACCAAACCTTCCCTGACTTCGCATGCAATCGCTAAACCTTGCTGCTCCTGATTTCGGGGTAAACGTATGCAATCCTGTAGGTGAACGAATAGCTGCGACCAACGAATAGCTGACTTCATGCAGACCAGAGAATCCTGAGGCACGATCTTCGTGAGTTCTATGCAGAAGTGCTACTCGCTTACCAAACATACAAACAAAAAACAAACAAACAAAGCAGCAGATATGGGCCAGTATAAAAGGCATATTAATTTCGACATTAAAGGACTTGGTGAGTTTGACCGCACACTCCATTGACGATCCACGACTAGCCCGCAACACTAGCAGCACCTTTCCTTTAAACTTTAATTTAACAAAAAATTATTTTCTAATCGACAGTTTTAAAATGGATAAAAGTTAATTTCTAAATTACTGTTTTCCGTTGTTTTAGGAGCACAAAAGAACCATACTACTTGACTTTTTCCTTCAAACTTTAATTCAAGCCATGAACTACTTTCTAATCGACATTTTTAAAATTGTAAAAGTTAACTTCGAATAATCAAGCATACGATAGTCCACGTAGATGAGCTATTTTGGATTCTATCATTTTCGACAAATGATATAGGATTAACATATCTTAGAATCCTATATTGATAAACCAATAGCGTGAACACAAACAAATAAGACACGCCTCAAAATGTTATCTAAAAAAGCTATCACAATATTTTGTACAAAAAGAGACTCCAACCAGATTAAGATGAAATTATAAAAATAATCACGTGATAGTCTACAGTTATATTCGCAGACTAAAGTTCTTTTAACTATCAAAATAAACAAAACGCATCCGTATCCTGTTGTTTCAGATTTAAAAAATGTTTTACACAACCAGGATTAAGCCATTCCAACATAGAAGCCGGTCAAAAAAGAGGACGCAACACGCATTTGATTCATATGTTTGTTATTGGATCAGAATATTTGATATTAAGGCATTCTGATCCTATCGAAACTATGTTTTTTTATATTGCATTATTTATCCATTTTGTAACATATGTAACTTAAATATAAACATTAATTTATTTTCTAACATATACAACTTAAATATAAACATTAAATTATATTTTTAACACTTAGTATATTAACAAAACATTTCTGAAAATATTCGGAACATTTCAAATAATTTCTTTTAAAAATTCTGGATTTTTGCTTTTACGTTTGTTTTGCTGACTCTCCTCCGCAGTAGTCGCCCATCATGTTGGGATTGAACCGACCCTGATACCCATTCTCAATTATGGCAATGTACTGGTGTAATCCCTCTCCATGTTCGTCACTGATGTTTCCAAGATTACTTGAGAAGCAATTCAGATGAGAACGGAAGAAATGAAGTTTCAACGGCATTTCTGAATCCAGAGCACGATCATTTTTAGGCATAATGGAGACAATCTCTTTATAGTTGTCTGCAATAAAGTTCTGTCACATCTACAAATGATTTTAATTCATTTGTAGCAGTTATCTCCCCCTCTCAAACATAATTGCACCGGTTTGCCAGTAGGCGTCGCTTTTCACCGTCAGGTGGCGCTGGAAGACGACCAGAGAGTGATCTGCCCTTTCTTGATTATATAAACCGGTGCACAACGCCATACAGCCTCTTTTTCAGTTCCGGCCACGGCAGACGGTAAGCATCAAAGACGCTGCTCGTCTCCTTGTCTGACCCACAAAATCACACGTGTTCAAATTCATAAACACGTTTTTCTCGATAATAGTTTTTTTCTTCACACACACATTCATATTCCTACAGAGACAATTTCTTCTCCAGAACATTTTATTTTCATGTACACAATTTCTTTATTGAACATATTTCTCTATGTGCGTTTCAATCATATGAACTATTTCAACTCCACACACATTATACATACATATATACACACAGCATTCATCATTCCACATACACACTATATACATATTAATGTACTCTGTTTCATTGTCGTAACACACGTTCTATAAACGCTTTATTTAAACAACCTAATGCATGTGAATGATTATTTTGCCTTGCATGGGACATTGCTTTTATTATGAACATGTAGCCGGGATTCCCCCTAGAATCTCAACACATTCGTCTTCGTAAACTCATTATCAGTAACCAGCATAGGAATCTGGGAACCATTAAAAACCTCTGCTTTAGACTTTGTTTCAGATACCACTCAACTCAATTTCTTACATAATCCTAATCCTAATCCTACCACTCAACTCAATGTCTTAAATAACTACTGAAATACATTACCTGTATGATCCATGCTTTTTAATAAAGTTTTAGCCAAGCCTAATTTAAAATGTAATGGAGGGAGGAAGACTTTTTCTAGATACACAAGAGGTTTTCACAGACAGTTGAATCTACCGGGTGCATCCTTTGATCTTGTTGGTTAATCCTTCTTCGTATAGTTCTCCAGATCCGCTTAACTATTCCACTAACATAGAAAACACTTGCCTTGTGTAAGATCTTTGAAGGCTTCACAAATCTGAAGATCTTTGAAGGCTTCACAAATCTGAAGATCTTTGAAGGCTTCACAAATCTGAAGACCTTTGAAGGCTTCACAAATCTGAAGACCTTTGAAGGCTTCACAAATCTGAAGATCTTTGAGAGCTCCACACAATTTCCACTGGTGTTTTTGGCACTGAACTGAGAAAGACGAAATCTTCATTCTCCATTCTATAATAAAGAGCAATGTGTATTTATTTGTAAATTTATATTCGTCCCGTCACACAAAAGTCTACCCGACAAAGGGAAAACGCAAATCTATTTCTTTTTTTCCCTTCTGTTCTCTATACCGATTTATACGCTTTTCTTTCCTTTTTTTAACTTTCCAGTTTGGAACTTTTTCTTTCTTATTTCTTTAAGTGAGCGATGATTGTCTTCTTTCAATTTAATTTTCAACCATTTCACTTTCACTAACGTCTTAGATGTTTTTAACATCCAGCGTATTTTTTTATATCTCGCCGCTCCTTACCCACCAATAATCAAAGGAAGACAATTAAAGGAAGAAAATAAAAAAGATAAGTGAAGGTTGGTGTTTTTTGTTTACATCATCAGATATGACTCGTGTTTTTTTTAACATGCGATAGTTTAGTCCTATCCTATTGAATTAAAAAAAACATTAGAAAGACTTACAATGGAAAGCAAATAGCCAGTCAGGCAACCCCCACCGTCTGAAATTAATTTGGAAAGAAATCTTTGACTCTAAATAAAAAGTCAACGGGAGGTGTGTTTTTGTTTGTTTGTTTTGGTCATCAGAAATGATAATAATAAATTATACATAAAATTATAAAATTACGGACGTAATTTTATGATTTTATATAGATATTAGTGCAAACACTGGCGAAGTATAATTTTATCCGTCATTTTTGACTGAGAGTGTACGGAGCGTGTACACGAAGAGTGCTTTTAGAGTATTTTTCTGAATCAATGAACAACCTCCAGCCATCTTATTTGTGCCAATCAGGTTTACATAGTTGCTGCACAAAAGAATCTGTATCATGACAATGGAAAGTGTTATTTTCTATTTTTTTAATACTGAAAGTTGTTGATTCGTTGCTTCAGTCTTGATTCCAGGAGTTTTCTATTTCCTATAGACAAATCTAGGCATCTAATAAGATAATTAAGAGCTTCTTGATATGTGCTCACTTGCCTCGTCTTGATAATCATCATCAATAGAGTGCTAATAAAATCAAAATGAAAGATTAGCAGGCGGAACTGAAACAAGTAATTCGTCACTGTGAGGTACTATTTAAATTGTTGACGAGATATTGGCTATTGAAGTATATTTCGTGTCTACACGGTTATTTTTTTAATGTTTATATTACAGAAGTAACAATCGTTAGTGCTGTCTTTTGGTTCTCGACACACCATTAGTATGGCCAACCAGTGTTGTTTCCCAGTTTTCTATTTGCCTAGGTGATAAACACATTACCTACAATGCTATATTAGGCACCCATTTATTTCCTGATCCCCTAATTGATATTTGAAGTAACATTTGTAGTTTACTGAAACTGCTTTTGTGATTGGTATTTTTATGCTTTCTCGGTGAAGTGTCCACAATTATAACAAAATAGATCCGGGTCATTTGCACATTTCCGGCGTTCCAACTCTCCCTCAAACTGTCGTGAATTATCCAGGAAACACTGACGATAGTGAGAGTTCTGTGATCTAAAACAAGAGCGAAAAAAGTGGATACTATTAAACGAAGTAATATGAGCCATCTAGCTATGGGTCATAAACATGGATATGCTGGTTCTCGAAAAATAGACGCGATATAGCTTAACCGTTGTCTTATTCAGATTCTTCAAATTTGATTACTTCTGAATCAGACTAAATTATACTAGAACCATAAAATGGATATTTTTGTTGACCAATGTTATACACACCCGTGTCTTCATTGTTGCATCAACAAATATGACACGTGTGTCGGAAAGTAAAGCTAACAGGGATATAGCTGGCTAAAAATAGAATTTAGTTTATTAAATGTTTGTTAAGGAGATTAAAAACATGTACTGCATAGAGATACGCAAAGGAATAAGTCAAAAACAAAAAGTAAGAATTTACAGGATAATAGCAAAATGAACGTGTTGTTAGAGACGAAAATTAAAGTGTATGCGAATACACGTAAGATGTAAATACACTTACATGAAATTTCAATGATGGTGACACAACATTCAAAAAATATTATACGCCAACTAGGTTTAGTTCTTTGACGATAGTCTGAGAGCCAGTTGACTCCACCAGAAAGATAAGCTAACAGAAAAAGCAGTAAGGCATGCCTAGAATGAGAACGAGTCAGACCACGTCTGACCACTTTGAAAGACGTACCAATAAATGTCTCGTTTTGAATTTCCAACTGCTTGGGGAGCGAAAGTACACACTTTTACGATGGAAGCGTCCTATAACATTAATATCAAATATATTCAAAGGAGATAACTCTGGTCCAACATGGGTGTGAAATTAAACTGCATTCGGTGGTGACGAGGCCCAAATTTAGTAATAAAGGTTAAATAGAATCTATCGTTACAGACGATTGATTTACTGAATATTCACTTACAAAGCAAATTAATCTACAAATCATTCGTATACAAATAACTAAACAAAATAGAATAAATGTTAGATAGTGAAGGAAGGAAGGGAGTGACACACTAAAGAGGTGCCCCAGTGGTGGTGAGGGGCGTCAATGTAGCTAAGTGTAATGAGACAAGCGATATATGTATCTGTCTATTTGTTTCTCTGTCTCCGTCTGTCTGTCTGTCTGTCTGTCTGTCTGTCTCTCTCTCTCTCTCTCTCTCTCTCTCTCTCTCTCTCTCTCTCTCTCTCTCGCATGCGAAGTTTTCTGTTCCTGCTTTTTGAATAAACCTTTATAAATCAAACAACATGTGTCGACTTGATTTGTATCAACGGACGAAGGGGTAGCCTGGCTCATGATGATGATGATGATGATGATGATGATGATGATGATGATGATGATGATGATGATGATGATGATGATGATGATGATGGCGGCGACACAGAACAATTACGGCGGTGACGAGAAAAGCAACACACGTGCGTGTATCACCAACCTGGGGTCACAAAATAAACGCGAGTGTATAAAGGATTTATACACTCACAGTAAGGCGTAATGTAACATAGATATTTGTAAAATATTTAGAACATGAAGCATAAAAAAGCTTTTAGCAAAATGATTAGATTCGGAATTACTCCCCAAACTATTAATATGCCGTTTTAAATTAAGAATATTTTATATTAATAGTTTCACGTTTCTAGCGGTGCGTGTGTTGGTGTCTCTTCTCTAACAAGAGGTCGCCATCTTGTGTGCTGCGTTTTCTTGAGTACACACACGTGGCTCAAAATGACCCGTAAAAATGGGTAATAATGATGAAACAGTTGGATTTATGTATATGTTTTTCTTTTCGCTATATTGTTGTTGTTTTAAAGACGCTTTATTATTTTGGTCAGTATTCTTAGTGACTCGTAGAAATCATAGAAGCAATATAATTTTTAAAAATAGATAGATAAATATACAAATACATAAATAAATAACCGATTACATTATATTTTATTTCTTCCACATTTAAAAAAAAATACAAATATTAACAAAAACAAATAAATAAATAAGCAATAGATTAAATTACACTCTATTTTTCTCCCGCCAAAACTACAGATCAAAATAATAAATCGCTCTAAAAAACAACAATATAGCGAAAATAAAAAACTCATGAGATGAACGGAAAGAAAACAACTCTTGAATCTATACTTCACTAATTGAAACCAGAGACATGAAAACTAGGTCACAGAGTCCAGAAAACAATAAAGAAAATAAACAAAATAGAAAAACTTTGTCGTCTTTAATATCATACTTACATCCGTAATGATTCCAATATTTTTTCCAGAGAGACTTTCCAGGAATGCACCTTTTTTTGTTATCGATATAACGCCATTTCTCATGGTGATTTGACCTCATTCAGAACGCTGACAATTCCACTGGGCATAGAATTTTCAAAAAATGTAAAAAGTCAGCCCATCTGGATGAAACGTTTCTGAAATATATAACATATAGTTTTCAAATAAATTATATATATATATATATATATATATGTATATATATATATATATATATATGTATATATATATGTATATATATATATATATATATATATATATGTATATATATATATATATATATATATATGTAGATATATATATGTATATATATATATATATATATGTATATATATATATGTATATATATATATATATATATATATATATATATATATATATATATATAAAGAGAGAGAAAGAGAGATAGGTATAATTTGTTTTATTTATATATAGATTATTTGGCTACATATTCACAGAAGAACAATCAATATCGGTATGTCCATCTTTCTTCCATGGACTCATCAGAAAACAAGAAACTTCTCAATCAGAAAAACTGAATAGTAATGCAATAAACAAAAATTTAAAAAAAAACGACTCACATTGAAAGCATCTCCATTGAGAGAGAGATTTAGAAATCGCTACCCAGAAACAGCAGCGATATTTCTGGTTTTCTAATGATTCCATGGAAGAAAGATTCAGGATTGACATACAAATATCGGTAGTTTTTCTGTGATCATAATTGTACCGAAGTTTTTTTTGTTTTGAATAAAATGATTGGTAAGCTGAATAAAATCTTGGTCATTGGAATGTAGCAAAATGTTGCTTATATATATATATATATATATATATATATATATATATATATATATATATATATATATATATTCTTACATAGACAGTTTGTCGAAGACAAATGTGAGGGGGATATACGAAACATGATGCATGACACATAAAGGGATAAAAATCAAAGACGCATTTATTAAGTGAAAGTATACACTAATGTCCCAACACAAGCAATCGAAAACAAAAATGCATTGCCAGGGTCAACAAATAGAGAGAAATATGCATGAACAATGTATAAATAAATGCGACTTACATTTTGTCGATGATGTTCTGGGAGTCTACGACTGCAACCAGAAGGGGGAGTCTGAAGACGACTATGACCAGAGTCTGAGATGGTCAAATGATCGGATACACGTCTAAACCAGAATGTTAAAGATATCTGATTGGGGTAGAATTATATAGTTTTTATTTTTTCCGGAAATAAAAGAGTAGTTCTCTCGTTGTTTAGTATAGTTCAGAGGAGATAACATGGATACGGCCCAAGGGAGATTATTCCTAATAATTCTAAGTCAACACCGTAGATAAAAATCACCAAAGAAAAGCCAAAGTCAAAATAGCTACATTTGCAAAAGTTTATTTAAACTAGAAGAATACCCGCCCCAATACGGGTAAAATTAATTTCCCAGAAACGAACAGTTTTGTACAACTTTCATGTCCCTTACAAAGATTAAAATCAAGATATAATGATACCTTATGTCTAGAAACCTTATTCCAATTTTGGCCAAACTCCATTACATTACATTATTTTGATTCTAGAAAATGTCTAAAATATAAGGTTTAACCTGAAGGGATGCTAAGAAGAAATTGAAATTCAGTGTCTAGTAATAAACGTTACCAAATTCTTAGCCATTAAGCAATTATACGTTTGAATCTTGAACGCGTTCAGAACGTAATCAAATTCTTAACGGTGAAGCAATCAAACTATTGAATCTTGCACGCTCTTAGAACGTAATCACGCTCTCATGTAACATCTCAATATTATAGACGCTCATTTTAAGTTGTAAATTACTGGCCATTATAATAATAATAATAAAAAAACTAAACAGTAAAGACATATTTTTTAAGAAAACAAAATTAACACCACCTGAAGATGATTTGACGAATCCAATCGAAAGTACTCGCAAGAAAGGAAAGAAAATGGAACAAGAAACACATGGAACTTACATACAGCAATTTGACCGAAACACTAAATGGACCATTCGGAAAATTGAAAGAATTAAAAAAAGTCTTATCAAGCAAAAACACTCTGTACTATTTAATAATGTTTGCCTAAATGAAAATATGCTGCCTAAATACACACACACACACAATATATATATATATATATATATATATATATATATATATATATATATATATATATATATATATTCTGTAACAACATAACCAGATTACTTAGATAAGTATATTTCAGTTAGAACAACGGTAGTACAATAATATCGTGAGGTCTGCGTTCGCGACGGACATTTATAAAGTGGAATTTTTTTTCTTTTTTGCAGGTGACAATTAAGAGATTAGTTTAATCCAAAGGGCGACGATAATAAATAAATGGATGAATTAAAAAAAAAAGTGTGATTCTTTTACTTAGGTTTCAATCTCCTCGTTTTAGGTGAGTTTTGTTGCTTACCTCCCCTTGAAAGCTGCTTTGTCATAGCTAGAGGGGAAATCGGGCAAACTTAAATAGATTTAAATAAAATTAAATCCCTTCATGAAAGGAAACTTGTTTTTAAATTTGAAATCTCTTATTTGTAATTTTTTTTTAATAATGCAGATTAAAAAAATGTTTATCCTCAGCAAAACGAAGGGATTAAACATTTTGCACGAATCAAAAAAGCTATCAATAATTTGTTTGGTTGGCTTATCTATGTTATGACATATCAAGCGTTTTGAGGTTATTTAATACCGTGACACTCTCGACTGGGATCAAGGTTTAGCATCTGTTCTGTTTTCAGTCGGAGTTGAGACGTTCATCTAGACTGAAGCAATTTTTATTTTTGTCCCAATCCAGAGTGCCCGTTTGTTGGTGGCTGGATGTTACTCACATTAAAAACCGACCTTGTGTCTAACTTTGCACTCGCGAGGAGACAAATAGAAATATATTCTAACGGATTTTTTGCAAACGAATGTAAAAACAATTATTGGGACTATTTGCTTACGTACCTCTCAATGTAACGTCTTAGTGTAGGAATAAAAGCAGAACACTTCTGACCATTTCTACATGTGCACGTGGAGCTCACCGACTGTTTATGTATATAAGTCTTAATAAAAACGTATTAGTATGACAACGCTGCAAATAAGAATAGTTAATATTTTATGTTTTACGTTTTATAGCAACGCACGTGTTGAAGTCTTTTCTCCAACACGAAGGCCTTTGTTTAGTGCGTTTTGTTTTCTTTGATACACACAAGATCGGGATATAAAAGAGTAAAAAAACAATGATAAAAAAATTGTTATATATATATATATATATATATATATATATATATATATATATATATAAGTAAGAAAAGTTTAATTAGATTCCAAAAGACAAGATATTATTCTTTTTCTTACAAAGCATTTTTCAAAACAAACATCTTTCAGTGTAAATTATTTTACGAATCGTTTCGCTTAAAGTAAACCAAACAACATCATTATGTCAGTATTGGAGGTAATTGAACTTTGCTTACTTATATATGCTCTTTTGTTACTGGTTAAGATTCATCGAGCTTAAATTGGAAGAGGTTACCTAACTTTATATAGAGTGATATTTAATTACGATTTCATGTATATACACATATATTATAATATTATAAAATAATATAACATATTACGTATTAATCTGACCCATTTGAAATTGTGGAGCGCCCCAAACCCTCCGAAACAAAGGGATCGACACTCGTTGGCTGATGGAAATAAATAGCTTGAAACCTGAATTATGCAGTTCAAAATAAATGTATGCTACTAGTCTGATGATTTTCCCCGGGAATGAAACATAAACCATACACGTGTAGAGTACATGCCATACAACGATATATATATATATATATATATATATATATATATATATATATATATATATATATATATATATATATATATATATAAAAACAAGTTTTTGTTACATTCCAAAGGTCAAGATTTTATTTATCTTACGAAACATTTTCACATAAAAGACAAATGTGAGAGGGACATAATAAAATATTATACATAACAGGTGAAAATTACAGATGTAAACGAAAATGTCTATGTTAATATTTCCTAAATACAATCAAAACATACATGAATTGTCAAGGTAAACAATTTATAGAGAAATGCATGAGGGCGATTTAAAGTAAATAAGCCTTATTTTGATATTAGCTGGGACCAGTAGAAAAGAGTCATGCTAAGATGGTTAGCCGTATGGGAGTCTCGTCTAACTGCCACCAGAAGCATGATCTAACAAAACGGCGTCAACAGTGTGAAACTATCTAAAAATATAGTGTCCTGCGGAACACGTCCACCTAGACTGAAACCCACTACAAGAAAGGGGGAGTCGTCGTTGTGAATCTCGCATATGCGTACAGTGAATACCTTCCGAATAGAAGAGTGAATTCTCGTGTTGCTCAGTATAATTCAGGGGAGGTAACATGAACATGGTTCAAGAGATAACATTTCTGAATATTCTGAGCTCACATCGTTTTCTTTGTGATTAACTTAACCACAACATAACTCCGCATGCTAATAGCAGAAAACATGCGAAATTGAAAACAAAACAACAAAACCAGACAACGTTGACTAAAAAAACAATTCCGCGAAGAAAAAAGCAATCATGAAAACGTCGTTAAATTATCAACAAAAGTGAAAACAAAGAAATATCGCAATAGAAGCGACAACTGCGAAAACAATTGATTCTCTAAAACAATGCATAAGAAACAACATTTTTAAAGGATTTTTTTACTTATATTGTCTATCCATTATTGTCTCCTTATCTCTGTCGCCATTTTCCTATCCCGCTTTGTTCTGTTAATGTACCACCTCCCTTTACTACCTCACACATATACACAGCGAACAGTAACAAGCATGCACACAACATGTCTTCCTTGTTTTATCCTTGTTCACAAATACATGCGTTTATTGTGTACGTGTGACCGTGTTTTGTTTACAATGACTGCCAGCGATATGTCTACCGTGGATTGGACAACCAAAACACGACATAAACTTTTAAACTCTTTAAACAACGAATGCCAATGTATTTCGTTGTAAAGAAATTAAGATCAGATCAATAAATCAACCACATGTTATTAATAGTATATAATAGTTTATATTTCTCTCGGGCAACGCCGGGGGACGGGTCCAGCTACTAGTATATAAAGTTATAACTCGTGGACGCTCACAGAGAAAGAAAAGACGTTCCACTAATATTATATTTAATACAGTACTAGGGCGACTAGAACCGAAATAAAATTAATGGGTGTATCGCCTTAAATCAATGTAAAATAGACAGAAGGCAGAAGAATCGTAGTGGAACTAGACGCGATCCGAACGAACGCAAAAAAGCAAATGACTTGAATTGCTACCCTCTTCCTTTCCCCGCTTCGTTGGGATACGCTATCCTCTTCAATTCCAGAAAGCAAGGATTTGTAACAGAAACGTGTTAACTCAATATTTTCCAACCAATGAATATCGTCTGAAAGTCAAAAACTAACACGTCTATGTTAAATTGGCAAGCCGACGCGAACTCCATAACCCCTATAAGAACAAGGAAATAAGCAGAGTTCTCCAGACAGACCCAATCGACGAACCTTGAAAGAACACACAAGAAGGTACGCTCATTCTCTACTCAAGATGACAAGAAGAAAGGGGAACTTCAAAACTCACGTACAAGCTTTCAACATCTCGCGCACATGTCCATATGCGCTGACCAGAGGTCAAGCGAACAGAAACAAACCGTTATAAATCACACACAGTAATAGAACACGGTAACTCTGCTCCCTGTTTCTCCGACTGTACCGACATGCAGAGGTTTAAAACTAATGTAAACAGACATTTTGCTACACAGCTCTCAACTTAGGATGACACCCTAAACCTACACCCTAATTCTCAGAAGCCCCTTACGTTTACAGTGGTGGCCTACCTTGTTTGGGGTGAATTGTGTTAAAAAAAGAAAGAAAAAACTCACCCACACACACAGCATCACATTACCACTTAAACGCACTAACAAATATAGACATACACATCTTTAGCCGTCGTGTCTTCTCAGAAAATTAACATTTCTACCAAAGAACACGAGTTGTATAAACTTTACCAATGAACATTTCTTCACTAAAACTAACTTTTATATTTATGTAAAATTGGGGTTTATGTTTTGTTGATTAATAATGTTTTATTTGATTTTTCATTCACAAAACACCATTCATGTTAAGTTAACCCTTCGTCATAGAATCACGACACGATTTTCTTAAAAGATGTAGTCGACTGGCACAAAGATGTTCATATCATAAACTGAACTACAGCAGCGGATAGTAGAACACGTCGTCAGCACCCCAATTGCAGACTTCGAAAAAGAAGAGCTAAGAAAAGGCAACACACTAACACTTGAAGATACATTTGATATTGTCAAAACTACGAAGCTTCTAGCGTCTACAATGTCGGCTCATACAGAACAATAGTAACGAAGATACGGGCACTGCTATACGAGTCATATGGCTCAGCAACACGTGCCATGATAATAAAAACATCCTAAATTGTGAAAAACATCATATATATCGCCGTGAAGTCTGTTCATTATTTTTATCAACGTGCAACACATGTGGTAAAGCCAAACACTTGGCAACGTTTTGCATGTCATGCAAAACAAAACAAAGACCAAAGTCAAGGTCAGAAAGCAGAAGTAATAAAAAAACCAAGGTCACAGTATCAACCTCAGCATAAACACTCATACGAAAATAAGCAATCCAGCCATGTAGTACCTAAAGACAAGAGGAAGAGCTCTAGGGGCTAACATTTAGTACCATAATAATATCCTTCATTTCTCAGAGAAATGATACCTTCGAACATATCATTATAAACAGGCTGCGACTAAAAATAGATACAGGTGCAGAAGTAAACACAGAACCAGTCTCCACATTCTGTAGAATGTTTCCAGAAAAATTAAACTGATGGTTTTCCAAAATTGAAAACATCAACCTACTTGTGGGATAATCATTTTTCTCATTGAGTAATGTATATCAATTGCGACTCCGAATGACCATCTAAAACATAACTTATTTCAATCGCTCCTTCCATGACTTAGGACACCTTCAGCGCTTGCATCTGTCCGAACTTGTGGCTGAGATGTAACGATGAAAATCGGTCGTCAGACATTCGTCTCTGATAAAAAGCAAACAACTAATTCAACAAACATCAAGGTCGGGGAACAGAAGGTTTATTGAGTCGCACTGCGTTTTAACGTTACAATTAATTACATTCTAGTTGGTTACTCATAATAGTTCCATAATGATGGTCTTCATCGACTGAAAGAGAGAGAGATATATATATATAGAGAGAGAGAAAGAGAGAGAGAGTGTGTGTCTATTAAGTGTAAATCCTTTAGATTACAAGATTGTTAGTCCATATTACACTATTGTCTTTTTACTGCTTCTATCGAGACTAAGGAAAAGTCTACCAGGATTCCCTAGCCTTCATATATATGACGTCACTTCTGCTTATTCGTATCACAGACTTCTGTTCACACAAACCTAGCTTACCAGACATCGTTAACCTTTGTTGACCTATTATCTACCCCATTTCCTATCTTATAACCTAACCACCAATACATGCACAAGCTAATAGATACACTAGTTAACTCGCCTATTTGAATATCTAACAGTGCCAAACGGTATTTTACATGATTTCAGTAGAGTTAATGTTAACTATATCAGTGTCTGTATTAAAATAGTATCTAATAAGAATGCTAACATTGAAAGACGATTAGAATCAAGTTAAAATAAGTGTCTGTTCTGTTCTGTTCTATTTATAGAAGGTTGGGACATACACACAAAATGTGTCCTTGCGCGTATTTACTGAAAAGATGAACACTAAATGCAACGATCACGTAAAAAAATTGTTTAAATCCCAGCCGTCTTCATAAGAGACCGAGACAGAAAAGGATTTACGTGGATTTAAATTTCAAAATTGATTAGAAATGGCCTTCAACGAATTTAGTTTTCAGAATTCAATTCATTGGCTTTAACTCATCACGAATTATACTCACAGACAGGCTGAACGACCACACCCTCGGTTTCCCACACCTCTCCCTCTTTCATTTTCTTTACATATCTCTCTCTCTCTTTCTCTCTCTCTCTCTCTCTCTCTCTCTCTCTCTCTATCTATCTCTTTCTCTCTCTCTCTATCTGTCTATCTATCTATCAATTTCTTTTACTATCTCAGTCATTCAATTACACTTCTTACATCTCATGTCCTCTCCCTCAGCTTTTTTATCTCTTAAATTTTATGCTTCCCCACACACTGTTCTCATCATCCCTCTTTCTACAGACACACACACATATATATATATATATATATATATATATATATATATATATATATATATATATATATATATATATATATATATAGAGAGAGAGAGAGAGAGAGAGAGAGAGAGAGAGAGAGAAATGTAGATATCCTGCTTTTTTTCACTCTTTCTGTCTATCTGTGTGTCAGCTTGTCTCTACTCCCTCACTATCACTCTCTTTCGTCCATTCAATCACTATCTTGTCATATCTCTTTCTCACCCTTATCTTGTCGCTCTCTCTCCTTATATATATATATATATATATATATATATATATATATATATATATATATATATATATATATATATATATATATATATATAACGGTATGAAACTAAAAGTAGAACGTGTACTTTTTAAATTTGAACCTATCGTGAAGTGTTTAAAGCTCAATATACTGGATAGAGCAATTATATAGACAAGTGAAAGAAAAGAAAGAAAAAATGTGAGAATGACAAATCTACTACGTCTTCAATGTATATATATATATATATATATATATATATATATATATATATATATATATATATATATATATATATATGAAGAAGAATGGAAAGGAATTAGAGAAGCAAAAGCCAAATCAAAATTCAATTCAATTGCTCAGAGCAAGGTATATTCCGCAAAAAGGCAATTTATTCAAGTTAAATTTTCCTTAAGCCAGGCTTTTCAAAGATCAAAATCTTATCATCAGAGGAAGTCGCTGGGATAGATAAGTTGGCAAAGGCCAAGATTTAAAATTTGAAAAAATAAAATAAAAGTTGTAGGGAAAGAAACACAGGGCAAAACTCTGCCCGAATGCAAGCAAATGTCCGATTGCTAAAAAGTCCGGTGTCGGAAAGTCCAACAGAGAGAATGAGATGTAGATATATATATATATATATATATATATATATATATATATATATATATATATATATATATATATATATCCTCTACACTGATGATTCCCGGTAAAAAAGATGAAACATATGTGCCTGTGGATAAAAATGTAATAATAGTTATCGCAATATTGTTAAGCCCCTTTAATATTAAGAGAATTATAAAATAGTGCTGTTAAATTTAAATGCGTAAAGTTAAGTTGCGGCCGACGTGTCGTTGAACACTGTTTCTGACAGCCTTCTATGTATGTTCCATGGCTTAGGTATAAATTGATCTTAATTCTCTTCCTTAAACGTGGTTTATTTGAGGTGCGCATCGTTCTAGGCGTTTAGACAAAAGTTACAATTTAGACTTGGGCCTGAGTGTTTCGAATCTGATGATTCTCAGTAAAAAGGATGAAACACGTGTGTCTGTGGATAATAATATATAATTATAAATATTTGGTTTTATCTACATACGTATACGTTTCATCCTTTCGGGAATCGTCAATGTACATATTCAAAATCTGTACACTTCTCTTCACATTTTTTTATCTCTCACTCAACATTTTCTTTATATCTCTTCTTCTCTCTGTCATAGCCTGTCTGTCTCTCTCTTTCTCTTTCTCTTTCTCTCCACTCTCTCTTGCTCTCTCTCTCTCTCTCTCTCTCGATCAAGCACTCCCTATGTATCGTACTCTTTCTCTCTCTCATCCTCAACCACTCTCTTTCAAAATATTTACCAAGATCTGTGTAGTCTGGTGCAAGGCATTGATTGCGTGGAATTTCATGAGGATTGAACAAGGAAAAATAATATTGGAGCAACAGTAGTTAATCATTACACCATGGCACCGAACGTATTGAATTTAGTACAGGGAACAGTTCTGAAAAAACTGGGAAAAACACTAAGAGAAATTGGAATCGAAGGGAGGATAGACACCATACAACACATTTTGGCACTGATGAAAGCAGCTACAATATTAAGGAAAAAATCATCGAGTGTGGAAATCAATTCACATATCAGCAGATAACTCTGACCAATCTCGAGTAAACACAACTAAAAGCATAGTAGGAACATTACCCGAAAACAAGCCCCCTTCTCCGTGCACACTTGATGAGGTCATAAGGGGATAATGTAATAAATGGTGACGTCACCAAAGAATGACATTCATTAAAGCAAGGTCAATTAATTATGTCACAAAATGGCATCATTGATAACGGCACAAAGGAATGACCTCAGCAACTGGTTTTGTGTCACCAGTTTGTGACGTCATCATTGTTTGCATCAACTGTGCATGACATCTGTTTTAATAGATTAGGTCATACTTTAGTGACATCGTCCTCTATGATGTCACCCTTATTGACGTCATCAAGTGTGTACGGAGACAAACTAGATCACAAGATTCACAGTTTTAGTAATACACCAGACCCTCCGTCATTGTCCACATAGACGGCTCATGACACTTCGTCTGCTCTGTTTTAAAATATGTCGTCATCTCTTTATGGCGTCATAACTTTGTGACGTCATAAAGATCTTTCCTGTGTCTTTCACCTGCTTTAGCGAATGTGTCGTCATCCATTTCGCACCGAAACAAGATCCACAGTTTTAGTAGTATACTAGACACCCAGGAGTCGGCTAGATAAAACGTCATAAAGGATATCTTCCTCCCCCTCTCTCTTTTTTCTCTCTCTCTTCCTTTCTCTCTCTAGTTTTATGGGCGACATGGGATTAACGATGTGCAATAGAGTACTTCACAAACTGATGACGTTATTCAGTGTGCACGAAGACAAACAAGATCCACAGAATTTTAGTAGTATACTAGACCCCCAGGGTTTAAAACGTCTGTATAGTAGACGACTCGTGACCCGTCTAGATAAATGGATTTCTCCCTCTCTCTATATATAATTTGATGGGATGGGTGATGCAATAATTTTATAATGTCATCAACTGTGTCTGGTTATTCCCATCTCTGTTTTAATGGACAGCGTCATCCTTTAGTGACTTTATCATTTTGTGACGTCAGAAAACGATGTTAGTATATATATATATATATATATATATATATATATATATATATATATATATATATATATATATATGTGTGTGGTGTGTGTGTGTGTCTGTGTGTGTGTGTGTGTGTGTGTGTGTGTGTGTGTGTGTGTGTGTAACAGCAAGCAAACTGGAGCAAACATCTTGTAGCGTCCTCCCTGGATTGTGAGTTTTTCTTCCAAGATAGAGAGAAATTTCTTGTCCTCCTGCGACAAGCATTTGGACTTTGTGCGACTTTCACTGAAATCTAACTCAAACATCTTTATCAGGCTGTTTGAATCTATAATCTCCTTGATCTTGTTTCTCAAGGAAAACAGTGTAGGTTCCGGTATTATATCGCCGGACAGCGAGAGGTCCCTGGATACATCATTGACAAAAATCCGATGGCTAATTCCGACATTGTCGCAATCTGCACCTTCCCAGGCAGTGTCAGCAACACCCACTATACCCAATCCAAGGTCAGTTTGCTGACCATATGATCCGTTACCGGTCGGTGCGACGATGTACATAGGGGTTAATGCTTTGGTACAGTTGTACCCAATCAACAATCTGACCTCGCAGTCCTGCAAAGGCAAAATAAAATTTGCGATAGGTTTAAGATGCGGCCACAATTCTGCTACCTCTGGTGTGGGGATGTGTACTCGGTTGGCTGACATAATGTATCTGGTGTATGTACTGGGTAGCCTAATTTTCTGCGAGCTGTTGAAGTCACGAACCATCAGTCCCTGCACCTTAGTGCTGTCGATGACTTTGTTTTCCGCATGCATTGTAAACAATTTCAGCTTCACAGATGTACCCATCAGTCCCAGTTGTTTGCAGGTGTTCTGTAAAATGAAGGTTGTGTCCAACTGGGAGTCCAGAATGGCGTACACAAGCCGTTCAGAATTTGGCTTATCTGCATGAGATACATACACGGGAAGAATCATGGAAGTTTTTCTAGATGACCCAGTATTATTTAACAGTGTTGTTCCGGATGTGCTGTCAACTGGCCCTGATCTGCTTTCCATCTCTCCATTTTTTCTTTCGTGTAATCTGGTATCGCCATGCAAGGATGAAGGATGTAGGGTGCAACGTAGAGCAGATGTCACACTTCCTTTTTTGTCTGCATTTACGAGCGACATGTCCACCACGCAGACACGCAAAGCCCCTTCTCTCTGATATATTGTTTTCTATCAGCGAGAGTTTTGGTCTTGAAGGCAGCACAAGAGTCTAAATTGTGGCTCCTTTGGCAAAGCATACAGCCTTCATTTCTGTTGGCGGAGTCTCTGGGTTTCGTTGATTGTCGCAAGGGTTCGGCTCTCTCGACTGTATTGGGGTTAGGGGTTCCCTTATCAAAAATGGGGTTTTCCCTCATCGGCTGGTCATATTTTACCGATTGAAATGAGGTCACTGGGTCTGTGGCTATCTGGGATTGCTTATTGATGAAGTCCGCAAACTCCCTGAAGGAGGGAAATTCACCCTTATCCTCTCTCCGCTGTGCCACGACACCTGTCCATCTCGTTATGACCCAATCCGGTACTTTTCGTAGCATCTTCTGATTTTCGCGTTCATCATTTAGAACCTAGAGACTTCCTATGCTCATCATAGCAGTGTTGCACTGCCTCAAGAAGTCTGCATACTTCTGTAGGGCTGTTCCATCTCCGGGGTTAACCCGTTGCCAGTTTTCAAGTCTATCTCTGAAGGCGTCGACTATTACAAACGGATTTCCATACCGTTCCTCGAGCAAACCTTTGGCTTCATCAAAGGCATCTTCATGTGGAAGAAAGAAGTAGCTTTCCACCGTGTCTCTAACTTGGTCACCTATATATTTCTTCAGATAATGTAGCCTTTCTGCTGCTGGAATCCTCCGGTGCTCGATCAGGGTTTGGAATGCCGTCTTCCAACTTGGATACCTCAGTGGATCCCCATAGAATATGGTAGGCTCAGGTGGAGGTAACCGACTGAGGCTAACTTGTTCAGCCAGAGATTTCACGGAAGTGGTGTTTGACCATAATTAGTTGTCAAGTGATTGACATATTCGTTGCTGGCTGTCGGTATGGACTGCACTAGCTACTGCGGAACAAAATGGGGTGTATTTGGGTTCAGGCGAATCTGACAGGTTTTTTCTTTGAGTGTCGACTCTTCGAACAGGGGGTCCGACCTGGTCAGAGATGGTCCAGCGGCACCCAACACCGGCTCAGTAGTGGCTGCCTGTGACCTTAAAAAGTTCTCCACTTTGCGGTCAGTATTGACCTCAGATGCTGGGCGACTTCTTTCCTCCGCAGCATCCCGTGCAGTCTCCAGAACCTCCAGCTTCGGCTATGTGCTGCTCCATCTCGGACCTAATCCTCTCTAACTCGGCTCTTTGCTTGGCTTCCTTCTCCATATATTGCAACTTCGCCTTGAGGGCAGCAACTTCCACCAAAGTCTCTGTAGATTTTCTAGTCATGAGGGACCCGTGAGAGGTCCTTGAATACCGGGAAGAACGACTTCTAGCAGTCCTGCTGGAATATGTGGACGCAGAGTCGTCACACCCTGTGGGTACATTTTTTCTCTGCCATATTTAAGTTCATTTAAATTTGAAAAATAAACTCAAGCGCAAGAGGGTGATGTTCAAGGTAAGCAACGAGAATTCTCACATAAGCAAAAATATGTAAAGTTGAAGAGTGCAAAAAGGAGAGCAATGTCATGAAATTAAACATTGTTAAACAAAAAGAAATATTTATAAAATGACAGATACATAGAAAGTACACAGCAAAAATAAAAAAACACGCGCGACTACGTAGATAAGTTCTTGTAAAGTATATAGAATACCTTGAAAATGTTCAAAAAGAGGGGGGCGGAAAATAAGCCGCACCTGAAATAAAAACTTTTAAAAAGCTGTGCCCGCAGATATTTTTGTGCGTGCGAAGTTTTTTTTAACATAAACAAAAAGGTTCGTCAAAAACCTCTTTTAAAGAGTTCGTTTTCTTTTCAAAAGTTCGTCAATTTTTTTTCTTTTTACAAACAGAAAGTTCGTTATATATTTTTTTTACAAATAACAGAAGGGGGAATATATTATTCAACGCAGCAAACGAAAGATAATAAATGCCCTTTTTTAGAAGAAAAAGAAAATAAACAAACGAAGAGAAAGTTCGTTTCGGAAGATGAGAGAATAACAAAGTTTCGCAGGTTTTTTGTTACTTTAGAGATTCTGCTCTAATATTTCGCAACGTAACAATTCGTAAATATTTAACTTTGTTATAAGAAAACAACGTTTTAGTGTCATTTTCAAATAAGTCAACAGAGTTCGTCTTCTTAACTCGTTGGGCTGCCGTTCTGAGTAGTACAACAAAGCTTCGCAGGTTTTTTTTGTTGATTTTAGAGTTTCTACTCCAAATAAATCGCGAAACAAAAAACGTAATATTTTACCTTGTTGTACACAAAATAGAGTTTTACTGTAACAGAAAGCAAACTGAAGCAAAGATTTCGGACACGAATTATACTGATGAAAAGATGTTATAGTTCAGCGTTGGCCACGTGCACGCAGATAAATACATATTCATCAGTATAATTCGTGTCCGAGATTTTGCTCCAGTTTGCTTGCTGTTACAATATATATATATATATATATATATATATATATATATATATATATATATATATATATATATATATATATATATATATACACTTTCTATAACCTACATATACAATCACCAAAATACCCTCCATATCATCGAATGGTAATAAAAATAAAGACTGTTAGACATTCATGACTGCAACTTGATGGGCAAGTCAGTTTATTTGTATCAAATATGGTTGGACTGTAGAAAGGATTGTGAATTTCATTAACGATTCCATGAGTGGTATTTTTGCGGGTAACTTTGTCTTAACAAAATTACCAGATTAAAATTAGTATCAATTGGTAAAACGATTGAAGATGTTAGTCCTCTGTTTGGTGTCCCCCCCCCCCCACCTAAAAAAAAAGAAACGAAAGAAGAACTGCATAACTCCCCAAAAGAATAAACATAAGAAAAAGAGATAAAATTTGCTGGCTAAAATATTTTACGGTTGATGAGATTAGCAAAGTCACCCGTTTGTGTAGTGAGTGTCCAAATAAGTAATGTGGTGGTTGAGTTTTATAGTTTCTCACTTTGACAGATATTATTGTGGCAAATGTTATTTCACATACGTTTAACAAATCCGAAGAGATAATCTGGATGAAGATGTAAACATCTAATAAAAGTCTCAACCAACTGAAGAAAGCCGAATATAGGTATTAAGTGGCGTTGGTAAAGCGTGTACAGGCGTGGATTAACAATTCGGCAAGCAAGGTTCGAATCCAGTAAAATCGATAGTACCACTTTCACTAAGGATTTTGTTAAACTTCGCGGTATTTACTTCCTTCCCACTGCAGGAAGATGTGGCACAAGGCCGGAAGATGGGGAGAGTAAAGCCAGCGCCCCTAAAAAGAAGCACCTTTTAAAAATTGCCTGGTTAGTCCCGTCGGCATTCCCCAGTTTGGACACCTCAGGCAGTAGGCAATAAACTTACTCCACCCAAAGAAGAGAGACAAAATCTGGGAGGGTGGACCTCATAGAACTATCCAGGACGAATACCTCAGCCCGAGAGATAAAAGGACACCGAAATGGCCCAGTTTGTGCCGGACTGATCGGAACCTCGATGTGTCCGCGATCGCGACCAACTGGCAAATGAATACTACGAATCAAATATTAACATGGGCCTTCTTGTGTGTATCTGACATTTAAATGAAACGGGGAAACCAATGCCAGCGAAACAGAATCCAGCATGACAAAACCGATCGCCATGGAAATGAGTAGAACAATAAGTCCCGCCACATGGGACTTCGTCAACCGCCTGGGTCCATCAATGTTGCACCACACCGGGGACCATAGTGAATTGGCTTGGCTCTTCGAGCGCCTCTTAATCGCCAAGCCAGAAGAACATCCGGTCAAACTTCCTGATGTTCCGGATATATTCACAAAGGCTTTTAATCTTTGCAGTTGAAACAGTTTATTTATAATAGGACGGCAACAAAGTAAATGTTTACATTAATTTTTGAAACTAAACCAGACGGTTAACCTGAGTTGGTGGTGTTCATAGCAATCGATATGTTCTTGGCAATCAGTCCTAATTTGGTGATGATCTTGCATCTGTCTAGCTGAGGTATGGTTCTGTGCAGTTCCAGGTAGAGCCACTCTCCTAGGCTTCACATTCTCTCTTTGAGGGGAGGTTAGTTTATTGCCTTAGGCGCACCTACTGGGGATTTCCGACGGGGCTACTCATGCATTTTTTGTGAGCCAAGAATGCACACGTCTCTCGTGTGTGCTTTTCAATTCCTACCTTTCGACCTTGTGTCACATCATTACTTTTATGTCATTTTTTTACGTATTGCCGCCATTTTCTTTTTGGTCGTTTTTATTCTTAAATTATTGACTGACATATTTTAACCTCTTTATTTTCATTTCGAATTTGCTGAATTCTATTATAAAAATATCAACAATATTTTTTCATTGAATAAGACACGAATATTTTTTAAAGTTGAAACTAAGTTTTTTTTTACCAGTCAAATAAATAAAAAACGATTAAAACATTTTGATCTAATTATAGTTATCCCACCCCCTGACTTACTCCATGCACCCAAGGCTGTGATTAAGATTAGGATTAAAGTTAAGTGTTAGGGTTGGGCTTTGGAAAAGCAGACGATTTATTAAGACTTAAGAAGAGTTATTAAGAGTTATCTCCCTTGTGGCAGGTTGTCGTTTTCTGTTGTTTTTCTTAACGTGTACATTATTTGTGATATATGATTACGATCGTCCAACATATATACAGATTGGAAAGTATTCCCTATTATTAAATGCTCGTAATTTATTACTAAAATATAATTCTTACAATAAATGAATATTATAAGACAGAGATGTTTTTTATGTCTATTTTTGTGCTTTTACCTTTGGTGTTTTTATTTTTGTACTTGAGTAATCTATATTATCCAAAATCACTACACCTCACCCTGTAGTGATCTGATTTTAGTACTTCCTCATAGTTCTCACTTGTTTATATATATATAATTAACTATTACGATTATATATGCTGTACTTAATTGGTTTGCTTGCCTTAATGGCGCTTATCTTGTAAGTGCCTTGTCTTAATACTAGAGCAGGTATAAATGTAAGCAAATAGAACAGAGATAGCTAGAAAGGAATACTACTGAATGATATTAGCAATTAAATTTTAATGATATAAATATGGGTATGTGTGTATATGCATGTGTATGTATGTGTATGTATGCATACATGTATATGTATTTAGACACATGTGTATGTGTGTATATGTATATGAATATATATGTATGGGTGTATATATATATATATATATATATATATATATATATATATATATATATATATATATATATATATATATATATATATATATACAGGGTGGGCCAAAATAAGGGTCCTATCTTTAAATTTGAATAACTTGAATTTGAATAACTTCCACAAAATAAAAGTTAAACTCACCAAACTTTATGTGTGTGTAGACTGACCCTTCCGAGATTTTTTGAAATAAACAAAACAAATTTTAGCCGAAAAACACTTCTTAAAACTTACAAAAACTAAAGTATTGTTTTTTACACTGTTTTGAGTTTTTTAAGCAAAAATAATGTTTTCTAAATGAGGGTACGTTCCTTAGGGCTAATACGGCTCATGCTTGCTTCGGAAGGGGTCCTTTACTTATTCTAAAAAAAAAATTTAAAAAATCAATAAATAAAAAAGTTATGAATTTTTAAAAATAGGACCCTTATTTTTGCCTACCCTGTATAATGATGTAAATATAGGTATATATATATTCATGTGTGTATGTACATGTGCATGTATATATATATATATATATATATATATATATATATATATATATATATATATATATATAATGAAGGAGAATGGAAAGGAATTAGAGAAAGCAAAAGCCAAATCAAAATTCAATTCAAAAGTTCAAAGCAAGGTATATTCCGCAAAAAGGCAATTTATTCAAGTTCAATTTTCCTTAAGCCAGGCTTTTCAAAGATCAAAATCTTATCATCAGAGGAAGTCGCTGGGATAGATAAGTTGGCAATGGCCAAGATTTAAAATTTGAAAAAATGAAATAAAAGTTGTAGGGAAAGAAACGCAGGGCAAAAATATATATATATATATATATATATATATATATATATATATATATATATATATATATATATATATGTGTGAAGGAATGTAGGTAAATAAGGTATAAATATGTATAGATGTGTGTGTACGTATGTATATTGATACATGGATTATTTTTTTATGTGGATGGGTATGTTTATACGGGTGTAAAAGTTTGATATTTTTATATTTTTATATTTATTTTTTGTGTAAGTATGCATAGGTTGATTAGCGTATTTAAATGTCACTGTGTGTAGTTGTGTATGTGTTATATGTATATGTACATACATGTGGGTGGGTGTTTATGTATGCATGTGTATATTTAGTATGCCAATATTTGAGAGTATAAGTTAAATATAAGCAGTAAATATATTTATATATATATATATATATATATATATATATATATATATATATATATATATATATAAGGAGATTGTAGTTGTCTTGAAGCATTGCTGGTAAATATAAGTGCAGATTAGTCGTCCGAGGCTGTAGCAATGCGATGTAGTTGCCGTAAGATGGAAAAGTGAAAAGAAATAAACGAAGAGAGAAAGTGAAACTCAAAACGATTTATTAATAATTTCACGAAAAACTGATTAAATACCAAAATAGTAAATACTGTCTGGTAAATAACAGTTCGGCAAAGGGTAATCTTAAATTTTCGAAAGAAAAACTTTCATTTTCAAAAGACAACAATAAAAGACCGAGAGGGTCGAAAAAACGGGGAAAACCGGTGTCAAACCATTGAAATACCGCAGCAGACAATTGGAAGTAGGAACGCAGAAAATGTCAAAATTTAATTAAACAATTATTCAACTAAAGTTAAAATATTATAAACATTTGTTTATTTATATACTAATTGTTATAATTTTATTATATTTTATTTTGTATGATTTATTAATTAATTTTTTTCTCTATCTCTTTATTCAATTCTAATCTAAATTTAAGTGTGGGCCGTATTATAATATGTGCCATCAAAGGGGGATAACTTAAGGAAAACTATATTTAGAAATGAGATTTGAAATTTGAGAAGGAATTTGAATTGTGGAATGTATCAATGCCAAGGGGTAGGAAGGAATCGTTGGAACGGGGGGAAGGCGGGGGGATAAGAAGAAACGTTGGGGAAGGGGGGATTAGGGATAAAAAATACATACACACATATACATACATAAGGTGTAAATATCTAAATACATATTTATTTATTTTTTTATAAGTTAATTTAAGAGTATTCCAAGGGTATAATACTCCTAGAACTAAATTTATATAAATTTATTCTATTTATTGATTTATAGATTTTTTTCTTTAATTTTCCTTTGTTATTATGATCTATTCATATATTTAATTTATTCTTTTATTATAATTTATTTTTTTATTTTTTTATTTATTTTTATTTTTTTAAAATTATTATTTTATTTTATTGAGCATACACATACACATTGAGTGTGTATGTGTGTGTATGTGTATGCTCAATAAAATAATATATATGTGCATGTGTGTACTTGTGTATCTGCAGATGTGTGCGTTTATGTAGAGATCAGAGTATTGATATGTACATGTATGTATGGTTATCTATGTATATATTTGTGTGTATATATGATGAGTTAACATATATGTATGTAGATTAAGACTTTGCATGTTAAATTGAAAAGTAAAGGATTCTTGACTAAGCGCTAAGTAGGTAATAAAAAGGAAGGGTAAGTGACAGGAGTCATAAAATAGATGATGAAAGTAATGAAAATAATAAATAAGAAAGATAGAAATGAATTGAAAGGGTTAACAAGTAAAAAATGTAATTCAATACTAAGATTGACCGGTGAAATTATAAACACGTACCATCCCCCAAAATATACTTAATAAGAAAGTTTTCCAAATCCCTACACTTTCTCGTTTTTTTAATCTGAAGAGTTTGACTCTCTGTGAAGAGTACAACCGAAACATGTATTCACATATGTAACCGATACTGTTTGTATAAATAAAAATTTATACTAAAGAACAGCTCTACTTGTTATTGAGCACTTTTTATAAACACTGGAGTTTCAACAGATTAACATCTACAGTAACTAATATAACACATGTACTATATATATATATATATATATATATATATATATATATATATATATATATATATATATATTGCGTTGTAGGCACATCGGTGAGCGCTCCGACTACTAAGTAAAATATGACTTTCGTATTGGGGGTCAAGCCCATACTGATGATTGCAGATTTGGCATGAAATACGTGTATATATGGGTTAATTTTAAAATATTATTGGTGAATAATTATTCAAAGCTCTAGCCAGATTGAACACTTTAAGTAAGTTTATAACAAGCCTTTTTATTATAGCGTAATGTTGAGTCCTCTGACGACTTGCTATATGGCCACTGAATTTGCCATTTAGACTTTAATTGACTCTCTCATTTGCAGGCAATGCGTCGTGGACACATCGGTACGCGCTCCGACTACTAACTAAAATCTGGTTTGAACCGTGTGACGGACAGGGATTGTCTCCTCCCATACTGAAATCTACTTTGCTTGTAAGTCAATTCACTTTTTCCAGTCACTATGTTAGCTTGCTTCCGAGAATTTACGCTGGTCTTAACATTATTTAAGAGATCACCAGTTGTTTACCAATGAAAATTCTTTCGGAAATTTAAAAACAAAACAGTATTTTATCTCATTGATCAGACACCACTTCCCTAAAAAACAAGTGCAAAAACGTTCCCAATATTAGATCTAGTTTCTTGTTCCAGATTATTTTTTGCTAACTTATTTTACTATTAATAATGTCCTTCTTACCTGTGTTGTTCGTTTGTGTCTAAGAAAATGTATTCGTTATTTACACAAATTTACTGTATTTTATTTTCATTTAGTTATTTATAGTTTTATGTATTTATATTATCATTTATTTTTATATTTAGTTTCATTAAAAATATTTAAAAGTTTTACATGGTAAACAGCTGATGATCCCCGTGTTAATATTAGATGCTTACGTTAAGGTCTCCTGTTTTTGTTTCACTGTTAGATACTTAATCCCCCTTTTTATTTTATTTACTTACTATTATATATTTTATTTATTTATGAATTTTCCAACGAATGTTAAGTCTGCACTATTTTGGATTTAGTTAGTTTCTGTGGGAATTTAAACTGCATTTTCCTTTTTTTGTTATTTTGTTTAAAATAACTCAAAGCTTCTTTAGACTATATATATATATATATATATATATATATATATATATATATATAGAGAGAGAGAGAGAGAGAGAGGGGGAGAGAGAGGGGGGGAGAGAGAATGGTAGTTTGCTTGAAGCATTGCTAAGAATAGTAGTAGCATGTTCAAGAAGGCTGAGGGCAATGCAAAGTGCCGGGTATGTTGTAAGCTGGAAGGAATAAAAATAATAAATCGAAATGGAACTTACTATTTATTTTTTCTTAAAATCTTACATAACAGCAAATGTGGTGTTGGCTGTTTGTGTGTTGTCCGGATGATTATTAAAAATCATTTATTTCATATTTCGGGAAAATCTTCCCTTTGTCAAAAATAATAAACATCAAAGGAAAAATCCTTCCATCTTACAACCTACCCGGCACTCTGCATTGCCCTGAGCCTTCTTAAATATACTACTACATCTATTTTTTTAAATATACTATACGTGTTATAAATATATACGTGTATACATTTCCTACTGTATTTCTTAGATAGTTTTGGATTTGCTCAATCAATCTACTTTGATTAATTTGATATGACTTAAAAGCTTCAGGATGGCGGGTAATTGCCTTATTTAATTGTCAAAATATTTTATTTTGATCACCACCACCTATAAATGAAGAAAACAAGAAAAATAGCATGAATAAGAGTGTGATAACAAAAAAAGATTGAGTAAAAGAGGCAAGGGAAAAATGAAAGTCTTTTTCAAATCTTTTTCTTTATCCATACGCATTTTTATGTGTATTCTTTTAATCAAAGGAATATTGTATGACATTTTTTTTGCGAGGCTCTTCGAGTGTTCATTACGGTGTTCTACCTAAACAAGGATGTAACTAGTAGATTTTTTTCATTACAGAACTGCTTTGAAAAAAAGGAATGAGTAAATAGAATGAAGAAAACAATTTCGATGCTAGCGGTTTGGATTTGATTTTGTGTTTTATTTTTGTTTTATTTGATGGATAAAATTCATTAATAAAGAATTGTCATAGAAACTTGAATTTATTATCAAGAGAAAATATTTGTTTGGAGGATGGGCAGAAACAATTGGTAGAAATAAAAATGTTTTTTTAACCAAATTCGGAACATTTTCCAAATTACTATATATATATATATATATATATATATATATATATATATATATATATATATATATATATATATATATAATTTGTTATTATTATTATCCACATGTGTATACGTTTCATCCTAAAGGAATTATCAGTGTGGAAGTTTACTGTTCAGCCGTTCGCACGATGCGAACCCCCTTTTAACTCAAATACGAGCGCTCTAACCAAGAGGCCAATCACACGCGAGCTATTACCTGTGATCACTTATTAGCAACAAATGTCGTGTTCTCTGGAGTCTAATTAGCAATTATCTTCATAGATTTCCGCTTCTTTCGGTAGCCATTGCAAGCTACTTTTCATTCTTGCAACAGCCGTTTACCATTGATTTCTCCTCGATACCCGAGTAGCCATATGCCTCTTAAGAACTCACAGACTGTCGCTACGAATGGTGCGCTAAGCGATTGGCCTATGAAGCAAGTGTGATATGATGACGTTACTGCTTCAATACATAAAGCAAACTGTCTTTTTATATTATTATTCTCCCCCCTTCCCCCTCTCTCTTTCTCCTTTTCTTTCTCTCTCTCTCTCTCTCTCTCTCTCTCTATATATATATATATATATATATATATATATATATATATATATATATATAGTCTCGGAAGTTTCTCAACCATTAAAACTATATAAAAAAAATTTTTTTTTTTTAAATTATATAAAAAAAATATATATATATATATATATATATATATATATATATATATATATATATATATATATATATATATATATATATATATATCAGGCAAAAAAAGAAAGGAGGGAAGCAATCGAAAAAACCAACAAGACTTCTTTTCCCTCTTTTTCAGATTCTTATTAACTGTTGCTGCTGCTGTTGCTGCTGTTGTTGTTGCTGCTATCTAGGCCATCATTTAAGATAGCGTCTAGTTTAAATATCTTCCGAGGCGGATAAATTATTTTGAAAGATCTTAAATTAAAATACCTTTTTATTCTTAAGAACATGGACCATTACAACATGATTGCCTTCAAGTCCAATATCAACAAATACTTGTCAAGCCATCGTCCTAAGTTATCAAATTTGATCTATTCCATTCATCGTTTTCAAGCCTCCAATCAATATCATCCAACTGATAATCTCATTAACATTTATCTATAAGTGGCTCGCGGCCTTCGTAAATCGTTATGCAATAGCACAAAAACCCTGGAAAATCAGAATCAAATATTAACCACAAAGATGATAAAAGGATTATCTCCCCTTTTCTCCTAAATAATGTCTTTATTCATCATGACGATGAATTAACCTCCATTTATTTCTCAAATATTCCAATTTGATTGGCCAAGGCAATTCTCCTTGATAAATCAACACACACCTAATTTTGGCGGATTGGATGCAAAAATCCTTTGTTCGTCCTCTTTTTTGTAAGCTGTGTTGACGGGAGAAGATTTCGAGAAACAACGCTCCCTCCTTTTGAATGTGATCGCCAATGCGGATTTTTTTTTTTTCGCTAATATATTCTAAAATCTGTAAACCAAAAATACAATACTAATTTTGTTATACAGACTTGTTACAAGTAGTTTGTTTATATTTGTGATTTTTAAATTTTTCAAAACACCGCCATTCTTTCTCGCCAAGGGCAATAACTCGATTCGAGTAAAACTCAAGTTTTTATTTACCTTTATTTACCTCTCTCCAACTACAGGAAGGTGTGACACAAGGTCAGAAAGTGAGGATTAAAAAGTCAGTGCACAAGAGGAAGTGCACTCCAACCCACAAGAAATACCTGAGCAAACCTGTTGGCATTTCTCAATAGGAGCGCCTCATGCGATTGGCGATAAACCAACACCTTCTCAAAGAAAGAGGGTAAAGCCTGAGAGGGTGGACCTCGTAGGACCGCACATAACCATATATCAGCCCGAAAAAAAGCAAGGCCACCAGCTTCAAAACAGCCCAAGCTCTATTGGACTGATTGTCGAGGACGTGTCCTCGACTGGTATGACAGCTTATACACAGTTATCTTTCAAATACAAGTTTAAATTTATAGACTTTAAAAGCAAAGTACAATTGTATTTCAAGGCATTAAATACAATTTAAGACCAACGATCGATATCATCCAAAAACGTGTGCGAAAACTAAAATAGAGATATTCCAAAGGCCCCTAGTGTACAATTGAGTTTTATCTAAATGAATAATGCGAAAGTAGGGCTAGTTTATCAAATTAACAGCGAAGTCCAAACACCTTATCTCAAGCTAATTCAAGTTTATATAATGGTAGCACCCTATCTGTTTTATATATTCCTTATGTGTATGTGATCTCAGTAGTAAAGCTAACTAATTTACATATTGCTCTTCAAAAAGTTACTTTATTAATTAACTATACTGTTTTATTGTTGTGTTTTTTTTAATTAAACGATTTTTTTAAATTTTAATATAACAAATAGTTCTGTTTAGGAATATTGTTTTATTTCGTAGTCAAATGTTTAGCAAGTCAATAGAATTCAGAAATTATGGTGGGTTCTCCTTCTGGGTTATAATGGAAGGACTTTCTGGTCTATTCTTTGGAGGAAGTGACTTGATTTTCAATACACTCGCCATCGCCCAAGCAAATTGATTTATTCCTTTTCTTTTCTTTACCGTCATGAAATGTTTATTATTTTGTTTTGTTTCAAATGTTTTAAGTAGAGAATTTCACGAGCTGGTTAAGCCATCTAGTAATTCAATAAATCTAAAATATCTAACGTATATGTGAGATAAAACTGATCTAGATTAATAAAGTAGCACATTGATCGATGATAAATCATTCTCAACTAATTTTATGTCAAGGTTGGATCGGTCTTCTTTTCGTTCGCCTCTTCTGTTCAGTGTTACGATACGTGTTATTTTATATATAAAGTAAAGTTAATTGTCCCCCTATTTTATTGACCACTATACCTCTGTTTACTGTTCATATAAAGATTAATTCCAACAGCTAACGCATTGTATCTTCTTAATATAATTTATAACACATTAGATATCAAGCTAGATTTTCTTTTAATGAAAATCAATAATAAAAAAACTCACATTTGGGTCATGTAAAAACAGACGGAAACAAATTGATAATTTGAACAGAAAATTTAATTCATTAAAGTTTTCAACTTGGATTTTTTTTCGTGAAATATAGTGGGTTTAATTAAGGGTTAGTTAAGTTGTTTTAATCTTTATATGAA
The DNA here is from genome assembly GCA_963556195.1 of Sepiola atlantica. Lineage (NCBI taxonomy): Eukaryota > Metazoa > Mollusca > Cephalopoda > Sepiida > Sepiolidae > Sepiola > Sepiola atlantica. Next base: position 117,643,908 of record OY744520.1, read on the forward strand.
CAGTCAAAATTTTGCTTCCATATCATTTTGCAAGGTTTTACGAGGAGTAATGGAGTGTTGACTAACGTTTAGACTGATTTGAATTATGATTAATTTTCATTTATCACAAGATAACATTACATTAAGATTTTCCACTTGTTCAAAACCTGCATTTTAGCTATACACCGTGAAAATTAGCCCATGGACACGTAGCACACAAGACGGCCAATTTTCTTAGTTCCAACGAATTTTAAACGGTCATAATTCGGTGGCTAAATTTCGTTCCATTGTTTATGTTTTGCAAAGATCTACGTGTCCGCATTAAAAAATGTTTGATATAATAAAAATAGAATTTTGGTTTAGGATACCTACTATAAGTGTAAACGGAACTATTTCTTTCGGTGTTTTGTTGTTTCTACGTAAATTCTTCCTTTCTACAGAAGAATTTCCCAGTGGAGAAGAATTTTCGTATAATATATATATATATATATATATATATATATATATATATATATATATATATATATATATATATATATATATATATATATATATTACTAGCAAGGCTACCCGGCGTTGCTCGGGGCCATAAAATATAAAGTAGGTCAAAAAGTGTGTGTAACATCTTTATATTAAAACTTCTATCTTTCTATCTTTCTCTCTTCCCCGTTTTCCACATCTCTCCCCCATCCCTCTTTCACTTTCGCTCAGCCCATTCTTTTCTCTTGTTTTAATGTATTGAAAATAATAATAATGTAAGTCATTCACCTCTTCTTTATATAATAGATAACATTAAAGATAGCTGACCCCCCTCCCCCCAACGAAATTTGGCTCAATTGACCCCCAAAGAATCAATAATATTTTTAAAACTTTAGATATTATTCACCGGGACTACGCCGATCAAGAATTTAACAACCTTGTGCGTGTTTGTTTTGTAGTTCTTTACTTTTAGCTGGACGCACGCACACGCACACGCACACGCACACACACACACACACACAACTTCCCTTTATATAATAGATTAATTATATACTTATGTATTAGAGAATAACGGTAAATTTACTTGTTTTAAGTCGTTATCTGCACATCCCTGATTGCTGTCAATCTCTCATCTTGGTGAGTGGGCCGTCATAATCATTCACTAGGCTCGTTGTGTCGCTTAACCTGTGTCCGATGGAGCACATGGGCGATACTTCATCCTCCCTATTAAGCTGGAGAATTTGGCAGCGACGGGCTCAACATAGTATCGCTCTGTTGGCCTAAAACTATCTGAGTTATCTCCCTTGGATTTATTCTCGGCAATGTTAGAGAAAACGCTTTTCCACACGAGAGTATGTAATCTAGTTCTACCGACATGCAGAATTTAGGACGAGGTTTAGCCTCTTTCTGGCGCATCGTTCAAAGCTGTCAGACGTGTTTCGACTGGTTTTCCATCTTTGCAAGGCCTTTAAAAAACACTGTGCCTGTCCTAGGCGACTTACCTAGTAGAAGTCGCATAATCTCTCAGAACACAAACAGCATAAAGTAAGTAACATTTGCTTATCCATTGCTCACGCATAGTTCTATATCTTCGACTCTGTCAGCACATGTGTTCGTTTCTCATGCTATTTGGGTCCGTAATGCATTTCATTCTTTGGTACTTATGCTGTTGTTATTTCCTTTGTATATCGTATTGGGTCCATTTTTACATGTTCCTTAACTCTTTTAACGTCTTCTGTTATCCATGATAAAACAACACAAACAAAATAGCGACCTCGTGTGTGGGAAAGATATACTCCAACACGTGGTCGCTAAAAACGTAAAAGCTAAAATATAGAATATTCGCATCTTTTCAGCTCCATCGGCGACCGAAGCTAAACACTTTCTTATCATGTATGGCCGTTAACTGTCATGTCGGTATAACCTCACACCTATTAAAATTAATACAACCTCAGCCACGCACAGAGACTCAGAAGATGTCATTTAGGGTGCTGAAAGGCCAATATATCTTTTTAAAATTTAACTCATAAATTCTTGGCAAAATGAAATCAAATAGATGTAACCAAAGCTTGTGGATGAAAACATGAACACGTTAAACGTTCAATGCAACATACTGACTGCTCATCATCAATGTTGCGATAACGATATTATAATGTTGTGAAGTGTTGGAGCTCAAAAACTTTCACCTGTATTTTCTTTAGATAACAACTAGCTGTACCTATCCGGCTTAGCCCGGGATTCAGTAATGCCATTTTAGTCTAATCACCTACGATTTTATAAATACATATATGAAAAAATAAATTCTCACTCAATGGAGATAACTCCTATTTTAACCATTCAACTTAAAATAAGAATGATCTCTTTTACATGATTTAAGCCATGCTTACTAATAAAGACGCTCTTTACGAATGACGTATCTGCCGCTTGCATCGTTACAGTAAAGTAACAGTTTAAGTATTTGTTTTAAAGGACAAATGTGTACCTAGTGTCATGTTAGTCAAATAATTGTAAGAAATAAATATGTTATTATCTAGTTAAAAATATCATTGGTATCTGGTATAGTTAAAATAGATAGAGCAACAATTATTTTTTTAATTAATGACATAAGCTGATGTTTGTCTTTGAGGCCATAGTTCAAAATTGGGAATCACTAATTTAGATGATGATTGCACATTCTAGAATCTTCCTGGAATTTATTATCCATTTTCTGCGAAGCACCTTCCACAATGCGAATGTATTCTTACCGTCCCGAATTTTCTGTTTATTGGATTCCTGTTAATTTCTTTTCTATCCTCCCTTTTCCTCAGTTTTGTTTTAATAGCGTTAATGTAACGTTAGAAGGTAACGCATTTGCACGTTATGAGGTAACGTTCTTGGACATTGTGGTGAGTCTATACACAGAAAACGTTATTCTCTTCACACGTGGTAACGTATTTTTATGTGTGTCATCATTGATAATACACATGAGTGTCAGAAAGAGAAAAAAGACAATAGAGAAAAAACAGTTGGATACAATAACATTTAATTTATTTACAGTTTGTTGTAGACGAAAATAAATGGCAGTTAATACTAAAACAGTACATAAAGTAATGACCAAAAGAATGAGTACTAAACAAAGAGTACAATTGTTCCCATTACAATAAGAAAACACGCGTTTTGAGAGGCAGTAAATGAGAATATGTACGATAGTACGGAATATGTAAACTGTACTTACATTGTGGTTTCACCGACTTTAACACACATCGCGGAGAAAGCATGTGACGAAGTTGTTTAGTTCTTTGACCAACACTTGGGAATCAGTGACTCGATCAGAAAAATAAGCTAACACGCCTTGCTTATTCGGTTTAAAAAGTATACTCAGAAGTAGAACAGCGGATAGTCGTCGTGCGTTTTGAAAGTCGCGCCAAAAAGAGGGAGGGTCTAGTTTACACCAAGATTACAAGTCTCGCGCTCGATGCGTCCTCTATGTTAGTATTAAAAATATATCCAAGGGATATAACTCTGACCCAACAAAATCTGAAGATCATTTTAATAAACTACGTGTTCAAGAACATATCATTCTCTTCGCACGTAGTCATCATTATTCGTAGGCGTTATCGTTGGTAGCACACACGGGTGTTGGGAAGATAAAAAGATAAGAAACAGTTGGATTCAATAACATGTACATTTATTACTGTTTGTCGTAGGCGAATATAAAGGGCGGTGTTTACTAACGTCTTTGTAACGCAGTAGCAGCGTCATTCTGTTAGTCGGTTACTATATTTACTTGGGAGGTGCCAGTGATGAAGTGGATGGTGACGCGGATTAACGACCTAGGTGTGCCTAGTTCGAACTCACTGATTCCATGGAACCAATTTCACTTATGGATGTTGGCAACTTTCATGTGATTCCTCCTGTAAGCACATGATGCTAGAAAGAATCGGTAAAAACCGATGCCGACAACTGAATCAAGCCGGCCCAAAACGTTGTATCATGCTGATTCATATGAAGTTACTTTTTTATTAACTTACACACTAATATCAGTGAGAAAGTGGCATTTCGGGGGACCATCGCGTATTTTAATACTGGATGGTCTTCCGAAATAAAGACGTTAATAAGTAAATTCTTTCAGGAACAACACATGTGCGTATGTCACAATCCACCCTGATCCCTTTGGCGCCCAAACGACTCTCGAGAAATAGCACATACATGACGAGAGACTTTTAGGAACTGCTAAACGCAGCGCGAACACACACATGTCGCCCATCGAACGCATGTACAGTTTATACATGCACATTTCCTCACTAACAAAACAGACACGCTAATATATATATACACACACACACCTGCATGCCTATCTCATTTACACGCATGTATATGCACACGGTGACAGCCGAACTGAACACGTGTACTCAATCTTTTCTTACACGCTAAAAAAAAGCTTTTTCTCTTAAAACGTTCTTTGGACTCTTTGAAGTCTCAATCGTTACCAACTTTTCATTTTCATTGTCTTAACAAGTTGGTATAAAAAGCGTGTTATAACAAAGAAAACAGGCACCGGAATTTAGATGTAAACACATTATTGATTATAAAAGGATACTAGATATAAGGATGTGTGGGTCTTAGACTGTGATATGCGTTCGTCAGGATATATGCCCCCAGTGGTCGTTGTCCCTGGACTGGAAAACGGAGATTGGTGATGAGCGGACGGCAGACGGAGACGGTGTAAGTTATTCGCAATTTATGATAGTGGTTTGATATGTTATCCTTAAAAAGACAGGTTTATGGTCGGGAGATTCAGTTACAATTAAGAGTAGTACTTGATCTCCCGCCCTTAAAGGGATGACTTGTTGAAAAGATCAGCTGTTGGGGTAGCAAAGATAAGTTCGTAGGAATCATAAATTAGATTTACTTTGTACTGCGTATCAGTGTCCCTGTGAGCTGGTTTGGCTAATCAGCTCGCAGCGCACCTTGATATCATTAGTTCCCTAAGGGACTACTTAAGCTCCCTTAGGATATTGCGGACGATGATCAGACGGTACCCTGGCACCAGCTACGAAGGTTCGCCTCAGCCTCCCTCCTCCCTCCTTGTCCACTGGACGCTCACGGCGCCTGCTATCTTCGCCTGAAGATGTTTGAACTAAGGGCCTATTTTCTTCTTCTTCTTTTGGACACTGTCCAAAGTTTCTTCCACCTATACCAAATTGTATAGGTAACCTTAAATACGAATAAACCCCTTTCGTTTGTTGTTGTAAAAGGGTTTCGTTATTTCGTTAATTCATTTCGTGTGTTGAACAATAAGATAGGGGATAACATATCCTCTATACTCTATAGTCGTCTTAATGTAATGGAGTCGGGTCGACACAAGGTTATCTGCTGCTGGCTGGCTTTTGGTGCGCGACATTGAACGTTACTGTTTCAGTGACGGAGTCCTGGTCTATATATTGCCTGCTGCTTAGCCCAGCTATTTAAAAGTACCGTGCGTAAATAGCTATAGAGATCCAGCTTCCAATGCGATAGGGACAAAAAATGGCCTTTGGGTTTAGAAAACTGTTTCTTTTAATTTCTATTTTCGACACAGTGAGCGTTACACAATTTTGTGGTAACGCGCATGAGTATGTTCTCCAACTCTGGTGCAATCATGTTAATCAAAGAACAAATCCCAGTGTACCCAATTATACTTTTAAGCAGTTCGGAATTACAGAAATAAGGGACACTTGGAATAAATAAGTACGTATTTTGGTGCTACATGAATACTTTGTTTTGAATGTGTTTACATGTATTATTCGTAATGTATGTGTATATTAATTTAGTTCCGAGAAATTCTGTGTTAAGAAAGCATTTCGTTTTGACACTTTGTTAATTCTTTTGGGGAACCAAAATTATGACGTCTCTTCTTGTCACCTGCCAGGTTACAACTGACTTGACTGGTCCCTATTTACTTGCCTCTCCACGAAAGCAGAGTTAGACACAAGGTCGGTTTTTAATGTGAGTAAAAGGGGGTGGGGCACTCTGTATAGGGACAAAAATAAAAATCACTTCAGTCTAAAAGAATTTCACCTTCACTAGCTGAGAAAAAAGTAGATACTACACTTTGATCCCTGTCGGGTTTCTTTTGGGGAGAGGAGGAGGAAGCTATCCTCCCTTTACCATACTAGTAGGGATGAACAAAAATTCGTGTGCTCGGTAGACATAAAGAGACAGGGTTGTTGTTGAAAAGATTGGTTTTCAGGGTAGCAAATATAAGTTGTCTTGATGTAATGGAGTCTGGTCGACACAAGTTTTGGTCGTTTTGACAAGTATGGATAGACTTCGTCATTCCTTCTCTTGGTATTGCCTTTCACTCTCCAAATCTGTTTGATAGCGACATGTGTACGTGACAAACTATCGAGATGCGAACAATGCAGCGTAATTATCATTTCGCACTCGTTACCATGTTTGAAAATAGCGAGACAAGAAATCCAAACCGTGTGACCGCTTTTACTATGGACAGACGGTCGGCGATAACCGCCGCTTCCAATATAGAGGCCACGTGGACTCAGGTCGCTCTCCGGTGCGCAGAGAACACAAACTGTCGTAACACGAGATAAGAGGTGTGTGTGTGTGTGTGTGTGTGGAGACGTAGAACGTGTATTATCATTGATTATAAACGGAAGAACATACTCAACACGTGTTGAAGATGCCACGGCGAACATAGCAGAGACGAATAGTCGGTATCTCCGGGAAAACAGTTGGAAACAACGCTATTTCCCTCCAAGCCCCCCCCCTCCCCAATGTTGGGTTAGAGGAATGTTGGCGATATCAGGATTGCATCTACATAATTAAATTGGTAAAGAGAGGATAAATAGCAAAATAACTAACATTATTGATGAGGCATTTTATAAAACTCGGCGATTGTGCAATATAGTTAACCAGAAAAAAGGGAGTGAAAAAACATATTGCAAAAGTAACTGTTACCAAACGAAAAAAAGTTACTGTTTTAACTACCTGCATGTTGTTTTGTGTGTTTTAAAGCGTTTGAAAACGTTGTTTTTATTTCAATCTAAGATTTCGTCCAAGTACGGTGTTGTTAAACTTAAATTTCGTAATGGCCAGAAGTTTTCCAGAAGTAATCGGAGTTTGATTTATGCGTTTTTCATCTTTTGAGGTGAAAAAATATATACAAAACATATCTCTTCCAAACGAAATAAAATTTACTTTTATGCCCAAGTGAAAGGAGAAAATGAAGGGAGAAACAGTTACAGACTTCGGTGATTTCCGGAAACTGGAGACAACTATTTTTAATTTTGCCCTGTAATCAGATCGCATTTTAACGAAAAATTAAATATAAATAAAAACGGTTTCAAAGACTTAAAAACATAACGATATTAAGCAGGTAGGAAGAAAAATAAATTTTCTTGTGTTTGGCAACAATCATTTGTTGTCTGTTTTTTTTTCAAACCTTTTTTTCCTGTTAACTATACTGCATAATCGCCTAAAACTCAACCCCACAATCAGTCTTAGCCGAAAAACAAGATATTGTGTGGGCATTTGAATGGGTAACAAAGCTGTTTTTCATATCAGCCGAGGATCCGTCAATCCGACAACCTAGGGACTACCATGGCGGCACCAGAACCTTCTTTGTTGAAATGAGGTATGGTCCAGTTCAGACATAAGAAATACACCCTCCCAGGCATTACCTCCTCTCTTGAGTTGTCGGTATATTGACGATCGCTTAAGGCGCCCCTACAGGGGAATACCAACGGGTTCGTTCATGGCTATTTTGTAACTAGCCAGTGTACACCCTCTGAGAAACTGTCTTTCTCCTCTCGCGGCCTTGTGCCGCACCTTGCTTTTGCGGGGAGCAAACAAATAACCAGCTCAACTATTCTGTTATCCGCCGTGTCAGACGATAATGCTATCTCAAGGCTGTGGACATGAGCATATTATTAACCCTGATGACGTTTATTGCGGTTGTAGAGGCCACAATCAGTGATAGCTGAGAGCCAAGTCTGGTTGGGGAATTGGGCAGCAAGATGTTTGTTCACATTACATATAAATTTCTGCATATTGGTACGGTCGGGGAAACATGGTATATGAAGGGAATTCTAAAAAGCAAGCGACCCGAAGAAAGAAGCTACGAAGTAGGAAATCTTCCGACATCTAGGGATTTTTACAGTGAAGGGGTAGAATTTTGCTGTAAGTCGAGGTATTTTCGCTGAGGAGGTCTGTTTGTATCTAACATGGTCACTACACTATGTGTACCCAAGTTATGGTAAGGACCGATACGTGAAACACAAATTTGCTGCTCACTGGTTGGATAAAAAAAAGCCTCAGTGTTGGCGCACTGGGAGCTGTCCTCTGATGCCACTCGGCATGCCTTTTAGTCGTCCGGTGTTAAATTAAATAATATTCATATTGGTCTGTTGAAATATAAACGGTTCGCGAATGGTGGAATATAAGTTGCAGCACATGATGCGTTATGTTTAGCCGTTTAAACACTTTTTTTTTTAAAAACCTGCAACCGTTTGTAAACCTTCAGCAGTATTTATCAGTTGTTCATTAAAAGAAATTGCGGGATATGCTGGTCAGGCCTATACCAATGATATGTCCAACCAAGCCCCTATATTTGTTTGTTATTGTTGCCTCCATGCCATTAAAAAATGTTGAGTTTATCCAGGAGTATCTATCTCTCTCTCTATCTATCTATCTATCTATCTATCTATCTATCTATCTATCTATCTATCTCTCTCTCTCTCTCTCTCTATATATATATATATATATATATATATATATATATATATATATATATATATAATGATAACATCAAAATGATAACGTCATCCATTAAAACAGAGATGGGGGATAACTCGGCCCAGTGGATAACGTCACTAAATGATTAGATCATTAATAATAATAAAAAGTGAGAAAGTGGAGAAGATAGCCTTTATCTAGACGACCTGTGACTTAAATAGTCACGGATCGTCTACGACTAGGTTGGTATAATAGTAAAACTCTCTGAATTTGTCTTGTTTGTTGTCGTGCATTATTTTGACGTCATTATTTCTTTTATCGTTGTACGAGTTCAAAAACAAAAATAAACACGTATGTAAATTAGATAGAAACATAACACATTTCTTTCCTTTTATAATATTCTTATGCAAATAATTGTTAGAAAACTAGAAACAATGGTAAAAAAATAAATCACAAAGTCAATTCTAACATAATATATCAACGTTATGGTGCTATTCCAGTATGTGATCTACGGAGATTTTAGAGTTATGGTTTGGGTTAGTTAGTTAGTTAGTTAGTTAGTTAGTTAGTTAGTTAGTTAGTTAGTTAGTTTGGTAGGGTTAGAAAACATTCGATAAATCACATATTGAAAGAGCACCAACTTTACTTACGTCTTGTTCGAGAACCAAATGTAATGAGTTAAGAAAGAAAAGAGTTTTAAAAAATGTTCAAAGGATCTAGACGAAGAAAGTGTTGTTATATCAGTTGTCATAACTCTGAATATACTACGATAACAAAGCTATAAGTTTTGGTAATTTTAGTTTTGCTGTTTTATTATTTACGTCTACTTTGTATTTACATCTGTTTGTATTTTATTATTTACGTCTGTTTAATATTTTATTATTTACGTCTGTTATATTTTTTAATTTGTTTATTTTCATTTATTTTCAGGTTTTCTTTTAAAGAAAAATAACAGATGAATAATTTTACAGCGATACATTTTGTTTTACATAGATTTTGATATTTTTTCAATACCGGAAGTCGTTTTTGATTTTTTTTTTTTTTACGTCGCCAGAAGTCATGGATTTGGTTGCTGTTTTCACTTTGAATCAACTCATTCGATTTCCTCACTCGTTATTGACAGATGAAATGTAATTAAAATATATATATATATACATTTTGCTCCAATGGATTTAGTTAACCGCGTTAAGAGAAAAAGAAATATGTATTGAAATGTTTGAGAGTTTCTGTGAAATACGCCAGTTCAGTGTTGATTCTATGGCGTTTCTGAATCACATAATTTTATAGTGAAACTTGGACCAATGCTTCCAACCCCTAAACTTTCACCAGAATGGTATTAGAGATCGACAGTAACAAATATGAAAGTAACAATGAAAAAGTCTCCCGTCGAAGTTCATTTCCCATGAGATCTGAGATTCCTAACCATTATTCGAAAACTTTGTCTTTGCAAATCATTGAAAGTGTGAACAAAGTCCGCATGGAATTACAATCAAAATCCCCACAAGAATCAATTCCTTCAAAAGAGTCGCTCAACCGCCATTCTCCCGTCAAGGCGAACGGTAGTGGCACCAGAATTGGTTACCGAGAATATTCGTCACCTTCAAGAGTCATCAAAAGTGCAACGTTCACTGTTCAAGCCACGGAGATTGCCAATCCTATTCCTAATCTGAAAAGCCTCGAATCAAAACCGGACGACCCACCCGACCCCAAAGAGAACCAAGAAGACCGAAACATGAAAATGCCATCCGAAAGTAAGTGAAACACACACAGTCGTTTAGCTTGTTTAACGATTCGTATAGTGATGTAGTAAAGTGAAGGTCAGGCGGTTTATTCATTTAGGTAAAGGAAATAATTCTGCCCTCACTTCATAGACAAATAGATTCACTAGTCCTCTCTCTATTTCCTCCTCAGAAATGAAACCCGCAACTACTTGTTTTTTTATAAGTTAACAAACTTATTAATTTTTTTTACAAGAATACATAATATGACTTTTACATTTTTTTTACCCGGTGTTCATACTAATATCAATTTATTGTGTAACTCAGACAAGATTTTGAGGTTATTTTTAGGCGCCCATTCCTTGGTTAGATGGTTTATCCGTTCAGATAAAAGGGAAATAATCCAGTTCTTACTCAATAGACAAATAAATTCACTAGTCATCTCTCTATTTCCTCCATAGAAGTGAAAATCGCAACTACTTGTTTTTTTTATAAATAAACGAACTAATTTATTTTTCTAAGAATAGTGTAACCTAGACAACATTTTGGGGCTATTTTTAGGAGCTCATTCTCTGACGTTGTTGAGTTCTTGTTCATTGGTTAGATGGTTTATCCGTTTAGATAAAAGGAAATAATACAGTCCTTACTCCATAGACAAATAGATTCACGAGCAATCTCTCTATTTCCTTCTCAGAAATTAAAGACACAACTACTTTTTTTATATGTTAACAAATTTATTTATTTGTATAAGGATAAAGCACATAATGACTTTTACCTTTTACATTTTCACCCGGTTATCATACTTGCACCAGTTCATTGTGTAACTACTTTTATGTTATTTTAGGAACCCATTACCTAACGACTTTTTGTATTTGTTGCTGAGTTCTCGTTTTTTCTTTTAATTTCTTGTTGTTGTGTTCTTTTATCATCGCGTGACAGAAGCACGGGAGGCAACTATGTTGTCGACACCCTTTTGTTACACTATCAAGATGCATTGCTTGTGAATATTTCTTTCGCATGTTGTGATATCAAACTAAAACATGACTTCCGTACATTACGTGGCGAATCCCTTCCAAAATAAGCGACTTTGGTCTTAACACAATGAAAAAGAAACTAATGAATTAACACATTTATTTAAATGGTAAATATAAATTCACCTTGAATATCGTATGAGAATAGGATATTTTAAAGAGATTTTATCTAATATATAAGGTAAAGTGAGGTTTCCCCTACTTCATTGACCGGAATTATACGGCATAATCACGTTGACACATCGGTTCTCGTTAGATCACCGAAGTTAAACGACGTTGAGCCTGGTTAGTACTAAAATGGGTGACCATTTGGGAATACCAGGCGCTGTATGTGAGAGGGCGGCGACACCTCCCTGCAAAAACTGCAAATACTAACGTCGTTAAAATGATCTCGCCTGAGCGGGATACACATGCGACTGGAGACCACTTGTGAATTTGATATTTATTAGAAACTTCCTCCTGAACGCGCCCAATGTGCGTGCCGTATCAGGGCAGTACATTGACCGGAATAGCTTCATAAACAGAAGCTACATCAAAAAAATGGAATACAACGTAGATCAACTTCATCTTCTTCTAATATATAAAGTAAAGTGAGAGTTTCCCCTATTTCATTGACCAGAACAGCTTCATAAAAATATGTTTCGTTATTAATTTTCCAATAAATTGATCCGTGTCATGAAAAAAATGCATGTTCGGCCCCGTTAATCGATTTCGCGATTTGGTCCGGATCAATACTTTAGTTATTTGTTTTTTCGTCATATAAAAAGAAATGTATTGCTTCGGAATTTTTTTAGATGAGGGTTGATAATTCGTACAAATTTGGATATTCGGACTATTGTTCTCATTTTGGGTGTTTTTATCACAACGTTTCGGCCGATGTAACCTCCCATCTTTTTCAGGTGTACTTTGTCGAACTCGGGAATCTTTCTGTCAAACTCGGGAATCTGGACGGAATTTCGAACGGAACCCTTTATTAAATCCACGGGGTAGCATACTTAGTACTATATCCACTGTGCAAGGACCCGTGGCGCAGTGGATATAGTACTAAGTATAATTTAGTTCTAAGTGACAGTCATCTGCGAATTACTGAAGACTTCTTCCCAATCATGGCAGATGGAACGAGAGCATGAGTTCGACAAAGTACACCTGAAGAAGGTCGAAGGTTACATCGGCCGAAACGTTGTGATAAAAACACCCAAGATGAGAACAGTAGTCCGAATATACCAAATTCTACGAAAGAGAAATGTGTCACGCTCTATTTATACCGGAATATTTTATTTAGTAAAATACATTATTTTCGCAATACCAGCTGCAAACAATACGGATGCACATTACGGTAATAATCTTTCCTAACACGCATTACATATATTCCATTAACACACATTACATATGTTTCATACTATACTGTATTTCAGCGGTATTTGGCGGATTGCTTTCATTAAAACACAGTACAGTAACTTGTCTGTGATTCAATAATTTATCTCTAATTCCGTGTCTGTTTTCCATAATTGATTGCTTTAACGACATCAACATGGCGTCGGCTTCTTTTGCAAGAACGCATTGACTTATCTCGAATACTCATCCCGCCATTCTGTTATCCCATAATCGTTAACTTTCATGACGTCGGTTTCTCTTACAACCCACATTACATATATTCCATTAACATGCATTACATATATTTCATTAACACGCATTAAATATATTTCATAATATACTGTAACTTATGCCTAATCGCCATTCCGTCATTCTGTTTTAACAACATCAACATGATGTCGTTTTCTTTTACAACAACGCATGGACTTATCTCGAATAAATATTCGGCATTCTTTTGCTCCATAATCGTTAGCTTTCATGGCGTCGGATTCTCTGATAACACGGCTTACATATATTTAACAGTCATTAACTACATTTGATAATATACTGCATTTCAACGAATTTAAGCGTTTCATCTTAAGCCAAAGAAAATTTTATAACATTGTAATCAAGACCGCAGAATTAGTGCATGTGTACCAACAAACTATAACTTCTTTTTTACGCCATCAAAATCAGCACACTTATAAATCAATAACGACTAACTTCGAACTTTGCCACGTTTTTCTTTTACAGTGCAACGATAACGCGTTCGGCTGTTAATCGAAAGGTTGCTGGTTCGAACCTAACCCAAGATTATTTTTGTTTATTGTTTAACCTTTTCGAACCAAAACGTACAATGACGAAAACTAAACATCATTTATTAGAAATAAATAAATTTTAAAAATCCGATTTAGCAATAATAATTTATTTACAAATACATATTTCATAAGAAATTGCATCTACTACAATACATTTTTTGACAAAATAATTTATGTACTTATTAAATTAGATGAACTTTGATGCATTTCGGTTTCTTACAAAACAAGTCAGCCATTCTAATGATTTACTTCATGAAATTCTATTTTCTGTTTTTACATTTATTTACATACATACAAAAAGAACAAATTAGAACGTCTTAATGCAGTTGAAATTAAAACATTGTAATAATAATAATAATAATAATAATAATAATAATAATAATAATAATAATAATAATAATAATAATAATAATAATAATAATAATTTATACTACACAAAAGGTGTGATGGGCTAAGGAGGATGGAAAGACCAAGAAAGGAGAGCACTAACCAAACCTCCACTTGAAGAGTGTGGAGATTGCTGGGACCTTGGAAATGCTTATTGCCATCCAAATCCCAGAAACGACCAATAGTCGTTGCCAGCGAAAAATCAATGGCATGGGACTGTTGCGATAACGCAAACTCATTTGCAATGGTTATCGAAAGGGGTGGAGGGTACTGAAAATCCGGGGAAAATTGTTGTCACTCAGACTCCAGGAAACATCACCGGTTATTGTCAGTTAGCAATTACTGATGATGACTTGTATGAAAACTGATAGTGAGTAAATAATAATAATAATAATATTTTGGCAACAAAACACACAAAAATCAATGGTATAGTATAACAACAACAGCAAAAGACGAAACTATCCTGGGTAGTGATATGTTTATAGTTTTTTTAAAAATAGTAATATGAAGTTCAGGAGTTTGTATAATTACTTCATTTTCTCGAGCAACGCCGGGGCACGGGTCCCACTAGTATAATATAAAAGTACCAGGAAGATAAGTGTTCTTTTTTTAACAATGTTCGAATCGGGTACAGTCTTGGTCCTGGGTCTAGGAGGAATGGTAAAGGAAATCTAGGTAACTATCATTGTGTTGTAAGATTAATCTAAAGCGCATGTAGGCCTGATCTTCAGATTTTAGACTAAGTTTTCTAGTTTGGTCAACCATTGTTTGAATTAGGAAAAAGGCGACCAGCTATAAACCAACCTACTCCCGATGGAGGAGGGTAATGCCTTGTCGGATGGTATCCCAGGCGCGAACCGAACCATACCTAATTCAGACGGAAGGGTTGAAGCCATTACAAACTTTAGAATTCTATTCGACTATGGTTCAAATAGTATAGACGCAGCACTTTCCTTAGATCCTAGTGCCCAAATCCATGTATATGGGGTCTTTAATGTCCACCAGAGAGATTAGTTTGATTTCCCGACCCAGCTGATAACAGCACGGGTAGCTTCTCGATTGCACATTCCGTTTCACAAACCATTACTTTCCCGACCCACTTCCAAGATTGTAAGGATCAGCAAACCTCACTTCTCGACCTATTCTTGATGATACTGCCCGAGGTTTGTGTGAAAGATGCCCATAGCTTATTCGAAAATGCTGATCATCTTGAATAATGGTTGATATCACCTTAAACCCCAGACCCCAAACTGAAGTCCCGTTACTTAAAACAACAAGATACTATCAACGTGCTGATTGGAAATCCCTCAGAGATCTAATTTTAAAAATGCACCGTTAAGTAAAACCTTTTCTCTCCATGCTGAATAGTGTGAAAACGAGGGAACTGAATGGGTCAAAACAGGAATAGAAGCATTTGTCCCGACGCAGAAATTGCATAGTAAGCAACACCCTTCCCAATGGTTCATTTAAACCTGTGTAGCTGCTATTGTGTATACGCAACAAGCATTCCATTGTTTAAACCTGTGCAGCTGCTATTGTGCATACGCAACAAGCATTCCGTTGTTTCAACCTGTGCAGCTGTTATTGTGCATACGGAACAAGCATTCCGTTGTTTCAACCTGTGCAGCTGTTATTGTGCATACGGAACAAGCATTCCGTTGTTTCAACCTGTGCAGCTGCTATTGTGCATACGCAACAAGCATTCCGTTGTTCCAACCTGTGCAGCTGCTATTGTGTATCCGCAACAAGCATTCCGTTGTTTCAGCCTGTGCAGCTGCTATTGTGCATACGTAACAAGCATTCCGTTGTTTCAACCTGTGCAGCTGTTATTGTGCATACGTAACAAGCATTCCGTTGTTTCAACCTGTGCAGCTGCTATTGTGCATACGCAACAAGCATTCCGTTGTTTCAACCTGTGCAGCTGTTATTGTGCATACACAACAAGCATTCCGTTGTTTCAACCTGTGCAGCTGTTATTGTGCATACGCAACAAGCATTCCGTTGTTTCAACCTGTGCAGCTGCTATTGTGCATACGCAACAAGCATTCCGTTGTTTCAACCTGTGCAACTGTTATTGTGCATACGCAACAAGCATTCCGTTGTTTCAACCTGTGCAGCTGTTATTGTGCATACGCAACAAGCATTCCGTTGTTTCAACCTGTGCAGCTGCTATTGTGCATACGCAACAAGCATTCCGTTGTTTCAACCTGTGCAGCTGTTATTGTGCATACGAAACAAGCATTACGTTGTTTCAACCTGCTCAGCTGTTATTGTGCATACGCAACAAGCATTCCGTTGTTTCAACCTGTGCAGCTGCTATTGTGCATACGCAACAAGCATTACGTTGTTTCAACCTGTGCAGCTGTTATTGTGCATACGCAACAAGCATTACGTTGTTTCAACCTGTGCAGCTGTTATTGTGCATACGCAACAAGCATTCCGTTGTTTCAACCTGTGCAGCTGTTATTGTGCATACGCAACAAGCATTCCGTTGTTTCAACCTGTGCAGCTGTTATTGTGCATACGCAACAAGCATTCCGTTGTTTCAACCTGTGCAGCTGCTATTGTGCATACGCAACAAGCATTCCGTTGTTTCAACCTGTGCAACTGTTATTGTGCATACGCAACAAGCATTCCGTTGTTTCAACCTGTGCAGCTGCTATTGTGCATACGCAACAAGCATTCCGTTGTTTCAACCTGTGCAGCTGTTATTGTGCATACACAACAAGCATTCCGTTGTTTCAACCTGTGCAGCTGCTATTGTGCATACGCAACAAGCATTCCGTTGTTTCAACCTGTGCAGCTGCTATTGTGCATACGCAACAAGCATTCCGTTGTTTCAACCTGTGCAGCTGTTATTGTGCATACGCAACAAGCATTACGTTGTTTCAACCTGTGCAGCTGTTATTGTGCATACGCTACAAGCATTCCGTTGTTTCATCCTGTGCAGCTGCTATTGTGCATACGCAACAAGCATTCCGTTGTTTAAACCTGTGCAGCTGTTATTGTGCATACGCAACAAGCATTCCGTTGTTTCAACCTGTGCAGCTGTTATTGTGCATACGCAACAAGCATTCTGTTGTTTCAACCTGTGCAGCTGCTATTGTGCATACGCAACAAGCATTCTGTTGTTTCAACCTGTGGAGCTGTTATTGTGCATACGCAACAAGCATTCCGTTATTTCAACCTGTGCAGCTGTTATTGTGCATACGCAACAAGCATTCCGTTGTTTCAACCTGTGCAACTGTTATTGTGCATACGCAGCAAGCATTCCGTTGTTTCAACTTGTGCAGCTGCTATTGTTCATACGCAACAAGCATTACGTTGTTTCAACCTGTGCAGCTGCTATTGGGCATACGCAACAAGCATTCCGTTGTTTCAACCTATGCAGCTGTTATTGTGCATACGCAACAAGCATTCCGTTGTTTCAACCTGTGCAGCTGCTATTGTGCATACGCAACAAGCATTCCGTTGTTTCAACCTGTGCAGCTGTTATTGTGCATACGCAACAAGCATTCCGCTGGTTCAACCTGTGCAGCTGCTATTGTGCATACGCAACAAGCATTCCGTTGTTTCAACCTGTGCAGCTGTTATTGTGCATACGCAACAAGCATTCCGTTGTTTCAACCTGTGCAGCTGTTATTGTGCATATGCAACAAGCATTCCGTTGTTTCAACCTGTGCAGCTGCTATTGTGCATACGCAACAAGCATTCCGTTGTTTCAACCTGTGCAGCTGCTATTGTGCATACGCAACAAGCATTCCGTTGTTTCAACCTGTGCAGCTGTTATTGTGCATACGCAACAAGCATTCCGCTGGTTCAACCTGTGCAGCTGCTATTGTGCATACGCAACAAGCATTCCGTTGTTTCAACCTGTGCAGCTGTTATTGTGCATACGCAACAAGCATTCCGTTGTTTCAACCTGTGCAGCTGTTATTGTGCATACGCAACAAGCATTCCGTTGTTTCAACCTATGCAGCTGCTATTGTGCATACGCAACAAGCATTCCGTTGTTTCAACCTGTGCAGCTGTTATTGTGTATACGCAACAAGCATTCTGTTGTTTCAACCTGTGCATCTGTTATTGTGCATACGCAACAAGAATTCCGTTGTTTCAACCTGTGCAGCTGCTATTGTGCATACGCAACAAGCATTCCGTTGTTTCAACATGTGCAGCTGTTATTGTGCATACGCAACAAGCATTCCGTTTTTCAACCTGTGCAGCTGTTATTGTGCATACGCAGAAAGCATTCTGTTGTTTCAATTTGTGCAGCTGCTATTGTTCATACGCAACAAGCATTCTGTTGTTTCAACCTGTGCAGCTGTTATTGTGCATACGCAACAAGCATTCCGTTGTTTCAACCTATGCAGCTGCTATTGTGCATTCGCAGCAAGCATTCCGTTGTTTCAATCGCCATAAGTCAGTGGCAAATAGACAAACATTTAAAGCATCAAAATATCACTGTAAGAGTGTCCTGGTCGCAGCTAAGAGTAGGTATACTGAGGTGACTAGAAAACGCATCGAGTCACAGAAATTAGGAACTCATAATTTCTGGAAAATCTATAATAGTATGGTGAACAATGGGAAATCAACAATTCCTTCGCTATTCAACCACCATGATGTGTTTGCACGCCAACGAATAAAGCTGAATTGCTTATTCAGCAGTTTGCCTTAAACTCCACCTTGGAGTCCATAAACCATTCTCTCTCTAATTTCCCACTACAGACGAAAACCACACTAAATGATCTGATCATCACACCTTTCCATGTCTTGGATATCATAAAAAAAACCTTGATACCTTCAGAGGGTGTGGACCTAATCTTATCCCTACTATAGCAATAAAGAAATACTTTGCTGAACTGACCCTTATCCTCTCCAAAATTCTATAACAAATGCCTTGCCGAATCTTGCTTCCCTGAAATCAGGTAAATTTCCAGGTGTTACCAGTTTTCAAGACGTCTGGTGAAAGAACTGACCCGCAAAATTATCACCCCATAAGTCTCCTCCCACTATTCGTTAAAATCTTTCAATCATGTATCTATCTAACGATAGTCCACCAATTCTAAACTTCTTTCTTAAAAACAGTATAGATTTTAGCAATCCCGCTCTACTTTAGATATCTTCTCATATGTTATACACTGGATAAGGAATCTGAAGCTGTGGCGGTATCACTTGATATATCCAAAGCTTTTGACAAGGTTTGGCATGAAGGTCTTCTCAGGAAAATTAATTCGCACGGTATCACTGGGCGAATATTTAATATGATCAGATCTTTGTTAGCTAAAAGAAAGATCCAGGTTGTTCTCGATGGCTGTACATCAAAACAACATCACAGTGTGCCCCAGGGGTCGATACTTTTACCCTTATTATTCCTGATATTCATTTTCGACTTCCTTGATGCAATCGCATCCGAGAGTGGCATATTTGCTGATAACACCACCCTCTATTCTCGATATTCTGGCAAATCGAACACACACATGTCTAAAGCAATGGCCGAAACCTTAGAAAATGACTTCCAGTCTGTAGTAGAATTGGGCCAAAAATGGATGGTCACATTTAATGCTACCAAAACAAAGCTCTGATTCTTTAACAATTACAAGAAACCTTTCCAACCATCGATTGTCATGGATGATAGCACCTTTCCCGAGAGTCTAACGTTCAAACTCCTCGATCTAACATTAACAGGTAACATTAATTGGAATAAATACATAGAAGATACTGCTGAGTTTGCTGCAAAGAAGGTGTCCTATATCACTGTAAAGCAACCATTCACCCATACATGAAGTATTGTGGCACATTTAGGTGGTGCACCAAGCACTAATCTCTCCCTTTTGGACAAAAAAAAAGTCTCTAACCTAATAGGCCCAACATTGTCTACCAAGCTCGAGACCCTGTCCCATCACCGCAGTGTTTCATGCCTGTGCTTGTTTTACAAGTACTTTCACAGAATGTGCTGCAATGAACTTACTGCATTTGTACACACTTAGTGCAATACCCCCGACAGTCAGTAAAATCCCATCCTTGCACAGCAGAAGTCTCCAGATGTCAGAAAACTTTATACTCTAATAGTTTCTTCCCTTTGAATATCTTCTTGCCTTTGAAATTCCATCCCTGTTCTCAGTTTCCTCGACTCTACCAATATGCAGACATTTAAATGTAATGTGAACAACCATCTTGCTGCACAACTCCTCTCTACTTAGGAGCCCCTATAAATCTGGCCCCATATCACAGTAGCTTCCTTGTTTGGAGTTAAAAAAAGAAGAAAAAGTATATATATATATATATATATATATATATATATATATATAGTATAAATTTTTATTTATACAAACATGTTGGCTACATATGTGCATACATGTTTCAGCTACGACCTTATTCAAATTCTAGCTTCCTTTGGCCACAGTGAAGATACTGAAGATAGATAAAATCCAAAAGTGTTTGTTTAAATAAAAATTCATACTAAAATACAGCTCTACTTGTTATTGACCACTATCTTATAAACCTTTATGAACTAACGACCCAACAATCACAATATATATATATATATATATATATATATATATATATAGTATAAATTTATTGGTTACATATGTGCATACATGTTTCGGTTGTACTCTTCACAGAGAGTCAACCTCTTCAGACCAAAAAAAAACAGGAAGTGTATGGATTTGGAAAACTTTCTTATTAAGTATATTATAATTTCACATTCTTTACTTGTTAACCCTTTAAATTCGTTTCTATCTTTCTTATTTATTATTTTCATTAGTTTCATCATCTATTTTATGACTCCTGTCACTTACCCTTCCTTTTTATTACCTACTTAGCGCTTAGTCAGGAATCCTTTTCTTTTCAATTTAACATGCAAAGTCTTAATCTACATACATATATGTAAACTCATAAAAATCTCATCATATATACACACACAAATATATACCCAGATAACCAAACATACAAGTCCCTATCAACATACTCTGATCTTTACATAAAATATATAAACGCACACATCTGCAGATACACAAGTACACAAACTCTCACACACACACACACACACATACATATATATATATATATATATATATATATATATATATATATATATATATATATATATATATATATATATATATATATATATATGAAGCAATCCAACAAAAGATATAAGCATCAACTAATATCTTATAATAAGTTAAAACATCCGGATAAAAACTGAAGCTCAATATACTGGAAAGAGCATTAATATTATAACATGAAATGAAGTAATAAAATAAGGTGTCAATCAAATTTTATTAGAATTCAAGATTCAAGCAAATATACTTTGAGATACTTTAAGATACTTTGCTTGAACTTTGAATTCTAATAAAATTTGATTGACACCTTATTTTATTACTTCATTTTATATTATAATTATAATATTATATATATTTATATATATAGAGAGACGGATGGGCACATACATATTCACATATACACACCCATTCTCATATATATACACACATACATACACATATTGCCAACAGATACACCCCATTTTCCACTAATCAGTGCAGCATAATATATTCAATGTATATAAATATATTTACCTCTTATTTTGTCATTATTCTAACGGTTATTGAATTAATTCACTATAAACGCAGTTTATACATACATACTCTACACGGGTGTTAACTTGTATTTATGCATATGCCTAACTATAGACACGTACATCCATCTATAGCAACGTATATATATATATATATATATATATATATATATATAAATACGTAAATATATTTACTGCTTATATTTAACTTATACTCTCAAATATTGACATACCAGATATACACATGCATATACAAACACCAACCCACATGTATGTACATATACATATAACACATGCACAACTACACACAGTGACATTTAAATACGCTAATTAACCTATGCATACGTACACAAAAATAAATATAAAAAATATAAAAATATCGAACTTTTACACCCGTATAAACATACCCATACACATAAGAAATTAATCCATGTATCAATATACATACGTACACATACATCTAGACATATTTATACCCTATTTATTTACATTCCTTCACACACACACACACACACACACACACATATATATATATATATATATATATATATATATATATATATATATATATATATATATATATATATATATACAGGGTGACCCAAAAAAACGGGCCCCAAATCTAATTAGGCCCCGTTTCTTAGTGTTTCGTCCGAATGAAATGAATTTTGGAGCATAACTAGTTTATTATAATTTGGCCTTTTTTTCTCCATTCTACACCACGTGTTCTAGATGGACTCCTTTTAGCTCTATGCATTTCTTGAGGCGCAGAACGAAGTTGTCAATGACGTTCTTGCAGACTGAATTGGGAATGGTTCTCATCTCCTCCCTGATGGCTTCACTGAGTTCCGTGATTGTTCTGAGTTTCCATGCGTACATTCTGTCCTTAAGATAGCCCCAAAGGAAATAATCTGGGGGATATAGGTCCGGGCTATGGGGTGGCCACTCAAAATTAGTCTTGAGACTGATCACTCGGCCTTCGAAGTTCTCTTTCAGCCAATCTCAGGACAGGTTTGAGGTGTGAGAACTTGCTCCGTCTTGCTGGAACCAGAACTTGCTCATGAGCGACGGGTAGAGGGTCTGGAGCTCACTCTTGAAGGTTTTTGAGGACCTCCACATACCGCTCATTGGTGACTGTCACTGCTGCGCCAGATTCTTCGATGAAGATTGGTCCGATGATGCCTCTGACCGAGATTGCAGCCCACACCGTGCAATTAAGAGAGTGCAGGGGCTTGGTGGCTACTTCATTGGGTTTGGAGGACCCCCAGAAGACATTTATCTTGGAGTTCGCCTTTCCGTCAAGATGGAAGTGGGCTTCATCTGAGGTTCAAAGGAGGTTAAGGAAACTTGGTGTCTCCTCGATCTTATCGAGCATCTTGACTGCCATAGCGCTCCTCTGCTTCTTGTCTGAGGCTGTAAGGGTCTGCAGCGTCTGTATTCTGTATGGGTAAGCCCTGATATTGTTCACCAGCACTCTGCTGCAAGTCTCACGGGAGATACCGAGGGACTGACTTCGCTTACACACAGAGCGTTTCGGACTCTCCTAGAGAGACTCTCTCACACTTTCGACCAGCTCGGCTGTCCGCTTCTTGGGACGTGCCGAGTTGTTTGGACGGTTCTCACTGGCAGCGTTGAAGTTCTCCACGGTCCCATACTTCTCGAAGTGGTCCACCCAGTTCTGAATTCTGCTTTTGGGTGGAGCCTTTTCACATCCGAACTGATGCATGAAACTGTCATGGGTTTTCTTAAACGAGCCTGTCTTGTAGTAAAATTTAACACAGTGTATTCTTTGTCCCAGCTCCCACTGAGGTCTTGATGTACTCACGGTCGTTGATTCTGCCATGTCCTGTAAAATAACGACAGTCGGTGAATAAACAAAGGAGATATCACATAAAGTGTACACGGGGCCCGTTTTTTTTTTTTGAGTCACCCTATATATATATACATGCACATACACACATAAATATATATACCCATATCTATATCATTACATATATATACATACATATACACCCATACATATATATCCATATACATATACACATACCCACACATACACATGTGTCTAAATACATGTGTATGTATGCATACATACACATACATATACACACATACCTATATTTCTATCATTAAAACTTAAATGCTAATATCATTCAGTATTACTCTTTTCTAACTATCTCTGTTCTATTTGCTTACATTTATACCTGCTCTAGTATTAAGACAAGGAACTTCCAAGATAAACACCATTTAGGCAAGCAAACCAATTAAGTACAGCGTATGCGATTTTAATATTTAATTCCATATATAAACAAGTGAGAACCATGAGGGAGTACTAAAATCAGATCCCAATAAGGTGAGGTGCTTTTTGGGGGGTCTGAAGAGGTTGACTCTCTGTGAAGAGTACAACTGAAACATGTATGCAGATATGTAACCGATAATGTTTGTATAAATAAAAAAAAGTATACTAAAGAACAGATCTACTTGTTATTGAGCACTTTTTATAAACACTTGAGTGTCAACGGATTAACATCTACAGAAACTAATATATATAGAGACGCTGCCATTATTTTTCATTTTATTTTATTTTTCTTCCCAACATGTCTACCCTACATGTATCTGTGCTTGCATGATATCTTTTCCCTATATCATCATCCTGATGAAGTCTTATAAATAAAGACGAAACGTTGATGTACACATAAAAAACATCCAGTTTTTGGTTTTCCTTTTTCATTTTACCATCACGTCGGATTACCTTCATCCTTCTCTTCCCATATATATATATATATATATATATATATATATATATATATATATATATATATATATATATATATATATATATTCTTTCTTGGGTTTAGAACTGTGGTAAATGAAATCGTCAACTGCCATCAGCATAAATGCAAAACTCTTTGTGTAAACAAATGGAGCACTCTTCAGTAATTCAGTGTTTATATCAACATTGAGGTTTCGCCTACTCACGGCAGGTGAATGACAGCTGAAAGGTAAGTAGCGTCGATTGTCGACTAGATGTGAACCTTTTGCTTGTCTCATCACACTGAAAAGCTGTGATACAACGAAACAATCTGTCTTTCTCTCTCTCTCTCTCTCTCTCTCTCTCTCTCTCTATATATATATATATATATATATATATATATATATATATATATATATATATATATATATATATATATATATATATGATCGGATATAACAGTAGGTTGTTAATGTCAAACCAACGGACTAAGAAATATGGGGAAATGGGGCAAGTTAAACAGTATTTGCACTATTCGTTTTACTCACACAACTTTTTCTTTTTTCCACAAGGACGCCGGTTTCAAAGGGGAAGGGAGATGCGCGAGGTGAAAGAAAATCCGATTTTTGACGTATTTTTTCAAAGCCTGATCGCCTTCTGTTTTGACTCAATGATTAAAAATAACAAATAGCGCACAAAGGTCAAATGTCTAAATTGCAATGAATGACATTTTCTCCTCCACCGCAACCTCGCTTGTCAAGGTACTAGACGGACGTAACAGCCTGTCGTCGATTAGATACTTGCTTCTGACTTGATTATTCCCCACATGGCGTGGGGCGTTATAAGCACTCATAATACTCAAGAATTTACATAACATTTGAACCACCGGGTGACCGATATATAAAAAAAAAACAGAAAATTAGCGTAATAAGATTACATGTGCCCATAAAAAAACAAACTAAATTTGTATGAATCGTACAATTTTTTGACCGGCTCGATTCTGTTGCTGGTATTGATTTGTCCCAGTTCTTTCAAAAATACTGTGCCCACAGGAGGAACAACGTGAAGATTGCCAACATCCAGAATTAAATCAGAGTGGATGAGACCGGAAATAGTGAATCAGATAGGATTCGAACTAAGTCATTAGTTCTCGTCGATATCCACTTCATTACGGCCACATCCCACGTGCGGTGTAGTTGTTGGAAATAGAAAGCAGTTGTTGATAACAGAAACACTGTTAAAATAAGAAAAACAAAAATGCTATGTCAGATGTCCAATGCACCTTCCATAATCAGCTGCACCACGACGTAGACGATCTAGCTAATTTGTATTTGAAAGTATTTTCTTTCTTTGTGTGTGTGTGTTTTGCTAAGAAAAATGTGGTTCCATTTTTCTTAACGATATCTATTATTTCAGCACTCTTTACTTAAAGTTACCATTCACATACGGCTTGAAAGTGATTTCTCTTTTAACACTCATTACATTTTTGTACCCATGTTTTAACCCTAACCTTAACCATTATCCGATATTTCTGCCTATTTAGTTGTAAATCTTAAATTGTTCTGTGTGACGGATATTAATTGGGACTAAACTATGATAAATTCACAAAAGACTAATTAAGCGATGAAGATAATTAGGAAAAATAAGTGGTATAAAAATCTTAATTAGGACCTATGAAATAGAATTGAATAAGAAGCCTTTTGCCTGACTTTATCCGTTCCCAAATTTATATCATCAGAAAGGGCAATTATGTTACGTGTTTCGATTCATCTCATCCTGCGCCCAAACTGATCATGCCACACAATCATTATTTCTCTATGGACGTTTAATCAAGTTTAAATTGTACCTTAGAATGCATGCGTCGTTCATCCTATATGATTCTGCCTGACCAAGGACAGTTGTCGCTGTGTGCGTGTATACAACTTGTTGTGCAATGCCGGGCTGAAACAGAAGTCGTCTGAATATAATATAATATAATATAATATTAAAGAACTTAAATAACTTGACAAACCACTCTGAGAGAATGAAGGATTTATTTAACCAAATCAAGTCCCATCGTTGGCGAATCATATCGGACACGAAGATCGAGAAAGAGAGAGAGAGAATTAATTATATGTTAAGCGTAGCACTTAATTACATTATTGTTTCGTTAGACCATTTTAACGCTTGTTCCTAGCCGGGTCGCTTCTCCAAGAATATTGAATTTAATCCTATAATCCCATCAGCTTCGCATATTTGACGTTATGTCCACCCATTTCATCGACTCCTGTTCTCAGTCTGAGTGTATCATAATCCTACTGCCCCTTCATGGCTCCTGTCTGAAACGCTTATTGTTTCCAACATTACTGTCAAGATGTCATAGCTAATATGTACTAGCTAATATTTCCGAGCCAACCCACCCACGTCAATATTTAACAATTGTAATCTGGTTGTTATTTTTAAGATTATGATCATCCAACGTTTAGAGGCCAAGGGAGTTCATTAATCAGTTCCCAGGGATTTATTGTGGCTTATACAAACATGCTTTGGAAGCCGCGAAATTATTAATAAATTCGATAGATTTCAATTTTTGCTCCAACCAACTCTGTCTATTATGACATGCCAGTGACAATCAGGTTTATGTTTATTTTCCCAAGGATATTAATGCAAAATGAAAAAGTAGCTGTTTTTGAATGTCGACTACTACACATAGCATGTAAGATACTTAATGGGAAGTAGTTTATACCAAGGACCAGTATTGCATAGTGGTTAGGATTATGGTTAGGGTTAGTTGCTTTATCTGTGACCGAAGGGAAAGAAAGTGGCCCCACATGTCACGCCTTTTATATTTCATAACCACATACCTGCATCAACCAACAGTTAAATCAACCAATAGAAGACCGCCCCATCGTCATGTGATCTATCTCGTCATGCAGAGGAAACGACCTTTCTACAGACTCAACAAACTATTTACATCATACTCATCAAAGTTAGCTTTTAATTAAGTTCCCATTAATGTTGGTACAATACCTGAGTATGTCAATTTGCATCTTTACCTAACTTCTACCGCTTTATAGCTATTTCGAAGAAAAATATTTATGAAATTTCGTGGAAAAATACGCTACTTAGTATTTGCATGAGAGAGTAAGTGACTACGATGAATGTATTTACGTATTGTTTTTTATTGGCAAAAAACATTAGAAATTATGTTTTTTAAGAAAAAACAAATCGCTTTGACTTAATGCCGAACATTCTTTATGTCTACGGCTTTTTTTTTCGAATTATCAAAAAAAAGTTCATTAAGTTTTAAAAACGGTATCTTTTTTTTAAATTTCTTTTTATGTTATTGTGTTTGTTAATTTCTTATCCAGTTAAAACGTGAGATTCAACTTCGGGTATTGACATCGTAAAAACTACTGCCTTAGTAATGTGTACTCTGCCTATTCCTTTTTTGTCAACCAATCACATGTTTCCATTTGCGTACGAAAAGACAAACTCCCAAAGCAACATAACTTTTTAATAGCATAGAGATTCTTTAATTATTTCGATACATTTGTAAACCAAAGCATATATATGCGTATATTCAGCTAATGTATATTTTCACTTGTTCGTGCTACGGTGACCTCCGAAGCTGACAAAGGACGCCCGTTTCCCCTTTTCATGCTACTTTCACACACGTTTGTGCTGAGGATCCCCTCCCCCTTCATCCATACATTTTTATACTACAATGGGTGCCACTGTCTACATGTAATTAGATCGTTATTGTTTTTTGTGTTTGTGTTGTAGTGTTTTGCTTACCGAAATCCCAGCAACCGACCTGAAGGATCGACACACTGTGGGTCATTGCGCGACTTTCACGCAATACAGAAACTCGTTAAATTAACGTCTTATTCCCCCGGCAAGCTCGCACCCACACAACAAAATCGATTGCATAACAACTCTTGTTTACTAAGTTACATCAGGACTTCTATTACATAGTTTGGAGGAGACGTAATAATGTGAGGCCTCGAGACTTAGGAAAAAAAGTGAGCTTCGACGAAACTAGATGAGAGATAAGACTAGAAATCTCCCGATCAAGCCACGTGTGTGTGTGTGTGTGTGTGTGTGTGTGTGTGTGTGTGTGTGTGTGTGTGTGTGTGTGTGTGTGTGTGTGCACTAATGCTCAGACCGATCATCTAAACCTATGCCCGGATTCTATGGACACGGCCGAACAAAATATATAATAAGAACCCTCAGAACTCTTAATATTTTGTATCGATCCCGAAAGAGAGAGAGAGAGAGAGAGAGAGAGAGAGAGAGACAGACAGACAGAGACAGAGACAGAGACAGAGACAGAGACAGAGACAGAGACAGAGACAGAGACAGAGACAGAGTGGGAGAGGGGATCTCGAAAAGAAACGGTCACATGTGACCAAATAAAATGGCGGCCAAGGACGCAAAGCGTCATTATAATCACGCCGCCATGAAAAAAGAGCCTCATTATTTTTAATGGACCTATTTGTGTTCGTCTGTGTGCTTTTCGGTTTCATTTTACTTCAGTGTAAGTTCTCAGAAATCAAAGGTCCCTGCCTGAAGCTATCACTTGATCTCTATATGAGATATATAGATATAGGAGTGTTCCATAAAAGTTATTTACTTCTCAGACGTTCAGTTAGTAAAGAAGTGAAGAACATTAATTTTCCTCCTACTAATTGACCAGTTAACTATGTTATACTATATCTTTCTTGTGATATGTTGGTCCTACCAGATTCCAGTGCAAGAATTTATTTGGTCTAGTGGAGAAGGTGCACCATTCCTCGTATAAGCCAGTGTGTTGCCATACTGAGGTGATTTTATTTGCACTGCGAATACTATGTTATTTTGAATATTTGGTACGGATTTACTTGTAGGGAGAAGTATCCTCATGCCAGGTTGTCCTGACAAACCCCTGTACAGAGAAACCTTAGACACTCGAGGACAGTGTCTCGTAGGCATTCACATTCTCTCATTTTTGTGTGTCTGTGTACCTGTACCTGGTACGGCATTCACACTGGGCGGGTTGAACCGGCTTCCTCCGAAGAAGGAAGTTTCATGGGAGTATCAAATTCACAAGCAGTCTCCAGTCGCACGCATATCCCGGTTAGGGGAAATGATGACGTTAGGTTTTTGCAGTTCTTGCAGAGAGGTATCGATGTCCTCATACATACAGCACCTGGTATTCCGAAATGGTCACCCATCTGATACTGACCAGGCTCAACGTTACTTAACTTCGGTGATCTAACGAGAACCAGTGTGTCAACGTGATTATGACATATATGTTTGTGTGCTGTTAAATATTACTTGGCAGTACTATGCTTTTTAAACTTAAGTGTAGATATTATTTTTAAGTGCCACTAGTTATCGAGTACTAGCAAGGATATCCGACGTTGCCCGGGTGGAACAGTGACATAAGATAGGAATTCAAAACACTTTGTATAATATACCTGACTAAAATAAATATTGAAGTGCATAAGAAATATAGGTGTGAGATATTTAGTATCAATTCTTCTTTTTCTTCTTCATTTTCTTCTTCATTTTCTTTTTCATTTTCTACTTCTTCTTTTATTCTTCTTCATTTTCTTCTACTTTTTCCTTCTTCTTTTTCTTCTTCTGTTATTCTTCTTCTTTTTCTTCTTTTTCTTCTTTTTCTTCTTTTTCTTCTTTTTTCTTCTTATTCTTCTACTTTTTTCTTTTTCTCCTTTTACTTTTTCTTCTTCTTCTTCATCGTCGTCGATTAGCGTGTCTCTTCCACACCATATGTGAGCTGCACGTTGGCCATGGCGGTATGAAATAATTTTCTCCATTAAATTCGATCATTTATGTCAGTTTTGATATGCCATTGCTGGAGGTCTGCCTTTTCCTCGGTTACCCTACACTGTAGCGTGTGTGCATTTATTTATCCAAACAGAGCTTTGTCCGACATGTCCATGCTACACTGTTAAATATTGGGCGAGTAGACCCGCTAGTATATAATTTGGTTAGTTGAAAATAACAGGAACTGAATGGCAGTTTGGGTCACCCTGATGACATCGAGGTTAGCATCGACTCAATTGTTGGATTGCCTCTTTTGGGAGTGCCGGATTTTCTCCACATTAAAAACCGACTTTATGTCTAACTTTGCACTCGTGATGATGGACAAATAAATAAGGAGAGTGTTTCCCCCCTCTCTCTCTCTCTCTCTCTCTCTCTCTCTCTATCTCTCTCTCTCTCTCTTTCTCTTTCTCTCTCATCACAGTTTCTAGCCTCGGCAGCTGAGCCCAGTCTTCGAACCTAGAGCGCCCAAGAGCGCGATATTTATTTATTTTGAGCCCTATGAACTACCTTACTTAAAATATCCTCAATTAGACGAGTCAATATACTGATTGACCCTAAAAATAGCAACATTTTGTTTTTTGGTGGTTTTGTGCTAGGTTGGGTCTAGTCTACAACATACTAAAGGTTGGACAAGATCCGAGTATGAGAAAGTGTCAAATTTCGAATATGACTTGTTTTGGTTTACAAGTCTTTTTTCATTTACATGTGAAGCACCAACTCGGTCAGTTTTCATGATAAATCAATACATTTTGGATTTTTACCCAAGTTTTCAGGGGCAATCTTTCACATGAAAGAGTTACCAGTGATGCCAAATAAACCCTTATATAATATCAATGGGTACCCCTACGCTAATTACTCTTGTTGTATCCACCCTAATTCACTTACGTCACAGTGCTTTTTCAAAACCTTTAACTTCTCCTCATCATCATCTTCCACTGAATCATTTTTCATATTGTCACAATTTCCGTCTTGGCAATGTCCACATGCACTTGTACATTCTAGTCTATGCATCCTGCAGGTACATCTCAGGTTATTGCATCCTTCTGAACAGTTGCAATTAATTCATCTGGAGCAGAGCTTTTGTTCGTCATCACTGGAACAAGTTTGCTCCCTTCCACCTTCCACCCCACTCAGATGGCACCATTTCATCACTACATCCCATCAACTCTGGTAGTAAGTCCACAAAGAATGAAATTTAAAGGCAGAGAGTGTTGGTTGGAGTCGTTCTGACGTGACGAACGTCTTAACTCTTGCAACTTTCCTGCAGAGCATATTGTATCTAATAAATGCTAGGAAGTTTTTCTATATCCGCATTGAACAAAGCTACCATTGTCATACAACGATTGATTTCTACAACATCCTGGCTTTGCTTTGGTAGAGAAAATGCTTTTGAACAGTCTGTCATTGTCTTTTCTCTCTTGACGATTCGTTGATACCCCAACATCTTTCCTATTCCGAATACCCTGGACACTGAATCGCATCCCGTAAAGGTATGCAGAAACAACAGATCATTACAAACTGCTTCGCCAAGCACCTGCTTGAGAACTTTGATATTGTAGATGTAGGAGTTCGCCTTGTCAGAGTAAAAATAAAATGCAGTACATTTAGAAAAATATGCACGGAACAGCAAGAGAAGGTTCGTGTCTTCTCCAATGAGGGTGGTTGATTTGAAAGCAGACATATTGATGGCTGCCTTTGCAATTTCAACATCGGCATCTCCTTCAGCTTGAATAACGTCACAGCCTTTCTGCTGCATTCGTTCCATGATCGTCTGGATCATCGCCTGCTTGTTTGCCACATTTGACAAGAAGTCCTTCTTTTTCCAAGCAAATGTTGTTACCTCGTTAATGTTCACCTTTCTTACATTCAGCTTTCGACTTCGTCGCTGATGAGTACAGTCCTTTATACTTGGTCCAACTTCATAACCATCAAACACAACAGTTGCTGTCCCATAGTGTTCAACAGTAAATGAGGCATAATCATTTGCAATTAAGCTGTAGGTACTCCCCTCCTAACATTTCAAACAGTGAAGAAGAGATCCTCCGTCTAGTACATAGTGCTCTGTGACTGGAACGATTTGTGTCACAGCATTGTCCAATTTTGTTTCAACATACTTTCTGAGAAGCTGCTGCCAGCTGTTGGTTGTCCGCTTGACGTAAGATGCGCTTTCCTTCAAACAAAGACATCAGGTAGAGTCAGAGTTCATAGGACATGAGATCATCCAGCCTTAGATCACCAATCTGTGAGACCACGAGAAACCTCTGGAATAAAACTACTGAGTCAATGCTACGATCTGCAGAAACTTTTACATTTTTGCTCGATGCTAAAGTCTTTGCTTTCAAACTCCGTTTGTGAGAGTAGAAGTAAACTGATTGTCCATCCATCTTCTGTACAATGTCTTTTCCGATTTCAAAAAGGTCCTGAACATTGACATCCTCGTTAGCAGTAATCTCTGTGATAATATTGCGTAATGATTCATCGCCTGAAAACGGCTTAAAGCTGTCTAGTTGTCCTGCAACTTTCCCGAGGTCTGTTTCATCTCTTTTCACCCGAGAGGCAGACAACTGCTTATGCTGTTCGCTTGTTTTGTAACTTTGTGCGGTAAGTTATTGCATGGCAAGGTTGTAAGCGGATGACATAGTGGACGACATGGCCCAAACTGTTCTCTGATGCTCGAAAATCTCACTACCCCGTGTGAGCCCACCATGGCTTTTGAGTGAGCGCATTAGTGTTTGCTCGATGACAAGATCGGAACCAATAGTATTGACTACTGCGTCTGGTTACGTGAAACCCAAACTGGAACTTTTGATGTACTGCAGGGTTGTTATCTTTCAAGGCATAAATCTTCTGGAGATATAGACGAGCCGACTTCAGATAATTTGGATGACCAGTGGCTGCGAATATTGGCAGGCAAGCAAAGACGGCACTGAGACGCAGTTCCCAAGACTCAATTCGATTTGGAATGCTTTGCATTGTATGGAAGTTGACGTTACATGACTGGTGGTACACACAGTCTGTAGCATGAAGATCACCACCAAAATATTCGATCCGACCTTGAACAGCAATCCGATCTTGTTTTGCAATGAACAAGAAGAGTTTGAGCAAATGCATAAGTCTCCACATGGCAAATCTTTCCCTCACTTTTTCGTTTATAATCTTTTTTCGTAGTATCAGATCCACAGAAAAAGCAAGGTGTTTTACTGTCATATCGTCCCAGAGAAACACGAACGCCCCTTTTTACTGGCTGAGCAGAATCGTCCTTTTTTAGGCTAAAGCAATGTCCTTTTTGTTTATGTGAACACTAGTTCCGGCTTTAACTTTGACACCTCTTTCGATACTTGTACGGTTGACACCTGCAGCACACTTTTTCTCGAAGCACCACGGTCTCATCACAGTCCAAATGCTGTTCGCATAAAAGACAAGTTTCTCTACTGGCGGCTGAACTCATGTTTTACCCTGAAAATATACGAACATATATTTGTATTAGTATATGGTGATTAGTATGGAGCTAGTGAATTGTTTGTGAGGGCAGTTTTTGATGGAGTAAAACGTGGCCTCTTTGAGTTTTTGCAATGTTTTCTCATGAATCCTATACCCTAAAAACAATTTCATTTATATACAGAGGTAAGGGTCCCGATTAATTGAAGAAAGTAATAATTCACCACTGGTACCCATATAAAAATAATCACCCATATTCCTGTTTGTGAACCTGGGTAAGGGGTTTAGGGGTACGGGTACCAATGTGGATGTAATGAGGGGTTTAGGGGTAGGGTACCCCTAGATATGGTATAAGGGTTTATTTGGCATCACTGGTAACCCTTTTCATGTGAAAGATTGACCCTGAAAATAAGTAAAAATCCAAGATTCATTGATTTATCATGAAAACTGACCGAGTTAGTGCTTCACATGTAAATGGAAAATGACTTGTAAATCAAAACAACTCATATTCGAAATTTGACACTTCCCCATACTCTGATATTGTCCAACCTTTAGCATAAAACCACCAAAAAACCAAATTTTGCAATTTTTTAGTGATAGGAGTACTCTAGCAGTATACTGACCCGTCTAAATTGTTTCAAATTAACTTATTTAAAAACAATTTTTTATAATTACAATTTCATTAAAAATGATTGGGAGTGACGACACAAAAAACATCCCAGACAAATGAAAAAATAAAGAAACCAAATAAAATCAAATGCAAGTTAGTAAGACTATCCCAACTCTTTTTTTTTAATGAGACCACCTACTGTTTTTCCGTATTTTAATCAAAAAGCAGGTCTATCTCTAAATGGGAGTGGGAATTAAGTAGGGGGAAATGAAATAGGGGTGGAGTTTTTGGAATGGATAGCGTTCTTCCAATAGAATAACACAATTTGGGGAGATACTGCACGTCACCAATTCTGGCCTTAGCAGTTAAGCCCAATCGATTTAGTAAAACGACTGTCTTCAAACCTAGGACACCTGGCGTATCCACGGAGGTCTGGAGTCGATATCAGAGTGTTGCATATCTACCTCTTAAGAGAGGCCAACACCTTACAGATAGCAATCAATTGAATATACGTGTTCATAAACGTACCTTGTTCGCGTGCTTCTCACCATCATAACTGTGTCGTCGTTTCTCCTCCCATGACTAGGGGCATCTGCAATTAATTGTTCACAGCCACGAAGAATGAAGAACCCTAGATTTGAAGAAAGACCTTTTATTGACGGCGGCTTGGAAGCGCATTCTTGGCTACGGATTTGTTATTGTAGTTATGTTCGAATAACAGCCAAGACTTTCACCCGACTGGTCGCTTCGTCTGTTTTCCTTCCTCGGCTGACATCACATCCGTTCTCAGTACACCATGAGTCGAGATGACATTTGAAGACACTCGCTGACCCGACGACATGTGTACGTATCAAAAATAGGCCCGTGAATTAAAATTACGAGATGAATACTAGCAAACGTACCCACTTACTACGTAACAATAGGTGGTGATTTTACGGGTAGAAAAAGAATTAGAACATGTGACATATACAGAGGGAAAGGCAATATCAAAAGAAAAAAATATCAAAGTCTATCCATACCAAAAATAGATCAATTTTTATTGACAACTTGTAAGGACAAGTAAATGTAAAGAGTTAGTAGTAAAGGATATGAGAAAACATGTTTATTTCGGCTGTCGCTATGTGAGTTGTTTTATGTACTAATGAGTCACCGCTTATCAAGGCCCAACGGCCACTCGAGGATAAGTGTTAATGAGATTGTCAGATGGGCAGTGATACTAGACCTTGAGAATTATTAACGATGGTTGAAACTGGGCGGAACTTGATTATTTAAGAGGACGACTAAAAAATGTGTTTACATTGGACTTGAAAACGACCATGTTGTAGTCAGCTGAGAAGTCGTTGCGTGATATTGCGTTCCACAGACGAGTAATTCTTGGAAAAAACTTTGCTCTTGGAAGTTATGTTTAGTTTTAAGTTACAGAAGAAGAATAAGAAATTATTTACAGTGTTGTAACTCGACGAGTTTGCGTATGATAGTAGGTAAGTTCGGTAGACTTAGCAGGCGGAGTGTGTATGTATGCTTGTTTGCGTTTTAGTCATTGTATCTGTAAACTTGTGCGCCAGTGAGTATTTCGCGAATGAGAGAAGTAGAATTGAATCTGTGATGTAATAGAAAGTGTCCACTGTATAACTATCTCTGTAAGAAGAAAACTTTTGTTTTTATTATTTAAAATTATTCATGAATTATCTCCCTTGAACCATTTGAATAATTTAGGAATGCTATTTATTTAAGTATTTATTTAAGTATTTATTTATATTTATTTTATTTATTTATTTATTTTAATTTATTTATTTATTAAAAAAATGTTCTCTTCGATATAAGAGATCGTTTTCATATAACAAAGACGTAAGACGCTCAGCCGTTAAAAACAAAAACAGAAGAGACGCTGAATCATCAAACGACACGTGAGACGCTAAGCTGTTGGAAAGTCAGTTGTTTTGATTTCATTGAACAGTTACACTGAAATGTAATTCAAATAATGGGGTTTCACATCAGTGAGTGTGGGCCGATAGACAAATATATATATATACATATATATATATATATATATATACATATATATATATATATATATATATATATATATATATATATATATATATATATATATATATATATATATATATACCAACCCACATGGTAAGCTGTTTCTTCCAAATAACAATATCTTCTGTGTTATCAGCTCGCTTCATATCGAGTTTCTGCTACTGTTCCGGTAGCTAGTTTCATTCTTCTTTTATCCGATCTTCTCCCTTCCCATCTATCTCTTCCCACTCTCTCTTTCTCATCTATCTCTTTCCTTTCTTTCCCGTCTCTCTCTCTCTCTCTCTCTCTCTCTCTCTCTCTCTCTTTCCATACCATCTCTCCCTTCCCGTCTATCTATTTCCCCTCTCTATTCCCCTTTATCTCTCTCCCTCCTTCCTGTTAGAATTTGTTAAAGCCCCCCTCACTGATTGGCTGTTGCCATGTCTCTTAAGGGCCTCACGGATTGGCTGTCAGGCGTTGCAACCCCTTTTTAGTATAGGTGTCACGTGAGCCAGCCCTTAAAAACCCTTGTATACGGCTTCCCGCCCTCTTTTCCACGACTCTGCTCGAGTCAACAACACATCGGCTGGTCTTCTCAGTGGTACAGCCCTCGACGGCATCACAGAGAATGACCTCCCGCCGATACCCGAACTCTATGCAGGCTCTTTTTCAACGACTCCACTCCAGTCAACAACACATCGGGCGGCCTTATCAGTGATACAGCCCACGGCGGCATCACAGAGAATGACCCCCCGCCGTTACCAGAACTCTAAAACAGATAAGTTCTAGCGAACCACGTTTTCGCAACCAACCAAATCCCAAACCCCAAACCTCAAACCATCCTCTCTTCCATCCTCTCTATGATTTACCAATGCCTTATGAACTGTTTGAAACTGTAAATACTCGATCCAACTTTCTCTTTCTTACTAAAATGATATGAATTTACATCCTTGTGTTTTGTGTTCCTTCTTCAGACTTCCGTCCTATATCTATCTTTTATGAATTTATCTGCACATGGTTACCCCATTCTCACGTGTGAGAATTGAACTTTATTTCAGGATTATTTTAATCCCAACACTCCATATCTCTCTCTCTCTCTCTCTCTCTCTCTCTCTCTCTCTCTCTCTCTCTCTCTCTCTCTGCGTTGTGAAGCGTCCGTTTCTTTGAAAAACATTTATTTAAATCAATATTTGATCCCTAACGTACAAATGATATCTATTTAGTGACAATGTATAGCTCTTCGTAAAAGAATAACGCACTTTACGCAGCTGATAATTCGTATAAAAACATTAAGATGTTCCTTACTTTCGTAGTATGTGCTGATCACGGAGTATTTATGTTTTAAACTGAAGCGGTGCACGTCTTTTTTTTTAATTCGTCACTCATATTAGTAGTTGTAAAAGATGATTATCATAGAAATGCGCACTTATAGCCTTAATGTGAAATGGGATAAACATCCTTAAACATGAAACCGCTTGAAATATGATTTACAACCGGTGAATATGAAAAGAGCATATCTTATTATTTGTCATCCCGTTGCCAATGGAGTGGGTTGTAGTACATCTGAATTAGCGAAGGAAGTCTCCTCCGCCTTCCTCTATTGATGACTAAAAATAAATAAAATAGTATTGAAGACTAAATATTAAAATCGATGAAATCGATTGAAGTAAAAGTTTGGTTTATATTCGGCATATAAATCTGACGAAACATTGTTTTAAAACACCTATTCCAGTCAATGAAATACACACACATACGCACACGCACATACGCACACACACACACACACACACACACATATATATATATATATATATATATATATATATATATATATATATATATATATATATATATATGACAGTTCCCAATAAGGTGGACGGAAACGAGGAAGGGGGTTTTCCTCCAAGAGTGATCAAAAACCCTGATGGTGATGGTGATGATATATATATATATATATATATATATATATATATATATATATATATATATATATATGAAAACAATAAAACCGATAAAAATGTATATGTACCTCGACATTTCGTCGTTATTTTTCAAATATTTTCTCAAAATGGTTGATGTTAAAAAAAAAACAGAAATTACATTTAAAATACGTGGTGCGTCTATGGTGTGGAAAGAAATATTTTTCAAACAACACAGATGTTAAAATTCAAAACATGCTGGGCGTCTGTGAAGTGAAATGAATATTTTTGTTGTTCTTTTATAACTAAAGCTATTCGAAAAAAAAAACAATAAAATACTTATTCCGAAGAGGATGATTACACACATATGACGGGAAGAGGTAATATAGATGTGGGAAGAAACAAAGTTTTGTCGGGAATCCAGGGTAAAAATAGTTAGTCTAGATCTATCTGGCTTTGTTTTTTTTAATATTATTATTCTGATTGAAAGTAATAACTTGTAGAAGTCATCATGTTGTTTAATTCTGTCAGTTTAATTGTGCGATTATAATAAGTTCTGATTAAAGAATGTCTCTGGCGATATTTATTTAGGGTGAATTTAACGAAGTTGGATTGTTTGAAGTTAAAAGAATGGTCATGTTGTAATATATGAGAGAATAGTGCATTTAGGGAATTGTTATTTTTTATGTCTTTTTTATGTTCATCCAGCCTTTTCATAAGTTTCCGCTGAGTTTCACCAATATATATAGTATTGCAATTATCGCATGATATAGTATGCATTCCTGCTTTAGATGTGGCTGTTTTAGGTAATATTTTGCTGTTCTCAGTGTTTGTTTGTATAGTTTATGATGCCATTAATATTGTTGGAATTACTAGCTTATTAGAGTGTTGTAAATTATTGTATTCTTGGTGTGGCTAGTTAAAAGAAAATGTATGTTTATAAGAGAAGTCTTCGGTGCATATAGATTTTGTTTATTGTTTATGGGAAAAATGTAGGTTTTTTTCTTTGCATTCATATGAGGTATTGTAATGGTTTACATATTTCATATTAAATGTGAAGAAAAAACTACAAACTCAGCGCAAACTTAAGAATATGTATTTCATCGTTTTTCTGAATGGCTGTAGTTTTAAAATAAAAATATCAAATATAAAAATAAAAAATAAAAAACATTCATTACGCTTTATAGATACACCCCATATTTCGAATTTTAACATCTATATCTTTCCGAGAAAAAAATATATTTCCACTTCATAGACTCACGACGTATTTAAAATGTTAACTTCTTTATTTTTCTTGGCTGATGCCATATTGAGAAAGTCTTTGAATAATAAAGACGAAATATCGATGAACGTATAGATTATTTTCCGTTTTCTTGTTTTCATTTTTTATTATGTTGAATTATTAATTCCGTAACTATCACTATATATATATATATATATATATATATATATATATATATATATATATATATATATATATATATATATATATATATATATATATGATGGACTCTCCCGTCGATTTTTCGACGTATGAGTGCCCCGCCAGGGCCTACCCGCGCGTGAATTTGTAATTGCAAGGGTTGCACAATCTACAACAACCGCTCTCCTGAGTCGGCACTGCTTGATTCCAATTGCAAGTAGTAATACAAGACGACTGGAAACAATGCCGAGATAAGCAGAGAGCACATACAGCACCTGGTATTCCTAAATGGTCACCCATTTAGTACTGGCCAGGCTCGACGCCGCTTATCTAACGGGAACCGGTGTGCCAACGTGATTGTGCCGTATATATATATATATATATATATATATATATATATATATATATATATATATATATATATATATATATATATATATATATACGAACTACATATATGCATTTGTTTGAAGTGGATGGGTTGTGTATTGTAGAAAATTTGACCCACTCTCACCACGTAGCAAGTAGTGACTGCACCACGTTTGTACTACGTGACCTATTTAGTCGCAGGTGCTATATCAGAGGTGTTGGGGCTGTTCTTTTTACGGTTTAAATATTCCGAGTTTGTAACATTAATTACTAAAAATTAAAAAAGATTAATTCTTTTATATTTCAGAACTACGGACAAACAAAATCGGGAATGTTCCTGTCAAAGCTTTACCCAGGTATGTCATTTATTGACCGATTTATTTATTCTCATTGTTGCAGATTGGTTTAGTTTGTCTGCTTTATTGTGCATCGAACCTTTTCTGATGGTTAATTTTATGCTGAATAACAAACCCGATTAGTAGTCCCTTTTTCTCAACCTGAAAGGTGCTTATTGGGTCCATGCTACTCTCTCTCTCCCTCTGTCTCTTCCCCTCTCTCTCTCCCTCTCTCTCCCTCTCTCTCTCTCTCTCTCTTTCTCTCTCTCTCTTTCCTCGTTTCTCTGAACAATGAGCCTATTACCCTCCTATCGGATTTTCGTTAGCGTTTTTTGTATGAAATGGCATTCTTAGTCAATAAAGCCATAACACAATAGATAAAACTCAGATTCCCGATCGAAATATCAATTGACTTTAAAGTAAAGATGCGTCTGTGCCATTATTTGACTAGTTTGTCTACATATTTATTTACTACTAATAATATATATATATATATATATATATATATATATATATATATATATATATATATATATATATATATATATATAGTAAGCTATGAAAATATATTTATGGCAATTAAGCTACACAGAGGATCCAGTGTTTCATCCCCGGGGGAATCTTCAGGCTAAAATCGATACATACAAAATTATACCTCCTTATGAAATTTGATGTGGATACATGAAATAGTAATATATATATATATATATATATATATATATATATATATATATATATATATATATATATATATATGATAAAGAAAGGAATAAAATGTTCCGACGTAATGGAAAATGAAAAAGGAAAACCAAAAAATATTGTGTATGTATTCATCAACGTTTCGTCTTTATTGTAAGACTTCCTCAGGTTGATTTGTCTGAAAGAAAAATCATACAAGTGCAAAAAATGTTTTGCTAGCAGACTTGAATCTGCGGCCGATTTGAGCAAGAAAATCCAAATATGAAAAACCAGTAGATGGTGGAAGTGGTAAATAGTATTTAAAGTATAAGATCATTAGGAAGTTGGAGAGGTGATACAATTAATGTGGAAAAGTGGAAAGCAAAGAGTGGTTCAACTAATTATGAAGGGAGTGGAGGGAGCGATAAGCTAGTTAGATTAATCAATTAATTTAGCCTTGAAGAAAAACAAAACGCGGGGCCGAGGATTGGCTAAGTCATTTGCTAGGAGAGTGTTGGGGGTAATGGGCGGTAGGACGGGGGGGGGGGTAGAGGACGAGAAACCAGAGTCAGGACTTGGAAGGGTGTCCATATTTGGCATCCATATAATTCATAATTTAAATTAATCCTAGCTGAACAAATTTGAACATTGTTCTAAGAATTCAAAACAAACATATATATATATATATATATATATATATATATATATATATATATATTAAAAAAGTATGCTCTAAGCAGAAAAAAGTTTAAAACGATGTCTGGTCTGAAAGTGGATTATTATTACCGCCCATGGCCCGGGAGTGGTTGATTATTATACGTTAAATTTATATGCGAAAGTGACCCATTTCTCTATATTTCTTCCTATTCTCTCTCTCTCTCTCTCTCTCTCTCTCTCTCTCTCTCTCTCTCTCTCTCTGTCTGTCTGTCTTTCTCTCGCTCTTTTTTGGGGTGGTGTTGTTTTTTATACCTAACCCACACACACACGTGATCGTCATATTAAAAGTAAATTTCGTGTACAACAGAATCGTAGGATCAATTTTAGAGGAAGCATTATGTTAATCAATGAAACAGGCGGGTCGGGAAAAAAAGGAAAATTGTTAAAATTACCTTAAGGCCTTATCGTCTGACCCTATAAGAGGAAACGTCAGGATGGTAAATTAAAAACTAAAAGTCGTATGAGATATGAGCGGAAAAAATTGTTTCAGTTAGAGAAAACGATTGAGAGAGGGAAAAAAAGGTAAATCTCTCAACGTTATGGTTGGTTTGAATCATTAAAGA
This sequence comes from Sepiola atlantica, assembly GCA_963556195.1. Taxonomy (NCBI): domain Eukaryota; kingdom Metazoa; phylum Mollusca; class Cephalopoda; order Sepiida; family Sepiolidae; genus Sepiola; species Sepiola atlantica. Next base: position 117,686,107 of record OY744520.1, read on the forward strand.
TCTCCAACTGATGCTTCAAAATCTTTTGTCTACACAGGCTAGGTCGAGAATTGTTAATAACTAACGCCTCAATAATATTGAGATGGTAGTTCGACCTGGCACTGTGTAAAACAGAAAACCACCCATCGGAATAGTTGTCAGAACAACTATTTGTACTAACGAGGTGATTACCGATGGCTGATTCCTGTGCCTGAAAATACCCGGATGATCTCGAAACCTTGTGTAAGCGAATATCACGTGGTATGTGTTGGGATATTCTAAATTCTAATCTTTGAGATGTCTTGCCAACGTAGTCAGCTCCACACTGACACATGAATTTATAAACAACAGAATTCTTTTGAATGGCTGGCAAAACATCCTTACGAAAAGAAGAGAAAAAGGTTCGAGTCGTGTAAACTACTCTCAACATTGTTGCTGGAAAACAACGTTGAGTAGGAGAAGAAATCCTTTTAACAATGTCAATATATACATATATATATATATGACACAAAAAATTGTGGCATGTATATATATATATATATATATATATATATATATATATATATACATACATACATGACACAAAAATATTGCAACATTTTGTGTTTTTATGGTTTTATGTCAGGTTGGGTCTACTCTACATTATACTAAAAATTAGACAAGATTTGAGCATGGGAAAGTTTCAAATTTTGAAGTTAAACATTTTCGACTTACACGTCATTTTCCATTATGTTTCCATTACTCGGTCAGTTTTCATGATAAACCAATAAATCTTGCATTTTTACCCATGTTTTCAGGGTCAATCTTTCACATGAAATGGTTGCCAGTGATGTTGAATCACCCCTTATAACATTATCTATGGTTACTCCTACCCTACCCCCGATTCACATAAGTCATAAGGTTTTTTTCAAAGTTGTTCAAACTTCATCTTCCTCATCATCATCATCTATGACTGGAGCATGTTTCATATTGTCAGAGTTGCCATCTTGGTAATGTCCACATGCACTGGTACATTCTAGTCCATGCCTTCTGCAGGTACACCTTAGGGTATTGTATCCTTCCAAACAGTTGCAGTGAATCATCTGAATCAGTTCATCTCGAGCAGGACTTTTGTCTGTCATCACTGGAACAAGTTTGTCCCCTTCTACCTTCCATCCCAACTCAGGTGGTACTATTTTATCACTACATCCCATCCACTCAATAACCTGGTAGTACGTCCGCAGAGAATGAAATCTACAGACAGAAGCGGTTGGAGGGAGTCGTTCTGGCGTGGCGAAATCTTTGCCCTTGCAACTTTCTTGCAGAGCATATTGTATCTAATCGACACCAGTGAGTCCTTCTGATCTCCATTGAACAGTGATGTCATTTCCTTACAACCATTGGTTTCCACAACATCCTGCGTTTGCTTTGGTCGAGAGAATGCTTTTGAACAGTCTTTCATTATCTTTTCTCTTTTGATGATTCGCTGGAACCCCGACTTCTTTTTAATCCCGAACACCCTGGACACCGAATCGCATCTTGTAAAAGCATGCAGAAACAATAGGTCATTGCAAACTGCTTCACCAAACACCTGTTTGAGAACCTTGATATTATAGACGTAGGATTTCACCTTGTCAGAGCGGAAATAGAGTGCAGTACATTTGGAAATATCTGTATGAAACAGCAAGAGAACCTGAAGATTTGTATCTTCTCCAATAAGGCTTGTCGGTCTGAAAGCAGACATACTGATGGCTGCTTTTGCAATCTCAACATCAGCATCTCCTTCTGCTTGAATAACATCACATCCTTTCTGCTTCATTCGTTCCATGATCAGCTGGATCAATGCCTGCTTGTTTGCCCCATTCGACAAGAAGTCGTCCTTTTTCCCAGAAAATATTGTCGTCTCGGTGATGTTCACCTTGTTTACATTCAACTTTCGACTTTGCCTCTGATGCGCACAGTCCTTTATACTTAGTCCATCCTCATAACCATCAAACATCACAATCGCTTTTCCATAGTTTTTGACAGTGAACGAGGCATAATCGTCTGCAATCGAACTGTAGGTGATCCACTCCTTCCATTTCAGATGGTGAAGAAGAAATCCTCCATCTAGTAGGTTGTGCTCTGTGACTGGAACAGTTTGCTGCACACTACTGTCTGATTTTGTTTTGACATAGTTTCTGATTGCATCGGCAAGTTCCGGTGTGTCCGCCTGATGCAAGAGTCTTTTTCCCTCAAACAAAGACACAGTTCATAGGACATGACATCATCTAGCCGAAGATTTACCGTCTAAGAGACTACGAGAAACCTCTGAAACAGGAGCGCTGGGTCAATGCTACGATCTGCAGACGCTTTCACGTTCTTGCTGGATGCTAGAGTCTTTGCATTCAAACTCCGTTTGTGAGAGTAGGAGAACACCGATTGTCTGTCCATTTCTTGTACAATGTCTCTTCCGATTTCGAAGCGGTCCTGCACATTGACGTCTTCGTTGGCATTAATTCCTGTGATGATATTGCGTAACGATTAATCAGTTGAAAACGGTATAACAGCGTCTAGTTTTTTTCCGCAACTTTTCCGAGATCTATCTCATCTCCTTTCAATCGAAAGGCAGACAACTCCTTATGTTGTTCACTTGTTACGTAACTTCTTTCGGTAAGATCTTGCATGGCGAGGTTGTAAAGGGATGACACAGTGGATGACATGGCTCAAACTGTTCTCTGGTGCTCGGACATCCCACTCCCTCGCGTCAACCCGCCTTGGCTTTTGAGTGAGCGTATTAGTGCCTGCTTAATCACAAGATCGGAGCCAAGACCAGCCCAGTATTGACTGCTGCGTCGGATTACGTGACGCCCAGAGTGAAACTTCTGATGTACTTTCAGATATAGACGAGCCGACTTCAGATAATTCGGATGGCCAGCGGCCGCGAATATTGGCAGACAAGCTGAGACAGAACTGAGATGCATCTCCCAAGACCCCATTCGATTATCTGAAACAAGTGCTCGAGCTACACTTAGCATGTGCTGATAGTTTATCTATAGGTTGCTGGTTTTGGAGGTCCTTGCCAGTTCATCCTTTTTCTCGGTTGAAGAGTTTGCGAATTCTGTCTATGTAATCTGATTCCAACAATGAATTTAAATAACACTCGCCAGTCTCCATCAATATGTACAATCGCTCAAGTTCCTCCACTCGGTCCTGAAAACTAGGTTCATCTTCCATTATCTTGGCAACAATCTGACGTGTGAGACACTGATTCACCAGCAGGTGGCCACAAAATGCTCGTTGTACTGCCTTTCCGCTCATCATGTGTACGACGACATTTTCACAATATACTGTCTCCATGATCTCCTTAAGTTCAGTGCCATCCATCAAAGTCACAATGGCACCCAACACATTCATGAAGGTATGGAAGGTGCCAAGCAATAGTATCACATCCCTAATAGGACTATCATCTGTAACAGCGTTCACAATTTCAGACGCCTTCCAAAATAGCGATAGATCAAAAGTTATGATAGTCGGCATGTTGTGTTTTGACGATAGACTGCATAGGTAATCTAGGGTGGACAAGATACAGATTTTATATCCTCGGTTCATGTCTATCATTGGGATAAATTGTACCGAATATTTTCCTGAATATTTGCACTACTTATGCAGCAGGTGCATCATGACTTGCCAACTGGGCGTACTTTTGTGGAAGCGAAAAGACATTTCCCAAAAAATGTCCATTTTGCGATAACAGACATCAGATGTGTATGGGACCGACATAAATTCTAAGAAACGGTTGACATGCTTTGAAAAGCGATAATCTATAATGTCGATCTTCGTCATTTCGACAAGTGTCAAGGCGGTCGTTTTTTGTCGTGGTATACCATGACTGACTTGCTTCCCTGGTGTGATGGCTGCGATCATTTCATCCCATGGAAGGTACCCTTTCTGTCCAATGTTATAATGTTATGATCCACGTTGTCTCCTGCAAACAACAGTGACTGACCAAGAATGTCCATGTCACCGCTTAACACATCTGGAGCAAGTGAACATGCAACGTTCATTTCAAACCTTTGTACCTCTGGACATGATGAAGCAAATCTAATGGTTAAAAGACTATCAATCAAGAATCGTGATTTATACAAGTGGTGCATTTGCACCCCGACACCAAGCTGTAGAGGCGCAATAACAGCTCTTGGGTGCACTTCTTGAACGACTGCTTGTCCAATGCCAGCAACTTTTCTGGACGTGTCCTTCCCAACAAACATATATTGCAACAAGAACCACAAACTTGCTAGAATAAAATCTAATGCGGTTGATAGTTTCAGTTTGGCGGTTGTTGGATACGTATCCTCCATTGACGCAACTGTTGTCTTCATATAAGTTTTGATGAGTTTTGCGAATTTTAGAGAATTGCTCGTTTCTGTGCTTCCTCGTCGTCCTCTGAGGTGAATTGTAGTATTCACGAAGAATGTCACAGGTTTTTTCCCTAAATGTCACAATGTTTTTGACGCCACTACGGCCTTCAGTCACGAATATACAGTTCCCATATCGACTTAACAGCTTTTCTTTGATGTATTGATTTTCGTACGCCGTGGATAGTAATACCACGCAAGTATTCTTCCATTTTAGTGACAAGGTCCGATATCGTTATCTGTTCTTCATCGTTTTCCTCTAGGAGCTCACAAACACTCTCGAATGCCTCATCATGGTCGCTGTCACTTGGTCTTCCACTTTTTCGTCGTTTGGTTGATTCAGCTGACGTGAATTGTCTTGGACTATTCTGCATTGTACAGAAGTTAATGCTACATGACTGGTGGTAAACACAGTCTGCTGCGTGAAGATCACCACCAAAATATTCGATCCGGCTTTGAACAGCAGTGCCCCACTCATCCCCTCTGGTTTTGCAATGGACCAATATAGTTTGAACAAATGCATCTGTCTTCACATAGAAAATCCTTTCGTCACTTTTTCGTTTTGGGTCTTTTTTCGGAGTAACAATTCCACAGAATAAGCAATGTGTTCTACTGTCATATGGTACCAGAGAAACACGAGCGCTCCTTTTCACTGGTCGAGCAGAATCGCCATTACTGGAGGCAATAGCAATGTCCTTTTTGTTGATGTGGTTTACCCGACACGTTTTGTAAACACGAGTTCCTGCTTCAACCCGGACTTTCACGCCTCTTCCGATACTTGCACGGTTGATGCCTTCAGCTCCCTTTTCTCGAACCACCACGGTCTCTTCACCGTCCAAAGCTCGTTCACGTAAAGGACAGGTTTCTGCGTTGGCTGAATTCCTGTTTTACCTTGAAAATATATGTATACAATGTATTAGTATGTCTGTATGTGAATCGGGTTGAATGCAACACTACAGGGTAAGCCCAAAAAGCAGAACATCCTCCTCTTATCTCCAAGGGGGTCAGGTTTTAATAGCAAATACTCATCATATAATCAGGGATCCATACCAAAGTTGCTACACTTTTTGGCCCACTCTGAAGAGGTAGGGGTAACCTTAGATATTGTATAAGGGATGATTCAACATCACTGGCAACCATTTCATGTGAAAAATTGACCCTGAAAACATCTGCAAAAATGCAAGATTTATTGGTTTATCATGAAAACTGACATAGCTAGTGTTTTACAACGTAATGGAAAATGACTTGTAAGTCGAAAATGTTCAACTTCGAAATTTTAAACTTTCTTATACTCAAATCTTGTCCAACTTTTAGTATGATGTAAAGTAGACCCAACCTGACATAAAACCATAAAAACATGTTGCTATTCTTTCGTGATTGGCGTTATATTGACTTTCCTATTTATTTACATACGTATACGTTTCATCCTTCCAGAATCGTCTGTGTAAAGATAATTATTCAAGCCAGTCGCAGGATTCGAAAGCCCGGAATAAGTCATGTTTATAACTGAAATTCCGACGTCTGAACCCTCACGGGCACAATGAACAACGACATAAACGTTGAGAGTTTTAAACCGATTTTAGGCAGCCGATGTAAAGAGTGTTCGACTTATTAAAGAACATGCATTAACGCTATGATTTTGACGGTTGTATTAATACTACTCACTAGAGTGCCTATCCTAGATTGGGGGGGGGCGACACACACACACACACACACACACACACACACACACACATATATATATATATATATATATATATATATATATATATATATATATATAATCCCATTTGGACAAATTACATGAAATATTTATTAAAGGAATTAATGAATAGTAAAAGAAAGAAAAGCGTCTATAACAGCTTTTCTTTAAAACATCTCTCTCTCTCTATCTCTTTCTCTCTCTCTCCCTCTTTCTCTTTCTCTCTCTCTTTCTCTGTTTTGCTAACTCTTAACTTACACACACACACACACACATAAATACACACGCACAAGTGTCCAACGAATTTTTTTTTATTTGTATATTTTATTTTTAAAAGTTTTTATTTTTAATCATGGTCATCAGGGGGGGGGGTATCACTCCTGGAGGGAGAAACTTCTCCCTGGTTTCCTTCTTCCTTGTTTTGTTCCTGGCTTGGCATGGCAACGTAGGACCCAGTTAGCCGTTGAGGTTACCTTTCCACCAGGTTTTAGTTGTAAACTAGTAATGTAGAGTGTAAAGAAAGGAAAAAATCAAATATTAATTAACTGACATTGAAAGAAATTGCGTATATTGTTTTTTACTTTATGTAAAATAATAAAAGTGATTCAAACTCATTAAAAGTTTAATAGTCTTACGCGTTTGGACCAATTCAGTGAAATACTTATAAAAAGTAATGAATATTAAACAAAGGAAATATGTGTAACATCTTTCTTTTATAGCATATCTCTCTCTCTCTCTCTCTCTCTCTCTATATATATATATATATATATATATATATATATATATATATATATATATATATATATATATAAATATATATATATATATATATATATATATATATATATATATATATGATTATTTTTATTTACACAGACATGTACAAAATCTACGACACTGGTATGTCGATGTTATCGATCAACAGCTATTATAAACTGAGGTTGGTTCTTTCCAAATATGATCTAAGGTTAAGATCGGATTCTAACTCTGCCTGATCAGATCTCAGTTTATAATAGCTGTTAATCGAAAACATCGACATGCTAGTGTCGCAGATTTTGTACATGTCTGTGTAAATAAAAAAAATCATATATAAAAGCTCTATTTGATATTGAGCACTTTTTATAAACTTGGTTGAAATTCTTTGGATTACTACCCTGTGTATGTTTTACCTGAATATATATATATATATATATATATATATATATATATATATATATATATATATATATATATATATATATATCTTCAAACGCTTAACCACACACACGTGTCTTACGAATATTATTTTTTATTTATATTTTACATTAATTTTCTTTTTAAATTAGTAAATGTAATAAAGTGTTAATTCACATATATTTTATTACTGTTACGAATCAGTGTTTATGAAATGGTTTAATGTAAATCGCAGTTTTTAATCGTAAAATAATACTGTAAAGTGTATAGAAAGAAAGTATTAATTTTCTGATCGTGACGAAAGGAAACGCGTATTTGTCGACTGCCGGTGTATGAAGGGCTTTCAAAAGAAATAAAGCTATTTAGGATCATGAATAAGGAAACAACTATAAAACGAAGTCTTAATTTAAACAAAATAAAACATTTGATTAGGTACTTACCGATAAGTCTTATTGGAGAAGACACAGATCTAAGTGGACATAAATGAATTGCCAATGAAAATTACTGTTGTATACGTGGAAGTATCTGTTACTAAAGGAAATAATGGACCGGATATAGTATGTACTCAATGGAATTGATTGGAATTTTAATTTTAACAACGTAGACCAATAAGTACCGTAATTGACTGACTAGTCAAAATTAAATATTGATTTTGTAGGACAAAAGCTATTGATAAAGCTATCACTTTAACTATAAAGGACATATGATTTATGTTAAAAATCATCCCGATGAACCATTACACTACCGCATTTGCTTTGAATGAGTGGTGTTCAACAAAAACAAACTTGTTCTCACATCAAACTGCATACCATATCGGATGAAAAATGAGATTATCGACACATATGCTCCCAGTGCATATCCTGAGTGTGTCAAATGAACAGACAAAATAATCGGAAAAACACACGGTAATTAAAAATAACATAATGCGTGGAGTGAAGTTAATGGACCACATTAGAATAAGCATCTCTTAGTAAAGACGAAACTCACGCGCTTATCATCTGTAGTTATATAGGAAGTGATAGGACTGTAAGCACACGCAAAAATGATCAACACTCAGTATGAGCAGCGTATTCTAGAAGGTATGGTGGAAGGGTGTGGAAAAAAGCCAACTATCGAGAACATGGCGTGCTAATGTATGTTGTTGGACTTCTAGATCAATTAGTCGGTTAAACAATGTAGTGAGATATATAGGAGGTCTTGGAGACAGTTAGGGCAGTTATTATAGTTTATATTAAAGCATCAGTAACAGCTGGTTGAAATATTGATTATTTAGTGTGTTAACATTTACGAGAAATGACGTTGTTCATATTTTAAAGTTCTCAATATCAAAAGAAAGTCAAAAAGACAGATGATATTACAATAATCATGACAAAAATACATTTCAATACCATATAGGAAAAAAATGAGAAGACGCGATACTGGCAGTTTCACGGTTGCTCTATCTTTTGATATTGAGCATTTTAAACGAGAACTAGTATTGGAAAACGAAAAACAAAATCATCTGGGACGTGAAACTGTGAGAAGACCAGATATGATAATATAATAATGATATATGATAAATTTAATCTACGGGGGTAGAGTACTCTCGTTTCATCAGCCAACTGCCAGTTTTCTGGGGTTGAATGTTCAATCCTTAGTACAGGCGATACTGAGAAATAATAATATAGAAGTAAAAAAAAACAACTTATTTTAGCTATGCAAAAATAATGTCTTAAAAGATATGTGACAACTTATGAATTTTTTAATTAAATCAAAGTGAAACAAATAGTGATAGTGATTATGACCCAACGGGTCACAGTATCACCTGGTATTCAGTTTAGTCAGTATCACTTAGTATTCTAGAGGATGAACACCGATTAAGCTATTTCTATTTACCAGCTTCTCGATGACTTTTTAATCGTTACGAAACGAAAAGAGAAAGAGGAGGGGCTGCCATGTTCAGCAAATCCTTGCCTATGAACGGTTTGTTAAAATAAATGCAGTTAAGCACAAATTACCTTATAACGGAAAGAAAGGGGTAAGGTTGAACTATTAAAACGAATACAAGATGGCGGATATGGTGAAATTGTAGCAGTCATAAACATTGATATTTTTTTCCTTTTGCGAAGTGAAGCCCTAGCGAGGTTGTTTGGTCACACAATTACCAATCAGACTCCTATATGTAATTAATTTTGGCCGGAACTATTAAAGACTCCACCGGAAACTCTTTAGGAAATTGCAGAGCAGGCCAAGCAGATAGCTTCCACGAAGAAATACGTCTTTCTCCTGCCCCTGTCGGCTTGACATTCAGCAAGGCTATCTTCACTTTAAAATATACTGCTCTAAGAAAACTTTCGACAGTCGAACTTAATTACCTTTCTATTTCTTTATTCACTGTTTTAAACTTCTGACAACCTACACCCAACTGCGTTGGTCATTTAAATTAATATAAAATTTGTTGTTTATAAAAGGGCCTTGTTTTCCTTTCTTTTACGGTTCTTTTGTTAGAGATTATTATAGGAGTTTGTCTTACAGTTTCTATGAAGATTAGTTTCCTATAATCGTCTATGTTTAGCAAATCCTTTGAACGGTTTGTCGAAATAAATGCTGTGTATATTAACTTATAAAAGAAAAAGGGGAAGGGCTGAATACAGGATAGCGGATGTCATGTACTTGAAGTTGCCATCTTAAAATCGGATTAAATAGCATCTCCGATGCTTTTGGTGTTATTTGGGGGGAGGTACTGAGTACCGAATAGTTCCGCCCGCCATTTTTTTTTAAAAAGACAATTAAACAGAAGATTAACTTTGTCTAATCATGCTTTAACATTTGTTATTTATGACAATGCTATTTCGGCTTATTGTTTTTGTTTACCTAGCCTAGGAGGGCAATGTTGCGAAGTTGAGATGTATCAGTCGTCTAAAAATATCTCTGACATTAACTTTTGTTGGCTGATCTCCCTCAGATTAGATCTAAGTTATCTCGCTTGAATCATTACTGGCCAACAAAAAGAATACGCTCTCCTGTGTCAGAAGTAAAAAAAATCTAATCCCATCAGAGAAATATAAAATCAGATATTATCCTCTTTCCTGGATAGGCTTCAAAGTCATCAGACTATGTCCGATCGGCTGCAATCTTTGCATGGCCTTCATAACTCTGACGACATGCCCGTCTGGCATCTTTTTATACTAATGAATCACCACTTAACAAGGCCAAAACCCACTCAAGTGACGGTTTGAAAGGTCGTTTCAAATTTCGGGAGCAAGCTTTGTTGGGGGGCTAGATTTTTGTCATCATTTTTCAAGTGAGTTTTATTTTTCATGTATTTTGGCTTACCGTTATTTTTTACCACACTTCTTAAACTTTTTCCTTCTTCCTTTCTCCTGTTATTGGGATAATATATTTTCCTATTACCATTAAATGAACTATTGCTCTGATGATCACCAAAGTTAAACTAAAGAATATATATTTCTCTTAACTGTGAAACGCACGTAAAAAAAATTTAATTTGGAAAAATAAATAAAATATTTTGTTTTGTGAGACGAAGAAGAAATGCAGGTATTCGCTGAAATATGAAAATAAAGAAATTGAAACAATAAATGAAAATTATGGTTTTGGATTGATTTTTATTATGGTCGTTAGAATGCAACTATCAATTATATAGGCTCTGAAGCTTGAAATACAACATCATTGAGCTTAAAATTTGAAACATTTTGGGATATTATAAAGAGTATATACTTAAATATATATTTTTATAAGAACTCAAATATGTATATATATATATATATATATATATATATATATATATATATATATATATATAAGAATAAAGAATAAAGAAATGATGCAAATACAAATTTGATAAATTGCAATATGTATTAATTCATTAGATATTCAAGCAAGGAATATAAAATGAAATTCCTTAATTCATGGATTTTCAAAGATAAGTCTTTTTCAGAGGAGAAAAATCATTTAAATAATGTATTACTGATAGCATAAATTTGAAAATATAAAAGTTGTAAACAACGGACATCTTAAACAAAAGTTGTGTAGAAGATACAATGTGTCCATGTAATTATCTAGGGAATCAATCAGAGATAAGATGAGCATTGAATTATAATCCAAAAGAGTCTGCATGTCAAAGTCCGAAATTCGAGGTATGAGAGGATACATTATAATGAAGTCTAAAACAAAAACATGAGTTGACAGCAAAATTAATAGCTCACAAAAAATATCCAAAGAATTCCTCGGAGATCAATATATAAATAAAGTCATTGCCATTTATAGAGCTTCTTTGGCTGGCAAGAATTAAAAAGTTGAAGTTGGTAGTCCAACGGAAAAGTTAAAATGGTATAATTTAAAAACTAATTTAAATAAGTAGAAAGGAAATATAGAAAAGGTAAGGGATAAAAGAAAACGGGGGAAGAAAAAAGAAAGAAAGAAGATTGACGTTAAATTAAAGTTAGGTGTAAGGGGTAAAAGATAATATCAATAAAGAAGAGGAAGAAAATAGAGAGACGATATTATAGAGAGAAAAATGGAGACAGAAGTAAAGACAAATATAGAAAAGTCAGGCGAAAAGTCAGGTGAAAAGATTTAAAATTCTCAAATTTCAAAATAAAAGACTGTTAAAATAGGAATATAACTTATATATTACCATGAAAAGTATTAAAAACATAATATATAATAAAAAATATATTTCTAAAAATATTAAAGTTAATTTATAAGGATATTGATCAATAATTTAACATTTGGAAATTTAAAGTTTAATATATTTTCCCAAAAGAAAAATAGAAATTTATTACTAATTAAATGTTATATAATGTTAAATAATTAAGGGTATTTTCCAAATTTTCTTAAAATATATGTTAAAAATAGTATAATTTAAAATAGATATTAAAGAATAAATAAATATACTAAATAAAATGTATTAAAAAGACAGAGTTAAAATTATTTTTTTTAAATTAGTATTACAATATATTTAAGAATCAGAGCATTAAATGGCTCTATGAATATAGAGGGATAAGATGCAAATGGGGAGAGAAGAAAATAAATTGAAAAGATTAAAGATTAAAAAAGGATAGAGAAAGGTTATATAAATTAAGATAATGAAAATATAATAGTGAATTAATTACTTCATTTTTATCATCTAATATTTACATGTTATTAATGCATGTAAATATTAGATGATAAAAATGAAGTAATTAATCTATGTACATAATAATGACTACAATCTAGAATTAATATATTTAGATTTACTTTTGGAATATAAAGTTTATAAAACAATGTAAGAAGATACTATGCTTTAAAATATTAGGTTTAAAAAATCTTTTAGGATCAAAAAGTAAATTTTATTTCTAGATAAAAAAAATCTCGGTAGAAAACCCGAATTTATCCTACAATGTTTCATCGAATTTACTTGATGAACATTAAGAAAACTCGTTCCACCAACGTGTGGAATTTTGGACGATGTCTTATTCTCTTTTTGGCGTTAGGCGTTTTCAACCGGATGTCCACCGTTGCATGTTTTTTACAAACCATTACGCGTGTCCGTCAGGAGACGTTCCTGGTAGCACTCGAATAGACTCCCTAAACTACAACATAAAGTAATTTTTACTTTAATTGCTCACGCATATTTCTCTATTTACGACCCTGGTAACATATGTTATTTTTCTCGTTGTAATTGGAACAATAATGTATTCCTTCTCTATTAATTTTGTCTGTTGTTCTTCCCTTATATATTACATTGTAAACCGTATTATATATTTCCGTAATCCCTTTTTATGTTTGTCTTCGACAAACTTTTTATCTGAGAATAAATGTGTATGTTTGTAAATTCAACTGTTTCTTGACTAGTGTCCTTTCCTCTTTCTTGTGACACTCCTGTGTATTATCGACGATAACGCAATGTGCAGAATGGCGATCACTTGGACGGGAAACATATACCCGTACACGTGGTCGCTGATAAACGTAAGAAAAAAAATTCGTTGCTTTTCAGAGAGTAATGAATGTGAAGTGAAAATGAAAAACATAACTTTGTAATGTTTTTTTTTTATTGTTTACCTTATTACGATCACCATATAAAGGTCATCATACTATAGATTCCCTCGATGTCTTTCAGAAAAATATCGTACATAACTTTTATTCTCTGAATAAATTTGGCTTAGTGTGGAAAGGCTAAGCTGAAATGAAAGCGTAATGAAGAAGATACACAACACATGGATCAATGATATACGTATTGAAATTATAATACAAAAAATGTCTGCCAAACAAGGCGCGTGTGTGGCTTAATTAAAAGACTAACTTACCTGATACTGTCTGTTTAAGTATAACAGCATACTGTCCGTTTGAGTATGATAGCATTTGTGAAAGAAATGTGATACTGTGCTTATATATCCGTTTAAGTATAACAGCACATGTGAAAGAGGGTCATGTTAACGTCACAAAGAGGGTTCTGTAAATGCGTTCTATCCGAACAAACACTAATTCAAAAAAGTAAGAGACTGGAGCTTTTCGTCTTTTCGCCGCCATATAGAGTACCTAGTGATATGTTATTGTGGAAATGTCTGAACCAATCAGATGGGCGTAGTAGACAATAGTGGTAATTTAGTAACAGAATAAACAAAGGCAAATAATTTATTTTAGGAAACAAGGGAGATAACCTATCTTGAATAATATAAGGGAGGGGGCGCGAGGTGTCATCCTGCCACTGTCAAAAGAGAGGATGACGGCATGAGTCAAGTGACTTGAGTTTTCCGATGAAGTCATTCTTTTTTGAGTTGGGGATTTCGTCCGCGTCTGACGTGTTTCGGACAGCAGCTGATGTTTAAGCCGCTGGTCAGCGCCTACCCCCTCATCCGGGTACTTAAAACCGACCACGGTTCACGGAGATTGACTTTTCCGGAGAATGGCAATAAACTATGCGAATTTATTCGTGTGGTCCTTTGGTTTGTTTTCGGACAGTTTTCCTTTTCCAGCGTGATCGACAAGAATAAAACGGTTCGAATTAAAGATGTCGGATTGGTATGCCAACAGTCCGTCACCGTCGACAGTTCAGAATCGAGTTCGGTTTATTATGGGACTAAATTGATTGGCGAGCGACCCATATCCAACACCTATTGTAGAGACCAGAGTTATCTCTTTTAGGGATAAATTATTTTCCAGACCAGAGTTATTTCCCTTATGCCTGGAAGCTCTTGGTAAAAAGGGTAGTCCTCAAATCTCGTTACCAATAAGATATCGCATAACAACTTTCATACAAAAATGTGGTCGAGAATTAAGACCAGAATTTTTGCTCAGTTGCTGGTTAGATGTATTACCGTCAACATCGCCTCCTGGCTTTTTCCCGGGCAGAAAAGACGCCACATGTAAATGTAAGTCTACACACCCCCTTTTACATTAATACTTGTGCATTTTATTGTATGGGAACAATGTATTTGATTTTATGTTAAATCTATATACATATGTCCCGGTTATTATCTTTATAGTTTGTTATAAGCATACTATTGATAAATGGAATGTATTTGTTCACTACAGGATTTTTACCGTCTTTTATTTTCTACGTGTAGGAAACACAATACACTGAAATTCTTAGCAACACCCAACGTGTTCAGAGAGTTAATTTAGATTCTCTATCCACGCAATCTTGATATCCTTTTTTTTATATTAGTTCATCATCTTGATTTTTTACATCTGACTTTCTGTTAATCAAACTAACGACATTTTCTCATATTTTGATCTTACAGTCCCCAAAAAAGCAATAACGCGGAACCTACAAAAGAGAGACTTGAAAAATGGAACGAAACAGATGGACGCGTGGGTGACTCGGATACTGAATCCGCATCTCTTGAGAAAGATTCAAGTAAGCAACAATCTTCAACTGAATTAGCTGCAACAATGATGCCCATCAAGAATGGGAAGGGCAGATTCGGAGGGTTGAAGAAACGGAAATCTTTGGACAAAAACTCGAGGAAAAATTCGTTGCGTAATGAAACCACTGTAGACACCGAACCACCTCCGTCATCTGTGTCGCAGGTGTCAACACCGAGTTCCCCGTCGCGTGGCGACCGACGAAAGAGCTCTTCTTCATTGCCAGTCTCGTTGTCGCTTTCACTTCCGCTACAGGAAGACGGTAACTCCATCTCCAGCATTGTCGAATACGAGGGGGCCAAAAAGGTTCCAAAGAAAGCTAACATCGAAACGATGCGTGCCATGGGACTGACCGAGGAACGCAAGCCAAAACTGAGCAGTCGGGCGTCTTTCAAAATGTGGAAGCGTTCGGCCGTGCAGTACATCAAATCGCACGCCAGCAACGTGAATAAAGGCAAGGTGTATCGGATGAACACGAGCGAACAAATCAAGACTGACGACGCCTCGCATTGTAAAAGTGAGACGGCTGACGATCAGGCGGAGGTTCCCGCCAATAGCGATAACCAGCTATGCTTACAGAGCCACAACAACATCCTGGACGCGAACTATGACCTCTCGCCGACGGAGGAACACAAATCGAATTGCAGCCCCATCTACAAATGCTACCAGAACCCGGCGAACACATCGCCGTACAGCGAAGAGAAAACCCGGAAATGGCGCCGCGTGCGGCGGGCGTTCAGTGAATTATATCCGAGTCGGTGTATCGATCCAAGGATTTCCGATGATGATCGAAACATCAATCGAAAATCCGGACAGAAAGTCGCGAATCGGAAATCCATGCTGTCGATGAGCAACACCAATTCGCAATTTGATTTACGGACTTTGGGCGCCATTGACATCGAGGCGAACTCGTTTGTGTCCGATCGATCATTTCATTCGGAAATCATGTCGCTTCAGACTTCTTCCAAGAATAAGGGTAAGTCATTTTTGCAATTCTTAATTGTTATCCTATTTTATATCTGTCTTCCGATCACCATGTGTTAGCCTCGATTACACAACATATACAATATAGCAGCCGCGTGTTATAAAAGAAACTCCAACATGTGCGTCGCCTTAAAACGTAAAAATTCAACTGTTGCTTCATTATTACCTTTTTTAAATCTTTTTTCTAACCACAATAACATAACACATACAAAATTACGACCGCCTGTTTGAAAAGAAACCCAAACACGTGGTCGCTACAAAGAAAAACATAGAAATAGACTATCACAAATTCTTATTCTTCGGGACCATTCCAGCAACGTAGATAAGAGGGTCTGCTGCATAGGTAACGGATTGCCCTTCATACTTACACAGGCTTTTCGCTCTTCAGAGCGCAACTGTATTATCTTCCGAGACTGAATGATGTCGATATACATCACCCTGTATGTAGTATTCCTTACAAACAGACACAAAATCACTATTATAATAAGATGGATGATCACAGCTCGAAACGTCTCGGGATCGTTTCTCATGTTTTTGTAGAAGGGAAAGGCAATATCAAAAGAAAGAATGACAAAGTTTATTAGTAAATCATTTTTATTAACAACTTGTTAAGATGACGAAAGATAGAGAGTTCGTAATTGATGAGAGTTCAGAGTGTCCCAAGAACATTCTAGCTGAAGAAAGAGTTGTTTTGCCTATAATGTGAAATTGAATAGACATGTTCACTTTGACTATCGCCTTGCGAGTTTCCCTGTGACTGTGTGTGTACAATCAGTAGAGATATAATATCAAATATTCTAATTTTTCAGGACCATTTCAGCGATGTAGAGAGGATGAACTACTGTAACATCTTGCCCCCATACTTTCTTACTCAGGCTTTTTATTCTGAAAAGCGCATCTCCAGCATCTTCTGAAACTGAAGGATGCCGATATACATCACCCTGCATGTAATATTTTCTTAACTGTATAAAAATTGAACCAAATACCAAGAATAAAATTGAAGAAAAATAAGAAACAAATATTTCCGAGTAAATTACATCCTACACATCACCGTCTCTTAAATTTAGAGGTTTCTTTTTTTGTTTCTGTTAGCGCGTTTTTAGCGCGAAATGTGAATTGTATTTTCTAATTTTTATCAGTTTTCCGTAAAAGTCCGTCCTTTACAGGCGTGTTTTATTTGAGTAACATGAATGCTGGGCGCAGTAACACTACAATGAAGTTAACAGGTCGTGTGACCAGTACTTTAACGCAAACATAAAATCCCCATTATAATAAGATAGACGATCACTACTCGAAACGTGTCAGGGTTGTTGGGAGTAGCAGCGCAGTGAATGTTGTATTTACATATCGACTCTTGATTGAACAAAACCTCAAAACAGCAGTTTCTTCCAGGCAATCAGAGAATCCCAACGATTACCATAAAAACACAAATACATAGCTTTTTTTTAGCCTTTTCATCTTTTGTTCCGGAGACAACAGACGTGCGAACGACACAATCAAGCCTAGTCTCTTTTGGGGTCGAAGGGCTTCGAGAGACGAACATGAAACTTTCACGGACTACTAACAACAGCACCAACATATACACACTGTGAACCGAACACTCTTGCACTCGAGTCAGTACTTACACTCTATAATTAACAAAATAGAGACACGCTATTTACACACACGTAAACACACATAAAGCCAGCAAAAATGAACACACATACACTCTCTCACTTAGAAAGAATGGCACGTTAATAAACACATACGCATTTTCCTGTCTGTCGCCTTACACACATGGAAGCATATGCGGTGGTAACCGAAACAAAGATGTGTACTCAATTTCTACTCATATCAAAACAACTCTTTCCTCCAGGAACGTTGCTTTGACACTGTCAACTCTCATTCTTCACGAACTTTCATTGTCTTAACAAGTTGTCGAATAAAATTAATTAATATTGTATGTATAGACTTTGTCAGTCTTTAGGGCTGTTTCCATGTTCTCAAGATACAGGGTGATCTAAAAAGATGTATCAATTTTATATCGCTATTATTCCTATGAAAATTAACACAGGACATGGATACTGTGACTTATCAGCAGAATGGAACAACACAGCATTGCTCCAATGTTTCACTCAAATACACCCATCTCTACTTCGCTGGAGACAGGCTTATCTCTCGTTGTACGAACTATCTTTGTCCTGCACATTCTCCAGACCTTATTTTCTGTGGGGATAACTAAAAGACTGGATCTATGCTAACAATACCCAAACTATTGCTGCGCTTAAGGAATAACATTCGAAAATAGATTACGGGAATTCCCCATAACATGTTCCAAAAGGTCATTAAGAACTTCAAAGTAGCCACAGTGATTCAGCGCCAAGGAACTTGGATCAAGCCCATTATAAAATATTGAGCTGTGCTCGCAAAATGGTAGTATACGGGAGAAGAACGTATGTCATACAAAATGTACATGACTGTAAGATAGGTATGTGGAGTTTACGTGTTCAGATCACGTCGGGGTCACCAATGTAAAGTTTAGTTGACGCTTAGGCAGCGTCCCTCCATACCATTCTACCGTACAAGCAAATACATGAAACAAACAAACAAACAAAACGAAGGTTATATGTTTAAAATAACATTTATTTAACGCGAACCCAAAGAAGTTCGCTCCCAGTTGGATTGTGTGCGCAAGAATGCGTACATAGGTCCAAGAAAGCCTGAAAAGAATGTGTGCAAAGAAGTTGAGAGGATGTGTCATGAGAGATGGGGAAGAGAAAAGAGATGGAATATCTTTGTGTTTCGGCTTTTATAATACCGATCTCAAGGCCCTACTACGTGACGGAAAGGGGAATCCTTAGGTCTGAACGCCTGCTGTTGTATGTATGTGTAAATGAGTGCGTGGGGTGTAGGTAATGCTACAGGCCCAGGAAAAAAATTGTAACGTTTGCCTTTCATGATAAATGCTAATTTATCATGAATAGTTGCATCTTTTTGGACCATCTTGTATGATAATTTCGAAAGTTCAACTAGGATCGTTTGGGGGTCAGTGTATCAAATAAACAAACCAAAAACGGGTTCGTTAAGTATTAGAGACGACGTACATAGTGTTATTTGTCATGTATACACTGTTTGGATTTAACAACAATAATCTTTTATGGGCAACAGCATGGAAAAACTGTAACACAAACGTCTATTAATAGTAGCGATGGCGGTATTAATTCAATTAGCGGCGAGATGGAGAGGGGGCGCTACGGAGGGTAATCTTTGCCGATTAAAGCTGCTGGTGACTTACCTCTCATCGATAATCCTTTAGAAGCGGCTGACAAGTCAACGTACGCAGCCGTGTGAGTAAGATTCGTTCGGGGCGGGAGGACGTCAAAAAAATACCGCGTCTCTTGTAAACAGGGCATCATCATCATCCATGGTTGACAGCGATACGAGAAGCGGATATTTCCTTACAATTGGGATTACCTTTTCTTAAATTGATTCTTGGGATCTTTAAAAAAAAAAACGACTATTAATCTCTGGAATTGATCAAGAGGGGAAAATAGTTTCACTTTTCTTTCCCTTTTTGCTGAAAAAAAAATGAAGACCAAATCTATTCTTCGTCTTATAAGTAAGTATGAAATATAGACAATTCTCTCTCTCTCTCTCTCTCTCTCTCTCTCTCTCTATATATATATATATATATATATATATATATATATATATATATATATATATATATATATAAGCTATCTGCAGACACATGTTTCACCGTTTTACGGCTCATCAGCTTGGCTGATGAGCTGTAAAACGGCAAAACACGTGTCCCTGGATAATTATATGTTATAAATATAGACACTCCGTATATGGAGGCATTACACTGGTAAAAAAACAACGTTTCCCCCCTTGGCATTTAAGTAATGCTTCCCCGTGAAATGATATTTTAATATGTTCATTTGTCAAAATGATAATGTATATTTTATATATATATATATATATATATATATATATATATATATATATATATATATATATATATATATTTGTGTGTGGGGGGTGCCCCACCTGCCCCACCCCTTTGTGGGTTGAGCATTATGGGAAGTGAAATCCCTATTAGCGATAATGCAAAACTCTTCGTAAAAACAAATAAAGCACTCTTCGGAAGTTGGTATTGTTTATATAAATACTGAGATTTCCCTTCCTCGCGTGTGTTTATAATGCAGTGGATAGAAGTGGCTAGCTCAGGCTGGTGACAAAATGACGAGGTTTCAATTACAGTCAGTTTTAAGAACTTGCTTGCCTAGTCAAGCGATAACTAAACAGTCTGTCCGTGGATAATTAAGCATATATATATATATATATATATATATATATATATATATATATATATATATATATATATATATATGAAAATTATAACTAAAAGGTAAACTTTTAGAGAATTGTGAAATAAGGAAAGCTCAATATACTGGATAGAGCAAAAATATGGTAACAACTGAAGATATTGATTTACTCCATTTGCAGGTCTAATCAATTCCACTAACTTACCATATATATATATATATATATATATATATATATATATATATATATATATATATTCTATTTTTATTATTTTATTTATTTGTAAACTTGTTTTTTTTATCCAGTTATTTTTAAAAAATTGTTTTAAAGTTTGTTTTTTTATTTATTTTTCATACATTTATTTATATTTTGTATTTATCTTCCTCTCCTCTTTTTTTTTATCTTGTATGTGTGTGTGTGCGTGCGTGTTTCATTTTACTTCGATCGAAGTTCTCAGAAATCAAGGAGCCACTTCCTGGGGCTAACACTTGATCTCTATATGAGATACATAGATATTCGAATGTTCCATTAAATCTCTCCTTTACCTGTCAAACGTTGAGTAAGTAAAGAAGTTAAGAATATTAATTTCCCTCTCCCCAATTGACCAGTTAACTATGTTATAGTATATCTTTCTTGTAAACTCTTGGTCTTACTGGATTCCAGGACAAGGATGCATCTAGTCTGGTGGAGTATCAAGCTTAGTGTTGTTACTTGAGGTAACATCACTAGGAGAAGGTGCACCATTCCTCGTATGGGCAAGTGTATAGCCATGTCGAGGGGATCTTATTTGTGCTGCGAATACTATATTATTTTGAATATTTGGCCAGGGTTTACTTTTAGGGTGAAGTATCCTAAAGTCAGGTTGTCCTGACAAACTCTTGTACAGAGAGACCGAAGACACTCGAGGATGGTGTCAAGTAGATAATTCAAACTCCTTCTGTGTGTGGGGAGTGTTCTAGGGAAAATAATAGCTTCCGTTTTTGCTATGAAAAAGAATTTCAGGTGGTAAATGTGGACGAATTAAAGAAAAAAATGTGTAATGCTAACCAGTCCCGATTTGAGAAGGCGATAGCAGGAACTTTACGGTATTTATATAAGGTGCCGCGAGGGCTTAGGGCAATGGGGCATTAGGGTAATTGTGAGTCCTTTAGAGTGGGTGGGATAGGCGGTTTGACTAATTAATTTGTAAAGGGTGCACATTGAAAAAAAGCTGCAACAAAGTTCGGTTTTTGTACCAGTTACAGTCACATGATGTCTTTTTGCAGGAAATTTTAATTCTTCAGTCTACGTCAATTGATCAATTTTTTTGCCGTGCATAAGAAGAAATTATAGAAATAAAAATGGGTACTACATATATATTTCTCTCCAAATATGATCTGAGGTTAAGATCGGATTCTAACTCTGCCTGATGAGATCTCAGTTTATAGTAACTGTTGATCGATAACATCGACATGCCAGTGTCGCAGATTTTGTACATGTCTGTGTAAATAAAATTATCATATATATATATATATATATATATATATATATATATATATACGGATAATAAAGTGATGAAATAGATAACATTTGCATAGTTTACAAGTTTATTAACTCATCAAGTGTTCAAACAAGAAATTCAAATTCAAAATGACCTTTAAACCATGGCTTTTCAAAGATAACGCTTTTATCGTCAGAAGGGCTGATCAATAACAATTGAATATTAATTAATTATTAGAAGTGAAAAAAAATTTGAAAAACATTATAGGGAAAAAACGTTATATCTAAAAAATGTCTCAATGTAAGTCCTGAAATAGATAAAACACGATTCGAACTATGGGCAGAATGTTTGATCAAATTTAAATGATCCAAACTGTTTAAACAGTCCAATCAAAGAAGCCGAACAATGTTCTATGTTATTTCGAAAACTATATATATATATATATATATATATATATATATATATATATATATATATATATATATATATATATATATATATATATATGAAAAGTCACACATTAGAAGCGTTGGCGAAATGGCAAAAATAAAGAGAATATTTTTTTATAAAATATTTAGAAAACCTTCACAACGCAAATTATTGTATTTAAAAATAAATTATTTATTTATCTTAAAAACATTTTTTTTTAACTTGAGCGCTTTCGGTAATAATATCACCATCTTCAGAAGAATAAGCATATTTTTTCCTCTTTTTTTTCTTCATTTTTTTTTCCTTCCGACTGTTTTTAAGATAAATAAATAATTTTTTTTTTAAAACAATAATTTGCGTTGTGAAGGTTTTCTAAATATTTTATAAAAAAATATTCTCTTTATCTTATATATATATATATATATATATATATATATATATATATATATATATATATATATATATATATAACACTCCTTTAACCTCTCGAATTGCTGTATAACTGTATAATGTCTGCACTCAAGTTCTAATAATGTTTTAACTTCGAACTTGGTGTCTATTCCCTGTGCTGATGATGTGACTTGATATCAATAAAAAATAAGAATAAAAATAGAAATCCATATCGGTTCAGAAACGATCGTACACAAATTTGTTGTCTAAGACGAATTCTTAGAACGTACGTAAATTAATATGTCATAGATTTATTCACCTCTTATCTATTATATATATATATATATATATATATATATATATATATATATATATATATATATATATATATTAATAAGTTAATATTTGTTTGTGTGATATCGAAATCGATATGTTAACAATTAGAACATTCAAATAAGTTTCAATAAGGGTTAAATTTTTCGCAGAATCTAAAATGTAAAGAAACGAAAAAAAATTTTTATAAAATAGACTTTCTTATTTTTATTAAACAAAATAAAATTAAACAAGGAATGAATCAGTGAATAATGAATAAAACACGGTTTAAGCATTTAAATAATTGTTTTTATTTGTATTTTTTAGATTTAAAAATAATTAAATAAAACGAATTCGTTTCGATTCGTTAAAAGCATTTGCTGTTTTACAGCTGTCTGTAAGTTTTTAAAAGAAAACACCATCGCGCTAACAGTTTTTTTTTATTAATTGACCTCATATTACAAATGTTATTTTTAACTTTTTCTTTCCAAGCAAAAAATGTAAACATGACCATATTTGAAATTATTTCCGACCACCAACGACGAATGATTACAGCTAGTTTATATATATATATATATATATATATATATATATATATATATATATATATATATATATAATGGTATGAAAGAGACAATATTTATTAATCATGATGAATTAAGAATTAAAAAGATGAAAGGGCAGCTGACCGGTTTCGTACCTCGCTCAACAGAGCCAAATATCGAGGTATCGTGTAAAAAATATAATAAAGATGCTATGAGAATTATAGCGAGGGAAAGGGGTAAAAAAAAAAAAGTTTAATCAAATAGAAACAACATTAAGCCCGAGGAGATTTTCTCTTTGCTTGCAAAGAGGTCTCAAGGACTTAATATAGATTATTTCTAGGATCTTGAGATGGTAGAGAGAGTGCGACTTACTAAGAATAAAGAATAAGTCGACACTGAAATTAGAGGCACAGATGCGGTTATTTATAAGATGTTCGGCTATCGACGAACCATAAGTATTATGTAAAACTCCGTTGGTGAATATTTGCATTGCGAATTTTTGTGGGCACGTGTTGTTTGACCCTGATGTCTAATGTTTGTGACGTCATCCTAACGTAGTGCATACTGCAACTACATTTAAATAAATAAATAATATAATTATTGTGATGTGGAGGAAGGACATCTTTTCGAATAGAAGTCAAAATCGGTTGGGAGGAAAAAACAACTCGTGTATTCGCAGCAAAATAACATTGTTGTACAGACAAAGAGATTTGTTTGGCGAATCTATCGCTAATGTTACCAAGCCAAGGTAGGCGAAGGTAAATAGGGCATCTGTCTACAGAAGCTGATTTGCTTTTGTAAAAATTTGATATTTTGGTTTTAATAGTAGATTGTACAATGTCTAAAGGATAGCCATTGTTACAGAGGGTCTTAGTGATGAATTTAATTTCTTCATCCAGCTTGGTCTTCGAACAAATCATTAAGGCCCTATGGGTAAGGTTCTTAATAAGATTGAACTTTTGTTTTGTGGGACAAAATGAGTCCCAACGAGTGTAAAGACCAGTAAAAGTAGGTTTCCGATATACTGACGTCAAGAAACCAGAGGAAGCTTTATTAACCAATATATCAAGTAATGGGAGTGAGTTTAAGTGCTGGATGAATATTGTTAAGGGACGTAAAAAAACGTCCGCTTCCGTTTCATTGTTGAACAGACAAAAGGTGTCGTCAACATAACGAAAGTAAATATCTGGCCTATTTGGATCAGATAGGAGACCTTCTTCATGGAAACCAACAAAAATATTGGTTAATGCGGCCCTAAGGGAGAGCCCATAGAGACACCATCAATCTGTCTGTACATAATGTCGTCAAAAACTGAATTCTACCGACATCGTGGCACATTACATCAACTACACGAAAACATTTTCAGAAATAGGAGGAATGGGCAGTTGATCACGATACAAGGCATCGGCACATATATTAATCGTTTCAAGAAGGGGAACACAGGTAAACAGGCTAGATATATCAAAAGAACACATAAATTTATCAGTATCTGAATAATTTTGCATAAAGTTTGAAAATGAAAAAGAATCTTTAATGCAAAATGAACTGTAGTGTTCCAAAACTGGTTCCAAAATAGTGGCAAGCCATTTTGGCTACCTTGTGTTGAGAAGACCCTATCATAGATAACATGGGTCTTAATGGTACCCCAGATTTGTGGGTTTTTGGTAAACCATACAGACGGGGACGAATAGAACCCGTGGGTCTAATTATTTTAGAAATATTAGTGGGAAGAGCTCCACTCTTAACGTTTTTGGAACTTAGTCTCGATAGATACAGTGGAGTCATGTGTATCTACCGGACCGAACTGAATAAATTTAGAGGTGTCTTCAAGAATGGTCGTCATATATATCCAGTGGAGATTTGTTCATAGACGTTGTGTAATAAATCCTGTTAATCCTTACTATGTTTATATAATAGTGCTCAATGACAAGTAGAGCTATATATCTATTTAGTATACATTTGTATCTATACAAATAGTTTAGCTCCATAAGTGCATACATGTGTCAGCTACAGCCTTGTTTAGGCTGAGTTTCTTTAGTCCAAGTTATCAAGATGAAGACAAGAAGGAGAATCGTATAGCCACACCGCAATTATTTTTGTTGTCATCTTGACAACTTGGCCTGAAGAAGCTTAGCTCAAATAAGGCTATAAATGAAACATGAATGTACATATGTATCCAAAAATGTTTGTATAAATAAAAATGTATACTATATATATATATATACATATATATATATATATATATATATATATATATATATATATATATATATATATATTATTATTATTATTATTATTATTATTATTATTATTATTATTTCATGTATCCACATAAAATGTTATAAGGGGACATCAATTTTCAGTATTTACTTCAACAGTGCTCAATACGTGAGTAGTGCTAAATAGTAAGTTATGAAAATATATTTATGGCAATGAAGCTACACAGAGGCTTCCGCATTTCATCCCTGTAGGGAATCGTCAGGCTAAAATGTAGAAACCTCTGTGTAGCTTAATTGCCATAAATATATTTTCATTACTTACTATATATATATATATATATATATATATATATATATATATATATATAGTCATGCACATACTCATCAGTGTGGCTAGGCATAGCGATCGTATCAACCCTGAAATTCGCAACCTGGACGCAGTGTGACTACTAACCATGATGTCGGATGTCTTACAATCTGAGCTAATGAACCCGCTATCGGAAGTGGAAAAAATCATATCTAAATTAATTTATTCGTTTGTTTACAAATTTTATGATACTGGTAACCAATAGGACTTTATACTTTCTACAGAACAGTATTCCGTTACGCTAAGTGGAAGCCATAATTTTCTTCCACCAGAGAGCTTCCAAGTATAGTTTTGTTCATATATGCTGCACAAACAATCCCATGAACTTTACAATATTCATATCATAGTGCTCACTAACAAGTTAAGCCGTATATTTATTTTGAGACATATATGCAAACAGAGTGTCAATTACCTACTAGACACCATCCTCGAGTGTCTTCGGTCTCTCTGTACAAGGGTTTGTCAGGATAACCTGACATGAGGATACTTCACCCTACAATTAAACCCTGACCAAATATTCAAAATAACATAGTATTCGAAGTCCAAATAAGATCCCCTCGACACGGCTATACACTGGCTTATACGAGGAATAGTGCACCTCTCAGTAATGTTTTCTCAGATAAAAGCACTTAGCTGGATACTCCACCAGACTATATGCATCCTTGTCCTAGAATCCGGTAAGATCAAGAGACCACAAAAAAAACTGGTCAATTGGGGAGAGGAAAATGGATAAAACGGTTCACCATAAAACCATCACTAAACATTTATAAATTCGATACCCCCCACCTGAACATGGCTTCGGAAGGAGCCGAAAGTACGGGGATACACAAAGTGTACGGCAAATTCATCTGCCAGATCCAGCCTTAAACTCGAAAATTAATCAAGCATCTAGAAAGGATCAAAGAAAAAAATATGCAGACACAAGGCATCTGTAATATTTAACAATATATATATATATATATATATATATATATATATATATATATATATATATATATATATATATATATATATATACTGGTTGGTTTTCATAGTAATAAACAAATCAGTCCACAATCATATTTAAGAAAGAAACATTTTATTGCTTTATTTCAGCGAATGCCTATATTTTTTTCTTTTTGTCTTATGCCCATTTTGCAACCCGGTAAGAAAAAAGTAGTTTTTGGTCTACCGACTGCTCTTCAGAGACGATCAATCAATAATGAAAAAAAACAAGCATATTATGCTAACACAAAACGGGAACAAAGCTGGTCAAGAAATGTGAGAAGAAGGGCAAGTCACAAAACACGAAAAAGAAAACTCACTTTAAAAGATGACAATCAGAGGAAAAAATGAAAGATTATATTTTTGTTTACTGGTTGTGAAACGTTCATAAGACGGAAAATATGAGCATTCGCCGAAATAATAAAAAAAATATGATTATGGACTGACGTTTTTTCTTTGGTCAGTGGAATGCAACCAATCAATATATATGCTTTGAAGCCAGAAACATAACTTCATTGAGCTTGTAATCTGAAACAATTTGGATAATATAATAAGAGATATATACTTTAATATATATATATATATATATATATATATATATATATATATATATATATATATATATATATATATATATATATATATATATATACACTTATTGCAAATAAGCATATATAAGCATATTTAGTGTAGATAAAATAAAGCAAATGAGATAATGTTTACAAATACTATTACCATATAAACTTGTTTATATGTCAATCTCATGTTTAGGCAGATAATTGATTTTTCGAAGTAAATAGCTTAACTTCTGTCATCAGGAGAAGATATGGGTTGCTTTTTATTTGTTTCCCCATGTTTATTTTGAATCTAACAAACAAGTAAACTAGATTCAGGGGCGAATAAAGAAAGGGGCCAAGTGGCAACGTGATTTTAACGCTGGCAGTTTTCCTACATCTTTTCTATAAAATATTTTCCAGCAGTGAAAAAAAGAGCAAAAGATTTTTTATGACCGACACCAATTTATTTTTCAGTTGCTTCTCGGGTGTTACTATTTATGTACGATCAATTAAGGCACGACCAAGGCATTATGGCTGCTGCTGTTATATTATGAGGGGCCCTGTATGCCTAAAAGCGTGTAGGTCCACTAGTTTTTAGTGTGAGAGGGGTGAACTTTGTTCGAGTTAAGTGCAGGTCGAAATGACATCCATTTTGGGACAAATAGATTAGTTCTCAGAATGAGTAATCCCAAGAAGTCATAACAACTGGTGAAACCTGGCCGACTTCAAAAGTTGAGGTTCAATAAAGGTCAGGCCAGCTCTGGTTATGATTTGTATGACAGGACAAAGGAAAGTGACGTCACTTGTTGTTGTCGAAAACGGGAAATGAAATCAGTCCGTCATGGGAGCTCGAAGCGACAAGATCGTCGTGAGAGAAAGCGGACGAAATTGTCCAAAGATGTAGACAAATAAGTTAAGACTGCGTCTCTAAAAATGAGACAGAAGATCGACATCTCGCCCCGTCTACAGAATTTAGAAGTTAACAGATAAAACTAGAAGAAAAGAAGAAGCAACATTAGATGACCACTCTCTCTCTCTCTCTCTCTCTCTCTCTCTCTCTCTCTCTCTCTCTCTCGAAAAAAAAAGAATATTCAGACCAATAAATCGTTCACGACCCTCTAGAAACGTCATCGGAGTTCTTTTCCCCCTGTTGGGAGAGTTTTCCGTTTCAGGGGACCGATGTTCCACGCCAGCAAACGGGAGGCCACTAGACGAAGGAAGAAAAACCCACGGCAGAGCTATCAACGATGAAGAGATTCGGCCACGGTAATTAATTGGGACGGTATGTAACACTGCTGCTTCTCTAGAAATCTATGAACGTCAGCAGAGCAGCCTTTTCGTCATATTCAAGGCAATCTGTGCCCGTCACAACTTTCACCCATAACGATTATATGAAATCAGAAGTTTATTTTTGGCAAACTCTCGATATTTTTTAACATTCCATTTTAAGCTTGAAAAAAAGTTGTATGTTTACCTCTTACAAAAATGTTCGGACTAAATTCTAAATAAAAACAAATGACTTTTCTTTAAAATTAGAATATTTTAAACACTATAACAAATGTGGATAATGTAAAACTAGTCACTAGAATCGTGATAAGACGTAAAAAGAAGAAATAGAAAAATAGAAAATAAAAAAGGAACTGTCGCCTTATGTTTGAAAAAAAAAACAGATTGTTTACTTTTTGGTACGCCGGTTTAATTTTCTAAATACTAAAGAAAGTACTAAATTCACAAAAAAAACAACAAGCAGTAATCGATAATGAATTACGTGTGTTCCTATTTACTTACCTCCCCGCGAGGGCAGAGTTAGATACGAGATCGGTTTCTACTGTGGAGAACATCCAGCTTACAAAAAGGGGCACTCTGGATTTGGACAAAAATTAGAATTGATTCAGTTTATAAAAATTTCTCCTCCACTGACCGACGACAGAAAATATGAAATGTATTATCAGAACAGATACTACACTTTTCCTTTTTTTCTTTAAAAAAAATAATATTGAATAAAGTTCATTCTTAATATGAATCGGATTGTGTTCATTTCTTTTTAAAAAGATGCAATTTTAAAAGTTTCTAAAACTTTTTTTTAAGCTTGCATTAATTTTCGATTACTGCATGTGTTGTTTTGTTTTCTGGGCGAATACTTCGATGATATTGTAATTTACTATTCAAAAAAAAAATTTCAGTTTGACTGGTATTTTTGTTTTTTTATTACTATTGCACTCTTACGCATGAAAAAATTGTTTGCTTACTTTTTACGAAGATTTTCTAATTATGGTTCTACTTATGGAGATTTGTTATTGTGTTAAAAAATTCAAATTTTAAAGAAAAATGTCATTTGTTTTTCTTTGAAATTTAGTCCGAACATTTTTGTAAGAAGTAAATAACACATTTTTTTCAAGCATAAGAGGGAATAATAATTCTAAAAATCGAGAGTTTTCCAAAAGTAAACTTTCTATTTCATGAAAGTTGTGACGGGCAGAGATTGCCTTGAATATGACGAAAATGTTGCTCCGCTGAGATTTCCAGAGAAGCAGTAGCAGCCGCTAGTGGCCGTGCCTTGGTCGTGCCTTAATTGGGCGTACATAAATACCAAACCCGTCGCTTCTCTATTAATGAAACTATTTGATCAATTTGTTTTTTATGAAGCAGAAGGCCACTCGGGGATAAGGGATAATGAGATGGAATGATAGCTAGTTTAAGGTGAAGAACTTCAGGAGAGGATTGAGGATGATTCATAGAATGTGTGTGGACGATATATGACAGAAATCTGTGTATATTGGATTTAAAAACGACTATGCTGTAATCTGCAGGGAAGCAGTTCTGCGGTAACAAGTTGCCCTTGTGAAAAAGCTCTGTTCATGGAAATTTATGTTTCGTTGTGGTAAAACAGCGAGTTCTTGCTATGAATGTTTTGCAAGGAGGAACCAGAGATTGGAGCTCAGTCGAGCACCTTCCATGAAAGTAACGGTAGAGTAGATAGAGAGAGAGAGAGAGAGAGAGAGAGAGAGAGGGGGGGGAGAGAGACCAGCACCATCTCTTCTGTGAGAAAGAAACTGTAAGGAACAGAAAAAATTACCCCCCAGTAGATATCGAAGTCATCATCGTGTTTCCTTTTTTTATTTTACTTCAATTAGTTCTTAGAGATCAAACTAACACTTGATTTCTTTATGAGTTACATTCATTCCGGAGGGCTCTTTAAAAGATTCCCCCCACTTTTCAAACCTTGAGTAAGCGAAGCAGTGGAGAATAATTTTCTTTTCTCCAATAGATCACTTGACTATGTTATAGTTTATTTTTCTTGCGGTCTTTGCTGGATCTTGCCAAATTCGAAGACCAGAATTATGCTGGTCTGGTGGAGTATCACGCTTAGTGTTGTTACTTCTGGTAGCATCACTAGGAGAAGGTGTACTTTTCTCATGTGACCTGGTACATGGCCATGTTGAGGAGACCTGAATTTAGCTATTTGATTATGGTTTACTTCTAAGAGAAAGTATCCTCATGTTAGGGTGTCCTGACAAACCCCTGTAAAGAGAAACCGACGACACTCGAGGATGGTGTCTAGTAGGCTTTCAAACACGCGCGTGTGTAAATACGAATAGGCGTGATTTGTAAAGTTTAAAAAAGACAAAAACAAATAATTATTAATTTATTATAACTTTACCTTGAAACCCGATCCCCAAGTTCGCTATGAACATGGAATGTGTGCGTACATTAAGCTTTCCATGTGGTAGTGACGTCTCTAACGAATACTCTGAGCTCCCTTATATGTGTTTCTATGTATCCTTTATTGACATCACCTATGTTATCTTTGCCTTTTATCGTACCCACAACGACGAAGTTACTGTTATGGAGAGCATTACTAAAAAATTTACAACATCCTGTCTGGTTATCCTTCCGTCAACATTGATACCTGTGGCGATTTCAATGTACACAATGCTGAATGGCTAGGCTTGCCGATGAACTGACCCAGATAGTTGACCAACCTACTCGCATACCTGATGCTGACAGACGCTATGCAAGCCTTCTTGATCTTTCCTGAAAATTTGTCCTGAACAGTGCATCTACTGTCCCCTCTTGGATCTTCTAATCACTCGGTTGTCTCCATCAATATCGTATCTAAGCTCAGAGAGACCTCTGATGTCCCTTTCCATCATAGAGTGTATCGATACTCAAGGGCTGATATTTTAGATCTATCATTCCAGAAATCATTCTACATTCCATATTCAAAAAGAATGTGTCCTGTATCGCCTTCGATATACCCTCTAATACATTCCAACGGAAACCAAATAGCTAGCCACGGTTCACTCCTACTACTACTATTGCTCATAGAAAGTTGTCTATCTTCTTCTTCTTCTTCTTCTTTTTTAAATAAAATTATCTGATAAAATATCGTGTGTGTGTGTGTGTATGAATACAGAATCCTGTCGGGTAGTTTTGTAAGTAGGTCTACCTTAGTTGAGGGCGACCCAAAGGCTCCCTTTTCATTAGCTACTATCACGAGATGTATGGGGAGGGTGCCACTCCTCTCTTTGAATTTCTTCACTTATTCTTGATCCACATATTGTAATACTGACCTTTTTACAAGGAGGCATCAAGTACCATTTGTTGAAACTTTGGTATGACTTTATTGATGATTTAACTCCGATCTCCCAGCCTATGAGCGAACACTCTAACTATTATGCTAAATAGGCTGGGTAGGTACAGTAAGTTAATTATAATTTTACTATTGTTTAATTTGTGGGACAGTAAATGTCTATGACGATCTGACATTGACACCGAAGAATACTTATTTATTTTATATGTAGATTATTTCTTTCAGTAGTTATTTATTTTCATATTAAAAGTATTTATAAGATTATTTCTTTCAATGATTATTTATTTTTTATTATGATTATCTATATTGGAATTATTTCTTTCAATAATTATTTATTTTATATTATGATTATCTATATTGGAATTATTTCTTTCAATAATTATTTATTTTTATTTTAAGATTATTTATATTAGAATTATTTCTTTCAATAATTATTTATTTTTATTTTAAGATTATTTATATTAGAATTATTTCTCTCAATAATTATTCATTTTTATTTTAAGATTATTTACATTAAGATTCTTTCTCTCAATAATAATTTTTTTATTTTAATATTATTTATATTAAGATTATTTCTCTCAATAATTATTTACTTTTATTTTAAAATTAGTCATGATTCACCCTTGAATTTGCTGCCGCTATTGCCCACAGGGACCACTATTTCAATTGCTTTCAACGAAATCGAAGCCCTGAAACCAAAGCCTCCTTTAAATCAGCCCTAAACAACTGCAAAAAGATCATAGAAAATGCTAAACAGTCCTATTAAATCTATTAAATTTAGAGTAGCTGATCAAAGGCTTGATTACCATGAGTTTTGGAGAATAACAAACAGGGTGCTGAACAGATATAAGAATGCGATACTATCGCTTGCCAGGGAAGGGCCCCTGGATGTTCCGTGTATTTCTCCCTTGACCGTGTGTTTCTTCTTTTTTTCTTTGGTTTTAACTTTCTCGGCATTGACCGAGATTACCGGTGACATTTTACCTCTACCCCAAGTGCACTCTTGCACAAATTTCTCTCCCGTTTCAAGAAGCCTTTTCTTTCTTTTTTTCGTCTGCTACTTGTAATTTTATATAAGAGGGGGGGGGGGTAATTTCGTGAACCTTTTAAATTGGGGTTTCCCCCAGATATTCTACCCGGGTTTTGGAGTGATTGGCCTTTTATGAGAAGGGATTCGTCATTTTAAGTCTGTCCTTGGCCTGAAAGTTCGGTGGAAAGGTGACAGTGTTTCTGAGACTCCTACAGCCCACAGGCATCTGTGGTGTGAATAGGTGGGGGACAGCTTAACTGCCTTTTCCTTCTTGGACTGAAGTCAAATGACGGGTTGGATCTTTTCTCGGCTGTTTGTTAGAAACCGATCTAATAGTGTAAGAAGTAGCAGTGCATAGCGGCAACTCCACTTTCTCCCGTGGTGATTTGTCGGTTTTACAACTGGTATTTATATCAAGTAGTATATTCACCCTCTTACCTTTAGTTGGGTAAAGTGAAATGTTATTTGGGATCGGTTCTTCTTTAACCAGTCTGCGCCAAATATCAACTCTCGATCCTAGTCTGGGGTGATATACAGCATTGACGAAGCTTTTAGTTTCCTCACTGTAACGGGTAAATTGACCATGCTATCAAGTACCATCTTTTCACCCTTTGCCACGGTAACTGTTCGATTAGAATCCCTCAGTTCCTCCTTTTCCGTTATTAACTCCTCAATAACTGACGTTTTTAGTATCGAGACCTGCGATCCAGTGTCGATCAGTACCTCTATCAGTCTACTCCTTATTTTGACTATGCATATCATTTCGGAACTCTGGTGAGGGAGTTTGTTTCCTTGGGATCTACTACATCTTCGAGTTTTGTTCTTAGGTTTGTTCTTTCTTTGGTGAGCCTGTTTCGGAGCGCTTCCACCACCTTCCTGACACACATGATCTCTGGAGTTCATATTTCCCCGGGGTCCTTTTTTTCTTTGAGGATTTGACATGTAACCAGCTTCCGATCGAGCCGGTGGTGAGTGGGTTTCGAGGGTACGCTGGTCTTTCCTTTTCCCGGTGCGAAGTTATTTACTTCTTCCTCGGACGTTTTAGCCTATTAAACATCTCTCTGATCATGCCGAAGTGTACCTATAAAACTTACTCTTTACAGCTGTGGTCGATTTACTACAGCTTTAGCAACCATGGACCTTCTTCGACCATTTTCCACTGTCGGATTCTGTGTTGGGTACCCTATATCTAGTATGAGCCCCCTTGGTTCCAGCTGCCAGTAGACGCCGTTTAATGAGCTATAATTTAGGATAGCCTGTTCCTTCTTGTGGACACATCGGAGTCGCCTATAGAGCTTTTTGCTTTGCCGCGCCGTAGATAAGGTCTCCAATAACGGTGCCGGATTTGATCTGGTCACATCCTTCTTAATGAAGGGGTTAATCATAGCATCTATGGAGAATTCAGCTAATTAATCCTGAATGTCTGAATTTTCTCTAAACTCGGCGTCCCTATACGCTAACTTAGCAAGTCGGTTCATCTTATTTTCAAAGTCCGCAAGGTCCGCGAGTACCTCACCTCGATCCTGCTTTATTTCAATTAAACCTCTAGCGACGTCGGTGGCATTTGTAAACTCGCCGTACTGTACCGATAATTGATCGAGCAGTTCTTTACTGGTGCTATTTGGGTGATCGTCGAGATATTCCCCGATCTATTCTGATGCTAGACCGTCCGAAAAGTTGTACACCAGGTTTACTAGCTCTGGATATGTAAGCTTGCAGATCCGTTCTTTCTTTTTCAGAGCCGCTAGCCATGGCCTTAAGTCGGACGGTTTCCGAGTCAAAATTGGGATTTTTGACCCCCCTGATAGTACTCTGTTTAATAGGGTTCGGTTTCTGTTAGCTATTTTGTCGATATATATTTTTTTCATTAGCAGACGTTATAACAAAAAGCTCTATCCACCAATAATTTTATAAATTATTTTAAACAAATATTTGCAGAGTAAAGAAAGCAGAGGAAATTGTCACCTACCTTAGCTTTCTGTTGTTTACGGTATATTTTTTGTTTACTTCTTTTGAAAAGTATAGTTTGACAAGGAGTGTAACTCGGTATTTCTGCGCCATGCCGACGTCCCTTGGAAGAAATATTTTTCTCTTGTAGGTTTGACGGGTCTTTGGTCGGATTTTAAGCGTCATTAAGTCTCTCCAGAGAATTAATTTTCTGGGCTGGGACCATCAGCTGAAAATTTGAACGCTTTTATAAAAGAAACGAACAATCATACTTTATATATAGAAAATATATAATTTATTTATTCATTTCAGTTTCCAAAAAAAACATAAAACTCGAGAGTCAGCTGAACTTAAAAAAACAATATTCTATTTCATCAAGTTTAGCAAGAAATTAGATTTATTCTCATGCTAATCATTGCTCTGTATTGATTGACAATACCGTACGTGTTGGAAAGTAAAGAACAGTTAAAAAGCCATGAAACATAAAGACATTTCATTTATTATTAGTTTGTCTACGACAAACTATAAAGACAGTAAATGAGACAAGTAAGACATAAGATTACATACAGAATACATTGTTCCCATACAACAGAAGAATACACAGGCTATTTCTTTTAAAAGGTAAAAAAAGTAATGGGATGAACAAGCACAAAGCAAGACTTACATTTTGCTGTAGTGTCCTTTCTGTTAATGGGCGTGCAAAAAAAACGTTCTCTCTGTAGAATATCTGGAGAGCAAATGAGGACGAAATCATGTCTTAATTTTCAGCCACGCAGTGGTGCAAGAGTTCCCAACCGAATATGGTGTTCAAAACACCCTTTTTCCCCCAAGTGGAATAACTCTGGAAACCAAGGGAATAACCCTGGCCTAGAACCAGTTGGTTGACAATACGACACGTTTTGGAAGTAAAGGATAGTTTAAAATATGTGTGGCATAAAGACATTTCATTCGCTATTAGTTTGTCTACAACAAAGTATGAAGCCAATACTTGAGACAAGTAAGGCATGATATTACATACAGAATACATTGTTACCGTACACAAAAATGCACAAATTAGTCATGAATAAAGGTAATGTAAAAAATTATATCTTCTCGTGGTGTCTTTTCTGTTTGTGGACGTGCACCAAAGCCTGTGCTGTCTTAAGCACATCCGGCAAATGAGAATGAAATCTCGTATTAATTCTCCACCATGTATATATATATATATATATATATATATATATATATATATATATATATATATATATATATATATATATATATATATAATTTTTTTAGATATTGTTCGTTCTTTTTTTTTTAAGCATTGAATGAAAATGTAATAAAATGACGTAAGAAGCCCTTTTAACAATGCGTGAAAGATTTATTTCTTTTTTTTCTTTTTTTTCCAATTAATTTCGAAGGATACAACCTTCATCATCAGAGATGTATTTTTTTTTTTATAAAATAAACAAACTTTACTTTTGTTTATAAGTAGAACGTGGTGATGGTGTGACGCTCTCCACCAAGATGGAATGGGCGGAAGTGAAAAAATAATAAGAACGATGAGGCCAGGAGCACGCCGGGAGTTATAATTTTTTTAGATATTGTTCGTTCTTTTATATATATATATATATATATATATATATATATATATATATATATATATATATATATATATATATATATATATATATATATATATATTCGCTGCCCTATGCGTGGGGCACTCTTATGTAGGGAATGACGGTTTCCACTTAAACTAATAAGCACAAGATTCTTCCCCAAAATAATTGAATCCTCTACGGTTACCGATATCGTAAATAAGTAAATAAAAATTAATACAAAAATTCGTTTTAAAACGATATATATCTCTTACATAAGTGATTCTCACCCAGGGGGGGGGGGATTGGCACCACAGATTAGCAGACACTAAACTGGATCCAGGGACACAAAAACCACAGTGTGCATCGCCCATCGCTACTGAAATGTCATGTTGGATTTTCTCTCCGCTAGCATTCGCATTAAATGATATTATGTTAGTATTAGTTATTATTGTTAGTATGAATTCACATTTTGAATTGGACATTTTTTGAAGGGGGAGTAATATCATTTTGATACATGATGAAAACAAAGTGTTTCAAATAAAAGAAATGTATATATTTCTTTTATTTGAAATACATCGTTTTGAGCAACTGATGACTTAAAAGTTTCTGTGGGTATAATTACACCAAAGTAAACCACGCGTAAAGAGACTAACACATTACAAGTTTTTTTTTAAGTAAACACGCTGACCATCTGAATGCAGCGTTCATTGTGATCCAGTCACCACACACACATATACCTAACTTTATTTATTTTTTTCTTCGATGAGGGTAGATTCTTGGATCTTATCAGCTAGAATCTCATTGGATGTTTTGCTCCACTTTTCAAACTTTGAGTAGTGGTAGCAAAACAATAGCACCTTCTTTTGTGCAACAGTCCATGGTTGGGCTTTTAAGCCTCTTATGTTTCTTTTTTTGTTGTTGTTGCTGCATTTGATGGAGATAGGGGGCCAGGATCTTTTGTCGCAAGGTCTGATGGCTGACCCTGGTTGGTCTCTGTATTAGCTGGAGCACCATTTCCAGAGGCAGGAAGGTTTACACCATTGCTTACATCTTCCCGCTTGGTGTATGAACGGGTTGATGGGCCCTTTTTATCCTGGGTGTGTGTTATGTTATTGTTTTTCTTAAGCGCTATTGAGCGAATGAACGCTCATTAAATTACATATCACTACCTTAGCGGTGATCGAGATATTTCCCTATTTAAATGCATTTTACTACATTTTGTCGCCCCCCCCCTCCTTTGGGACGTATATTATTATTATTTTGGGTTTATTTATTTATTTTTACACACATAAAAATAATCCGTGTACGCGTTTCATAGTTTTACTGATCGTCAGCATGGATCGACTTTGACAGGGGCTCGAAACCACGACCACGATGCCCGTGGCCTAATAATTTACGTCTGGTCCATGGGCCCTGTTTAATTTTATGTGTGATTTTTAGCGTGCTTTGAATAAATAATTTTCCTGCATAAGTGATTTGTGTTTTTTTATATATATACGTAAGCAACAGCTTTGTGTATAAATGTGTTTTCAATATTTGTCTGTGTCTACAGCCTCATTATTTTATTTGACTTTTTTCTAATTAAAAAATTGATTGTGATATTTCGCGATTATACAGATTCTTCTGACAAAAAATCGAGCAATGATGACAAGTCGAAACTGGATAAGAATTCTTCCTTTCAACCCCAAAGTAGCAATGCGGCCTTGTCGAAAAATCTGGAAGTGCCTAACCTTCTGCAGAAAACAACCGGCAACTACAGGACGGCACCGCATCGCATCGACTTGCAGAAATACGTGATCAACCCGAACCGTGAGAACTGCCGACGGTCGTCGCTTGCCGATATCCCCACGTCGAATGGCACGGCCCCAGATGAGCATGCGACGCAAAGAGAGCAGCAGCATTCGAAATCCTTAGAATCTTCTCGAACAGAATCAGAGGTGAGGGGAATTTGTGACGTCACGTATCACCTCATCACCCCACCCAACCACCTTGCACCGATCATTTGTAATGTTTATTTCTTTTTCGTGTTTTTTTTTTGTCGGTGGTGCGTGACCTACCTAATGGATACCCGAGCGAATTAGTAAATCGGGGTTATCATGTGCGCACTAATCATCATCATCATCATCATCATCATCATCATCATCATCATCATCATCATCATCATCATCGGCTTCACGTCCATTTTACATGCTGGCATGTGTTGGACGGCTTTTAAAAATTCTACTTCCCAACTAATCTATCTCTGGCACGGTCCATATTTATTCCTCTTTATTCAGTTATTTACGAGCAGTGATACTGACTATTCTATTCAGTTTAACGTCCGTTTTACATGCTCATATGTGTTGAACGGCTTTTAAAAATTGACTTCCAAACTAACTTATCTCTAGGCATTTCTTTATTTATCCATCTTTCTCTCAAATCCATCCTTATCACTTCCCCCATGTTTTCTCTCGGCCTTCCTCTGCCAACTGACCCTGCTACCTCAACTGTTCTACATCTACTAACCCAATAACTCTCAACCATTCTTTCAATGTGGTCATACCATCAAAGTCTCTTCTTCTGCACGCATCTCCCTATAATGTTTAGATTTCATCTTCCTCTGGGGTAATCAGAAGTAAGCCTAAGACACACCCATCGTATCATTCTCATATCATGCAACACATGTCCTCAACCCTCACTGGTAAGATTTCACTTCCATACACACCATCTCACTTTGTACACATACCTGATAGACTCTTCCTTTAGTCGCTTTGCTGGTTAGTAATGACAGAGATTCCCTAAAGCTGAACTTACTCCATTTACTCCTAACTCTTGCAATCACAGTAGAACTAGCTCCTCCCTGTGCCCCAATGGTATCACCAAGGTAATAAAACTGCTACCAAATTTCATCATTCAAAGCCTGTCAAAACAGTCAATCTTTGAATTCTAAATGTAGCCAAACTTCATTATTTACATTCCATTTACAATTTTTTTTTGTGTAAGCCATTTTCGTAATAAAAAACAAATATCATCATCGTCGTCATATTCATTACTAATTTTCGCATTAATATCGCTATTCCATTATTATTATTTACTCACTAGGAGTTTTCACACGAGTCGTTATCATTGATTGAATACATGTAATAATAAGTGGTGGCCATTGGAGTCTGATTGACAAGTTTCCTCAGATTTCTATCACTCTTTGTCTCTTTCGATAACCGTTGTAAATCACTTTGCGTTATCTCAACAACCGTTTACCATTGATTTCTTGCTGATAATGACCATTGACTTTCTCTGAGATTTGAGCAACACTAAACATCCCTAAGATTGCATTATTTTCCGTGCCCTTCCAGTAGAGGTCTGGATGATGTTCTCCTTCCTCAGTCTTTCTGTCCTTCATCTTCCCATCCTCCATGACTCTTCACAGCGATTTTGTGTAGCAAAAAAACAAGGCTGATGTTACCATTTGGGGGGGGGAGGGGGTAGATTATGGCAGTTTCAGTTCCCTTGGATTGGTGTAATGTTCTTTCTAGATTACATGATCTATTTCAAGTTATCTGTGGTTGGTCAGCGTTTCCTGGTTATATGAGTTAGTTTCTGCACTCGAGGATTTTCCTTAATATTTAATCTGTTTACATCAGTGCCATGCGTTGTATCATGTCAATATTATTATTATTATTATTTGTAGTAGTAGTAGTAGTAGTAGTAGTAGTAGTAGTATTTAGTCACTATGAGTTCTAACACAGGTCATCATCAGTGATTGTTCATTGAAAATAACCGGTGGTGTTCCCTGGAGTCTGAGTGATAACAAGTCTCCACAGATTCCCAGTACTCTCCACCTTTTTCGATAACCATTGCAAATGATTTTGCGTTGTTGCAACAGCTGCTTACCATGTATTTCTCGCTGGCAATGACCATTGGTCTTCTCCTTCCTCAGTCTTTCCATCCTCCCTGAGTAGTCATAACTATTTTGTGTGGTATCAGCCTCAGCTGATACCATCACATTGTGTTATTATTATTATTATTATTATTATTATTATTATTATTATTATTATTATTATTATTATTATGTTTACTCACTAGTTCTCACACTGGTAATCACCAGTGATGTTCCATGGAGTCTGAGTAACAAGTCTCCCCAGATTTCCAGTGCTCTCCACCTCTTTCAATAACTACTGCAAATGAATTTGCGTTATCACAACAGACGTTTACCATCGATTTCTCGTTGGCAACGACCATTGGTCTCCCCAATGTCCCAGTGCTCTCTACACTCCTCCAGCGGAGGTCTGGTTAGTGCTATCCCTCCTCGGTCTTTACATCCTCCTTGACCCTTCACGACTGTTTTGTGTGCCATTAGCTGGGACTGGTGCCATCACTATTTTTTTTTTGAGGGGGGGGGGGTAGTTTATGAAATTTCTTGCCGTTTCTGTTCCTTAGGTTCTTGTGGTGCTCTTTATGTGATTTTGTTTTCTTCCTATTGCACCTTGCATGTGATTAGTTAGTCTTCCTAGCTTGTGTGGAAAGGTTTCCGCATTCAAGGATTTTCCTTAAGATGTCAGCTGTTTTTATCATTGCCATCGTTGTACAGTCTCTGTCTACCTTTTGATTCCAATTTCTCCCAGTCTTTTTTCCAGGTTCTTCGGAACTGTTCCTACTGCTCCTACGATTATTGGTATTATATTTACTTTCTTCATACTCCATATCCCTTTCAACTCTCTGGCGAGTTCAGTGTATTTGCTTCGTTTTTCTGTCCCCTTCGTCTTCACCCTGTGGTCGGCTGAGATGGCAAAATCTACGATTTAGCATGATTTTTCTTTCTTGTTGACTATTATGACATTCGGTCTCCTTGCTTGTATGAGTTTATCTGTTCGTACCTCCATATCCCAAAGGATTTTGTATTTTTCGTTTCCGAGTACAGTCTCTGGTTTATCTTTGTACCATTTGTCCGAGTGTTCAAAATGCATTTGTTTGCATAGCTTCCAGTGTACTGCTTTCCCCACGCAGTCATGCCTATTTTTGTATTCTTTTGGGGCCAGTTTTGGGAATTCACTTATTATGTGATTTACTGCCAGTCTCTTTGTCCGCACAATCTTCATTTACTGTTTTCCTGGGTTTTATCTATTTTAACTTTAATGTAGTTGGTCCTAATCGCATTGTTTTCTGCAGCCGTCAGTAGGGATTCCGTTTTTCTGTTCAGTTGTTCTTTTCTCAGCCATGCCCAACTATTTTCGTGCGTCTCTTCTCTTGTCATTCTCATGAAACGTCCATATAGTTGTTTTTCTTCCCACTTTTCTTTTCTTGTCTGTTTGTTTCTTGTTTCGGTGTATCCTGAGTTGTTTATTGGGATGGTGTCTCTTGCTGCGGTGATAAGCCTTTCTGTGTTTTGGCTTATGTATTTCTCCAGCTCTTTTTTAGTGTCGTCCACACAGTCTTCTATACTTACCAGACCTCTTTCCACTTCGTTTCTCTTCATGTAGAGTCTGTCTGTATCGTCTTTTGGATGTAGTGCATTGTGCATGGTCATTAATTTTCTAGCCCTCTGGTCAAGGTGCCTGAGTTCTTCTTTTGCCCAGCTTATGAATGGTCCAGAGTATCTTATTAGTGATATTGCCCAGATATTTATTTCTTTTATTAGGTTTCTGCTATATAATTTCATTTCTAAGAGCGTTCTTGTTCTTCTCAGATATTCTTTTTCAATCTTCTCTTTCATTTATAGTTGTCTTGTTCGCCTAGCGCCCTTATCTGCTCTTGGTTGGGTAGTTCCAGATTTCCCTTTTTGATCTCTAGCAGTGCACACTTTTCCATTCCGAATTCAATTTGAATGTCCTGGCTGAAGATTCTGGTCGTATTTATCAGCTTTTCCAGTTTCTTTTTACTTTTTGCAAATAGCTTCATGTCGTCCATGTACATGAGGTGGTTTATTCTTTGTTCTGTGCCTGTGAATTTGTATCCGGCATCACATTTCCTGATTATGTAGTTGAGTGGCATCATGGCTATGATAAACAGCAGTGGTGATAGGGAGTCTCTTTGGAAAATGCCTCTTTGTATTCTTATAACCGTCAGGTGTTGTCGTCCAGCTGTCAGTTCTAATCTCCATGTTCCCATTGCTTTCTTGATGAGATTAACAATGCTGTCGGGTATCTTGTATATTTTAAGCATTTAATTATCCATGCTTGAGGGATTCTGTCGTAGGCTTTCGTGTAGTCAATCCATGCCATAGATATTTTCTTTTTCCTGCTTTTTACTTCCATCAGAATCTTTTGATCTATGTATAACAGATCATGCGTCCCTCTTTTCCCTTTCCGACATCTTTTGTGTTCTTTGGGGAGTAGCCCACGGCTGTTTAGAGAATGGTAAATTTGCTCTCTCAGTTGTGCCGTAGGATTTTCCACATTGTTGATAGACATGTTATTGGTCTGTAATTGCTTGGGATCGTTCCCTTCTTGGCGTCTTTTTGTATGAGCGTTGTCCTTCCTTTGGCCCTCCACTCTGGTACGTCTGTTTTATGAGTACATCCTCTCAGTGTCTTTGCTAGCCTTTCATGTAGGGTCGTGAATTTTTTTAACCAGTATGCATGTATTCCATCGTGGCCTGGTGCTTTCCAGTTTGCCATTTTCTTTAGTGTTGTCTCAATAGTTTCTTTATTAATTTCTGTTTCTGTTCCTTGTTCAATTTCCTGTAGTTTATCTTTCATGTTTTTCAGATATTTAGCATTTTTTTGTGATCTTGAGCTTTTTCCCCATATATTGCCCCAGAAATGTTTTGTTTTGTCGGGTCCGGTTGTTCTGTTGTTGTTTTTTTCATTTACATTTTTGTAAAACTGGCTTTCATTGTTTTCAAATGTTCTGTTCTGTTTCTATTGTTCCAATTTGTATCTGTATCGTCTCAATCTTCCTTCTTTTGTTGCTATCTTTTGTTTTAGTTCTTCATGTTTCTTATTTAGTCTTTTATTGCGATTCAGATTTTTGCTCTTCCATCGTTTACTGTTCTACTTCGTCCTGTTAAGGGTTTTAGCTTCTTTTGAAGTTTGGTGATCTAGGTTTCCAGTCTGATCTCCCATCCATATTTCATTTGTCCATTCTTTTGGCCAGTCTTTTTTTCTCTTTTTAGTTTCATACTTATTGATTTTGCCCCGCATATATTAAGTTGTTTAGGTATGTGATAGTGAGATGTATGCGAGTACTCTGTTTACTTCTCTGACTAATTACTTTTTGGGGGTGGGGGATTTCAATTACTTTTAACTCAAAGACAAAACTGGAATAATATCTCCTTCCCCCTCCGAAAAGAAATCTCAGAAGCTAGTTATAAGTTAACATTCAAATTCACAGTAAATATAGCATTTGTATATCTACCCAAAAGACGTCTTCAATCGGCGCACTCGCGATTTTATTATTATTATTATTATTTGCACTTACTAGTTCTCACACAAGTCATCGTCAGTGATTGCTCACTGATAATAGCCGGTGGTGTTCCCTGGACTCTGAGTGACAACAAGTGTTATTATTATTATTATTATTATTATTATTAGTAGTAGTAGTAGTAGTAGTAGTAGTAGTAGTAGTAGTAGTAGTAGTACTTTCTCTTCCTATCGCAAAGGTAGTACTGGTACACAGTGATTTTCTGATTGTTCATTGCTCGGTGTTCATTATTCATTTCTTCAGTGCTCATAGATGAACGACCCTAAAAAATGTCATGATTGCAGAATTATAAGATTGCAGTTATATACTCCGATATACATATAATGTTAACACGAATCACTTATTTCTCTTCCACTTATAATTCACACAGCACACAGCTCCTTCCTTTTCAGATAGACCTTGTATATGATTTACTCAACTGAACATGAATTCTTAGAAGTAATCTAGAACTGAATTTTTCTTCGGTAGCTCAGGGTTAATATCGATCAATTGTTTTTCAATCATGGTCTCTCTCTCTCTCTCTCTCTATCTATCTATCTCTCTCTCTCTCTCTCTCTCTCTCTTCATTTAACATCACCTTTGCTATCACAACGGAAAAAAGACTTTCCTTCCTTTTTCCATGTGTTCAGTGTCAGGTGGAATTTTTTCCATGGACAGAGTTTCTTTGCAATGGTTTCCCGTCTGTGATTATACATTATCACGGGAATGCTTCCCTGCAGATTACAACATAGTCGTCTTTAAATCCAATGTCAACAAATACTTGTCATAAACTGCCCATAAGTAATC
The DNA here is from genome assembly GCA_963556195.1 of Sepiola atlantica. Taxonomy (NCBI): domain Eukaryota; kingdom Metazoa; phylum Mollusca; class Cephalopoda; order Sepiida; family Sepiolidae; genus Sepiola; species Sepiola atlantica. The sequence continues at coordinate 117,731,103 of OY744520.1, forward strand.
AAACTTAGTTCATTCCACTGACTATTCATCTCATTAATCCTTATCCTCGAGTGGTTCTTGGCCTTCATAAGTGGTCATCCTACAGTATAACAAAAACAAAATTCCATTGTCCAGGGGTCATACGTTTTTTTTAATTTTGCCAGCTCACTCACCATTCCTCATGGTTAAGCGGATCAATTATCTTTAAACTCCACTCTGTATACTCTTGTACAATCACTAGCTTCCAAGTCTTCAATTCAATTGCTGCGTTGTTGGCACATTTATAAACTCTCTTAGAAGTATATTCCAAGGTCCAGGGATCCTGATTAAGAAAACGACCCTTCTCTGGTTCAATCGAAATCAGCAGTTAAATAGTTTCTTGTCGTGTCCACGTAGACCTCTTTCTGATGCAGGAGTGAATAATAAGTTCTGAGGTATATCGTAATAGCCATTGAGGAGATTGTAGGCCAAAATTAGATCAGCACGTAATCATCGGCACTCAAGGGAGAAAAGTTTCTTGAATCGGCTTTCATAGGACAGATCCCATAGACCTTGCACCATCGAGTAACCAGTCTTTGAACTCTCTCCAGATGCTGGATATTACGTATTAGATATGGAGCAAAGGCCTGGACACCATAATCTAACAGTGGTCTGACGAGGGAGACATAAAGTGAAAGAAATATTTCAGAAGTGAGTTTGCAAAAAAAGGCGTCGAATGACAAATAGAGTGCTATTTGCTTTGTTTACAGCCTGAATGCAATGTTTAGATGGCTTGAAGGACGACTCAACATGAAGGCCAAGATCTTTTGGCTTGCTTGGTTTGCCAGTCTTCTTACAACCTTAAAAATAAAAAAGAGGATTTCTCACGCACACGCATATTTATATTGATGCACTTTTTAATTGGTCATCGTAAGATTAAATTAATTCTTGAATTATGTTATTCTTTCAGTTAAAAGAAGAAACGGTTTCCCCAAAGAAAGAGAAGCCACCGGCGATTGAAACGGTTGTACCAAACGAGGAATTATCTTCGATAAGTCGGGAAGCATCAAGCAGCGCTTTTCAACTGATCAACGTTAGTCCGGATTCCGCCTCGACTGCATCCACATCCACATCCACATCCACATCCACATCCACATCTAACCCAACTACCAATACCTCGACTAGTCAAGACGCTTCCAGTTATTCAACGGGTCAAATATCCAGTTGCACCACTTCAAATAACATAACAAGCTCTAGCGGCAGTGAGACAACACCGAGCGATGACGCGACTATCTCTCCCACATTTGAAGAATACGCAAAGGCACATGGAGGTATACAGTTTTCCCGAGGACTCGCTGTACACGGCATCATACCTGTCAGAGATCATCAGATCACGTCCCGTGGAGTTACAGCAAATCTAATACCGACACAAGGAATGGCGAGGCGTGGCAGTATCACTATTATTAATAGATCGACCAGCCCGATAAACTGTGAGATGCAAAAGGAGAACGCTTCACCCAAAGTCGAAATCATCCTCAATCCGAAACTGCAAACGACTTCCGAGGGAACTCAGAATATAACAAGGAGTGCATTTCCGGAGTATTTTAGAAGAACGCAGGAGATATCATGTCGTCTTCTCAGTACAGACGAGGCGACTGCAACTAGGAATGCTCACCTGATTCCATGCAAGCCCGTCAGTCCTGGCTTAGTGACTACAAGATATCCGAGAAATACAAAAGAAATTGTGGTTGAGCCCGAGCAGAATGATTCAAATGAGCGCTTGTCGCCAGCTCAAAAATCCCAACAGGATGAGCCAGTTGATCAAAAAGAAAGAGTAAATGAAAGGCATGACCACGAAGAGGCTTCAAGAGCAGAAGCTATGGCATCGCATTCAGATTTGCAAAACGTTGCAAACGACCAAGAAGGACCGCCCATGCCGCCTCCGCGGAGACGGTTAAAGGAAAAACCGGAAGGAATTCCAACAATTAATCCTGGTATATTAAAGAAGAATGCGTCCACGACAAACAGGTCTCAAAGTTCGGACATCCAAGAATGGAGAGACAAAGAAAAGAAAGAAACAGATAGTCCGTCAAGCAAAATACCACATTCTCGAAGGAACACCAATAACCAAGATAAATATGGCCAAAATAGCGAAAGGCCTTCCAGTCCATTTACAGCGAGACGAACCTCCAAGCCGGCTTCTCCATTACCAAAATCGGATCTTTCTCCAAGATTAATGCGCACCAGTAAAAGTATGCCATCCAGCCCGGATCTTAATGCTAGTCATGGCTTACGGATCGCTAGCAGTATACCGTCGAGTCCGGAGTTCACGCCTAAAAGAACCCATCATGTCACGAGTCATATTCCATCCAGTCCGGAACTTTCGAGCAGAGTTCCCCGAGCGTTCGGAAACAGACAACTGAACTCTGCACCAGCTTCTCCAAAGCGTTCTCGCATCACAAGAGAGGAACTGGCGAATTCATATACAAAAGAATGCAATGAGAAAATGTCGAAAGATGCCGACATCGAAAAAGCATATGTGGCGCTGAACACGTGCAGTAGTAGCAGGATTCCGTTTTCCGAGGCAACGGCGCTTAAAAACTCAATGATGGCAAACAAACAAGTCAATACAAGTACGAATAAACAAATCGATTTGAATATAACGAAAGAACTCAATACAAATACAAACAAACAAATTAATATAGACACAGCCATGACCAAAAATGGCCGTGTGATGACCCCTAAAAGAGTTAACGTCAATACTGGACTGCAGCTGGCGACCCGTAATTCTTCAACCAAGGCATTAAACAACGACCTTTCAAAGAACAGCCGGATACCGGTGGTCAACAAATCAATACGTCCAGATGTCATCCCTAAAAGAAGTGGCCGACTCGCGGTGAACAGATTGACTAACCAAAACGTTACTACCGAGAAATATCTTAAAACGTCCAATATTAAACCTGTTCATTCTGTTTCTGCGCATGGCAAATATTCACAGCCTCGTTCTGAAAATACGATTATTCCTTCTTCTTCTTCTTTGGGAGGGTTGTCAGAGTGGCATGAATTATCGAATACCGTTTGCTACGAGGAAGAGAACGGGTTGCAAACACATCACACGGCAAACAAGCCGTCGTTAAGCAACTCGACAGGTTCAGTTTTTATAAATGATTCAACGTCTTACGAATTGGGTTGTCCTACCTATATTACCGACCCGCTTTTTAAATCACAGAGAAACAAGTCTGTACCGTACGAGATTAGCAATGAAAGCGAGAGGACGAATTTGGAAATGTCGCGGGACGAAATCGATGAAATACGCCGGAAGCTCCTGGAAAAAACTATGAGCTGTGACGTAGAGATTGGTTCTCCACCGGGGAGCCCAAAGAAATCGTCAAGACAGCAAATGACCAGTGGTTCGATTTGCGTGGCGGCTCCATATTACAAAGTTGAAGAAAGTTCACCTCCGGTCGGGGAAGTAAGGAGACAGGACGCCGTTGCGCAGACGGCTATCGATAACATCAAACCCAGAGAGAGAAGAGTCGTGTCCACAGGTTCGGTGTTGCTACCATCACTCAAACAAGATATGGCAGCTCAGACATTTGAAAATGAACTACAAACGGGGATCTCGGTCGGGGTTTGTGGAACGACCCCAGTCCCTGTTATGACAAGACATGTTCCCCACCAAATAAAAATGGGTGGCGCTGCTTTAAGAACACGGGCTAATACTGATCCATCTGATGGAACAAAGTACACAAGCAAACTGTTGGACCAGCGATGGGAAATTTCCAACTGGTAAGTACTTATTTTACATGAAGTGTAATGTTTTATTATTCACTCTCTTAATTCCATCTGATATATATATATATATATATATATATATATATATATATATATATATATATATATATATATATATATATATATATATGAGAGAATGTGCGTATGTGTGTGCACAAGTCCGTGTGTGTGAGTGCATGTGTAGCAATCTTGGATGTGGGTCTGTTAAGATCGTGTTAAAAACGGAATTCTCTACATAAGGTTATATTAATCAGAAAAGCGGAAAAATTCCATTAAAAGTCAAAGATTAGAATTAGAGTTACGTATACAGTAATTTGCATCATGGTAGAAAGTCGGCAAATAATTGAGACAGATCTTGTCTCTTTGGGTGTTCGATATTGAAGCGAATGGACGTCTTTTTCGAGGCTTTTCCACCACCTCTACGGAGACGACCGTGAAGATATAATCATCTAGATAAATTTTCTGTAAAAAAAATAAATTAATAAATGAAAATAAAAAATAATATACAGCCCAGAGCAAATAATGGAATTGTTGCTTTTTTTAATTGCTTCCTTTGTTATAACTACAGAGAGAAAAAAGAAAAAAATCAATATCTCTATGACGACTACTACTTTCTACTTCAGAGAGACGCTACTATTGTTATATAGTGAAGGCTGTGTTTGGATGAAATCACGTGACTTCTGTCCGAAATTTTTTTAGTCTCTTTTTGTGCTGACAACTTCAAGCAAGCGGGTGTGAAACGTGGCCGTTCCCCGAGGAGTCCCAGTGAGAATGGGGGGGGGGGCGCGCGAACAATGTATCTAGATGTAACGAGACAAGCGATCGATTTATCTATCTATCTCACACAAGTGGGCTGTCGCATTTTTTTCCAAGTATAAATTTAAAGTAATTAAAACTTACTTTACAAACAACCTGCTTTTTTTTGCTGATAAAAATATGAATATTATTGCAACACTATGGCGAACCAATTCTTCAATCACAGCAGGTTATCTGGACGGCACCTCATCACGCTGGAGCCTTGTTTATTTTATGACACGTATTAAGTTGTTGCTCAGTGGATAGTGATGTCTATCTGTTCCTTACTTTTCTTACCCGTTGTTGTTAAGCCGCCGTCATAGTCAAAGTGCAGATATAGCAACAGAACTGTCATTGGTGTAAGTCGATGCATATTCGGCACTATTTATAAGATGTTGAGCTATAGCTGACCCGGATGTGTTGGCTAAACGATTTCAATTGTTTCATCGACCCTGGTGTATTACAGGAGGGGGTTAATTCTTGTATGGAACCTATGGATCGTACTGTCCATATAATCGGTCTCACATCAATAATACGGAGTCTTCAAAACTGTATTTCTGATAATAACAAAACTTATACATAATGAACAATGTATATATTTAAAATATATATTATTTAATCGAACGTCCCCTACTTGCCACACATCTCTGCAAACGGTTCGCGAATGATTGCAAAATTATTTTCCAAAATTTCCGAAGTTATTCTAAAACTTTTTTCTTCAATAAATTACTTCAATGTATCAATTGTTGATAGTTTTCTTTTGAAAAATTCATTTTTTTAAGAAAGTCCACAATAAAATATCTGGAGGCGCTACTTGGTCATAAGAATAACTATTCCAACCCGTTTTGTGTTGTATACATCAAGATAGTGTTACCGCTAAAACAAGATTGTATAGTACAAGATGATGTAAAACGGTACTACTTTGGCTTGATATCTACAAGTAAAAAATATCTACACCGTTCGCCTCTCATTTTTTCAATATATGAATCTTCGCGTTAAGCAATGATCTTTCAATTCCTTGTGTATATGCTTCGGTGTTGGGATCGGCAAAATTTTGCTGACGATTTACGGAAAAATGGCGAAAATTGAGTTGATTTAAATTAGCGTAAGCTCTCCATTCGTCGGAATAGATTACTGAGACTTCTGCGATATCTTGTTGAATAATTGGCTGAAGTGCCGCACAGTCTCTTCTTTGAATGTTGGTGCTAGGGTTAGGAGTTACGGTTATAGTTCCAAGCTCGGTACTCGCACATTCTTTCGAAACCAATTAGGAGAAGTGTTTTTCTTGCTGTTGTACCGTGTTAATTGCATAGCAACGTGTAGATATCGTACCAAAGTAAATGCATGATACGTAGATAAAAAGTCAAAGCGATACCCATAAAACAATATGGCGTAATAAAAATGATGCAATGAAACAAATTTTTATTTAGTGCATAAGTTTTTTTATTATCAGAAATACAGTTTTGCTGTTATTAGAATTTTAAAATCAATGATGACTTTTTAGAGACCCTGTATATCTTTGATAAATCTCTCTTTACAGCAATGACCATTTTCAACAAATAATGGTGGTTGAGGAAGGACAGGCACGTCTATACGATTTGAAACCGGCTTCATGTCAGAGTATCCAGTTATTTTCGCCGAGCGATTACAGTCTGGCCAACACCATTCAGAACGATCTCTCTTACTCTTTCGACCCTTATATGACCGAATCAGCCAGTATGGATCGCAACCTGGGTTCGTTGGTAAAGACAAGGTATAGGCACAACTTGTCAAATAGCATGGCCGGCGGGCTTGACGCCATTGCAAAAAGCAATGCAGAGCAAAGTATGTTTGAAAATTCGAGCAACAGTTCGGACAGCACAAATTTGGAAAACATACCGCGCATGCGTCGGGCGGCTTCTTTATCAAATATTGAATTTCCAAGGAAAGCCATGGACAAGAAAAATCGAAAAAGGTAAGAAAATTCACATTATTCAGTTATTTACGAGCAGTGATACTGATTATCCTATTCAGTTTAACGTCCGTTTTACATGCTCATATGTGTTGAACGGCTTTTAAGAATTGACTTCCAAACTAACCTATCTCTAGGCATTTCTTTATTTATCCATCTTTCTCTCAAGTCAATCCTTATCATTTCCTCCCATGTTTTCCTTGGCCTTCCCCTGGCAACTGATCCTGATTATTCAACTGTCCTAAATATACTAACCCAACAACTCTTAGCCATTCTCTCAACGTGACCATACCATCGAAGTCTACTCTTCTGCACACATCTCCCTATACTGTCCAGATTAATCTTCCTCTTAGGTCATCAGATCTAAGCCTATCTTTAAAACTCATATTACACATCTATCGTATCATTCTCCTATAATGTCTTTCCATGCAACGCATGTCGTCAACCCTCACTGGCCAGGTTTCATTTCCACACATCATCACGCTGTGAACACATGTCTGGGAGATCCTTCCCTTAGTCGACAGCAGTATCACTCTGCTAGTTAGTAATGGCAGAATTTCCCTAAAACTACTTCATCCAGTTTAAACTATTGTAATCATACCCGCCCCCGTTTCTCCTTGTGTTCCAAGATAGCAAAACTTCTGATCAACCTCAATAGCCACGCTTTCCAAATACACTTTCTTCACATCTGAGTTCTCATTCGTCTCCATTTTCTAACACTTTCTGCACACAAACTGGTTATCATCTATCAACCTACCTGTAATTCCACTATATTTATTGTGTACCTAATGTTTACGATTTATTGAGTAAAGTACCGCCAAAATTTGCATTCATCATCTCTTGTTTGTTTAAATCGGCTAACCCCCTTTTTTATACATTTTCATTCCAGATCGAGGCTGTCCACATTCTTGGATATCTTCCAACGGAAAAAGAAACCGGTTATTCTTTCCGATCAAGTTGACAATCCTACTCATTTCCGAATGATTGGGCGTATTTTAGAAATGTGTTTGGATGGTTCGCGGATCATTGAACTGACACAACCTCCCCATGGTTTGTGTGGCATTTATATGTCAAGAACTAAGCATACGTTTGGCTATGGTAAGATGTATACAAATAGATGAAAAATTATCAGTTATTTAATTTTTTATTTGTTATTATCATGCACTCTATCATAAAAAGCAATGTGTATTTATTTGTAAATATATTCCGTCGCGTTACACAAATGTCCGCTCAACGAAGGGAGAAAACAAATCTATTTCCATAATCAGACATTTTCTTTCTTTTACAATTTTTATTTTGACCTACGTTTGTAACGATTCAGGTGTAAACATTACTATCGGCTACTAAGCGTGTCCAACAATTCAATGAATTATTTCTTTAAATAAATTTCGCACTTGGAAATAGCAGCAATAATCATGGGAGACCTTCTTCGAATTATCAGAACTATTTACCTTTTTTTTCTTTATCCACCACTTTATAATAAAAGGCAATGTGTATTTATCTGTGAATATATATCTGTTCCGTCATACAAACGTCTGCCCAACAAAGGAAGACGTTTTCTTTCTTTCTTTTTCCTTCCTGCTTTCTATACCGATGTATACGTTTTCCAATCCTTTTTGTTCTTTCTTTAAACTTCCCAGTTTAAGACGTTTACTTTCTTTCTTATTTTTGTAATTGAGCGGCGATTGTTCTCTTCCAATTTCATTTTTAACCGCTAACGTCTTTGATGTTTGTGAGCTGTGAAGGCACACCTATAATGTAATGTACCACTATCCTGGTGCATGCAACCAATAATGTGATCTCGATCCTCTGTAGCCCTCATGCTCGGTTGCTTCGATTTGTATCCGGGGCTAATACCTTTTGTGTTGGTTGATGTGACATTGCCGACTTTGGCCATATTCTCACGACACGAGTGTTGACGAAGTTTCCGCTTTCCTAAACCTGACTGGTGGTGTCGTAGATGGCTCGTGTGTAAGAACGTGTTTGAAGCGATAGAAAGAACCAACTTCGCGAGAACAGAAAGAGCATATAATTTACTATTTCAAATATACACACTTAGGTAATCAGATATAGATCATAAATGAGTATATAAGACAAAATAAATAGTTTTTGACTAATTTCCCAACGGTATCTCCTTTAAAATAATTTATGTCGGTAATAGTAACGATTACCTAAGTTTATATATTTGAAATAGTAAATCATATGCTCTTTCTGCTTCTTGTAAAGTCGGTTCTTTATATCGCTCCAAACACGTTCTTACACACAAGCCTATTCTCTATCTCTGCAAATAGAATATTGTTCAGAAAATGAACATCTATGCTGATGACACCCCTCTCTATTCTGGTGTTGCTTCTCACCCATCTTCCTCGGATCAGTCGAAATATGCAGCTGATCTAGAAGTTGACCTGGGTTCAGTTGTGGATTGGGGTACGAAATGGCTTGTTTCATTTAATCCAGTTAAGAATCAGCTTGTGTCTTTCAATCGTTGGCTTGTCCCTTTTCTCCGTGATATTCGCATGGATGGCTCTGCTCTTGAGGAGAAATCAACTCTGAAACTTTTTGGTCTTTCTCTCTCATAACATCTTTCTTGGAGTTCATACATTAGATCCATTGCTCTTTCTGCTTCTCGTAAAGTCGGTTCTCTCTATTGCTCCAAAAACTTTCTCACACCTGAGGCTATTCTCTATCTCTATAAATCTACTATCAGACCATGTTTGGAGTACTGTTGTCATATTTGGGCTGGTGAATCTCTGTCCCATTTATCCTGGTGGTCACGGACTTCTGATCATTCAACACAACGTGGGGGGTCAGACCAGTCTACGAAGACGCTACGACACCACCAGTCTTTTCTAAGGTTAGGGAAATTTCGTCAACACTCGTGTCCTTCGTATGATGATTTCTGAAATATACAAAGATACATATATCTCTATCTGTAATAGAAAGTGTTTTCTTTTGCACCTCACCCTCCAAATTGAAATGAAACTGATAAGCTAATGTAGGAAGAAGACCTGCTAAAATGAGTGTCAACATTAAGTGTGGGTGATTAGGGCAGACCCATCCTGTGCCTAAGATCGTAACCTATCTTCAATGTGGGTACAAGTTAAACGATCTCAGGGTAAGATGGGGGTGGCGCCAGTCAGTTGAGCAGCTGCATGTAGATATATCTATAGATAGATGGGAAAATATGTAAGCAAACGGCATCTCTCTCTCTCTCTCTCTCTCTCTCTCTCTCTCTCTCTCTCTCTCTCTCTCTCTCTCTCTCTCTCTCTTAGAAACACACAAAACTGAACCAATTCAAAATGTCTTTTACTGCAATAACATTTATCACTCAGGAGTTTTCCCCTTCCAATAAACCATTATTTTCAACAAATTCTTTTATTTCACTAGCTTGTCATGATACCTAACCACATTCAGTGGACATGTGAAGGGATATTTTAAATTCTTCCTTTACAAAAAAGGCCGCTCTCTCCAGAAATACATATCCCTAAGACTGGTATTTTCGGGTAGATTTCAATCTAATGCCCGTCTGTTTCCAAGTTGTGTTGAATGATCAGAAGTCCAAGACCGCCAGAATAAATCAGAGAACTGGACATCAACTGAAGGATGAGAAATACATTAATAACTAGCAAGGTATAGACAACTCAAAGAAATATTCTCAATATAAAAATAAGAATATATTTCCGTGAAACTTGTAGTTAAAATAACAAAAGTATTTCGGTAATTGGGGGTTAATACCTGGTGTGTCTTTGGACTGGGCTTAAGTTCTAACTTCGTTTCGCTAAGTTACTTGATAGTTAGTGGTTAAGTTTTCAGATGGATAAGCTAGAAGCGTCTACCTCTCTGGGTGAAGTATGGCAATTCTTGTCGGGCAGGCAAAGGCTCGAAAATTCTGTAAAACTCTCTTTACACTCTGAAGCTCAATCTAAACTCTCCAAACTGTGTAAAATCTAAATAGCGTATTATATTAATTCGCAAGGTTATTCGGCACTGCGCGGCCAAATTCCACCTACCTTGCCCAGAACTATTTTCACTGGTCCCTTCACTTTACCAGAATCCTGCCCTCTGACGATTCCTCCTGTAAATCATGGATCTTCCGTCTTTTGTAAGAACTGACCGCAACTTCTCCAGTGATCAGCCAGGATGCATCTTTACGGTTTCTCTTCAGCTCTCACAGCTGATATTCTTCCGCCCACGCCGTCCTGGCTGCATGAACTCATTTCACCTCAGAACAATGACAACGGCTGACCTTTAACCTCCAGCGCTCGCTCACTGTATTGCTCTAACTTGAAAGAGGAAATAACATTATTGCTTTAAATTGTAAAAACAATATTTTCTTCAGTGCATTTAAGAATTTATGACAATGATTTTTCTTTTGTCATACCCAGCATGGGTCGCAAAATATATACGAGTGTCCCGATCCTTCACAACTATCTGCTGGTTCCTGCTACCTTGTTACAATAAGCCCTTTTTTTTCTTTTATCAATTACTTGTTTAGTGGTACCATAACCCCTATTGTCCAGAAACACAGGTAAAAACCTAAAAAGAAAATTTTAAATTATAATTATAATCAAAGCAAAATCAAACACAAAAAAATTCTTTCAGTTCTTATTTCAATGTCTCTTTTTCTCCTTCGTTTTCTTTCCTTGTGTGTCAGCAAAAATCAATAACTGCACATGCAATGGAATGTCCGGTTCACTATCAACGATGGGTCGCAACACTCTTTACAGTTATACCTACCTTTCTCGGTGTCCATAGGTCAGTTCTTGTTCGGTCCGGTTCTTACAATGGGCCTTACATGCATCATCAGCTTTGGTAAACACTGCTCAATCTAACGTACATGTCTGACTAGCACTAGAAACTGGAAATATTGTTGCATCAACCCATCCAATCCGTGTATCTTTTTTTCATGGAAATCGCTCCAGACAAGGCATGAAGCCACTTGATGTAAAGGATCGAAAAAAATACTACTTAAAGGTCAAAAACTAGCCAACAATAAGTATTAGATGGATAGATTAAAACCCAGAAAACAGCAAGTCTTCCCCCTCTGTCAGAAACATCACTCATGGAATGTGAAGACTAAAGGACAAAATAAGGGAAGTGAGAGTTACGATGCTGACGAAAGTAAACCCAAGATCCACTTTCTACTCTCCTTGTTCATAGCCTCGGTGATGTTATGCACGTCCCTTGAGAGGGCATACATCTTGGAAATCACCTGATGTAGGCCTCCTCTATTCCTAGATTCTTTGAGACTCGTGAAGTTTAATATAGACACGCTCTTGTCGACTATGTGAGCTTGTGCCTCCTAGTGTTCCATAATATATTTCAACTTTCTCTGAATCGTCTTCACATCACCTTCCGATACACACCTTAACAGTACATGGAGGAGCTTCTCAGCTATAGATAAAATCGCCATTTTCTGCTTTGTCTGCAATGGTGACACTTTTTTAATGTCTACATGTAACTAGACATTAAAATAAAAGGAAGAAAATTTTTAAAAAAACAAAGTTATGGTCAGTGTTTTATTTTTTTAGGGCATCAGAAATGAGTCGTGTTTATTTTCAACTCGCAATAGTTCAGTCCTATTCTATTAAAATAAAAAAAAGCATTAGAAAGACTAACATTGGAAAGCAATAAGCAAGTCAGACACTCCCCCTTCGTCTAAAATTAATCCGGTAAGAAATTCTTGACTCAAAATAAAAAGTCAACAGTTGTTGTTTTTTTCTTTTCCTTATGTCATCAGAAATGATAATAATAATTTACTAGCGAGACCCGTGTAAATTACACGAAATGATGTTTTTAATACTAATTATCTTGTTCCTAACCTATACATGTTTGAATAAAATATGATAAGATTTGGACTTGTATATTTATTTTAAAAAATGAACAATACATGAAACAATTTACAAAACTTCTTTATATACAATATTTCTAGTGAAGGTAATATTTCGACGACTAAACTTTACTTTGTAAATGTTTTCGATTAAATTAAATTTAGCTCCAATTCATGAATATTTATTTACTCCTCTCCAGGAGTTAGACACAAGGCCAGTTTTATCTTACTCCCACAAGTAAGATATGACCCAAGGTCGGGTCAGGAAAATGATGTTTGAAAAGCCAGCGCTCGAGAAGGTGAGCACTCTGGCCATTAAAAATTGCCTGGGCAGCCTCGTTGGCATTCCCCGGTAGAGGCGCCCCAGGCAGTAAGCAATAAACTTACTCCTCCCCAAAGAGGGGAGGCGAAGCCTGGGAGGGTGGACCTCCTAGAACTGCACAGGACAGACCCATAGACCGGTGTAAATCAAGCCCCGAAGGCCAAAACAATACTAGTCTATGGGGTGCAGTATCCATTGGAACAGATGCTACACTTTGATCTTAGCCAAAAGACCATTGACTAATTTCCCAACGGTATCTCCTTTAAAATAATTTATGTGAGTTTAGTAATGATTACCTAAGTTTATATATTTGAAATAGTAAATTATATGCTCTTTCTGCTTCTTGTAAAGTCGGTTCTTTCTACCGCTCCAAACACGTTCTTACACCTGAGCCTATCCTCTATCTCTACAAATCCACAATCAGACCATGTATGGAGTACTGCTGTCATATTTGGGCTGGTAAATCTCTGTCCCATTTGAAGGTTCTTGATAAGGTGCAGAAACGTATCTGTAATTTGATTGGTCACACCCTTTCTTCTTTTCTGCACCCTCTCTCAGTCTTTTCTATGAATGGCTATGTGTTCTTCAGAATTGTGTGACCTATTCCCTGCTTCCTTTATTCCAGCTCGTTTGACTCGTTGGTCTAGTGGTCTCCATCAATTCGCTGCTTTGATACCTACTTGTAATACAGCTCCCTATTCCAGTAATACAAATAATGTTTTGTAGGTGCTCTGTAGTCCACACTATGTTTTCCTGTATTATGTCTTTTCTTTTTAATAATATATGAAATTCCACCCAAACCAGACCCATGCAGTAGGGGAACCTATCTGTGACCTAGTTTACAAGGTCACTTCCTGGTCTGACATATTTGTTTTTCTTAGAAGTGGTCATACTCGCACATGCGTTGACTTCCATCATATCATATGTCTGTCTGTCTGTCTGTCTGTCTGTCTGTCTGTCTGTCTGTCTGTCTGCATTCAGGACAGAAGAGCCATCTGCGGGCCCATGAATGGGCGTTGATGAAAGAGTGGCACTCATCTGATAAGACGTTGCAGTCATCATATATTCATGTTTATTTACCTCCTCTTCAGGAGGTGATACACAAGGTCAGGTGGGGTTTTGAAAAGCCAGCACACTAGGATAAGCACACTCTGGCCTACAAAGAGAGAAAGCAAAGCCTGGGAGGGTGGACCTGTCCTAGAACTGAACAGAACCATACCTCAGCTCGACATCAACAAAGCCGCTATCGGACTGATTGTCAGAGACGTACCCCTGACTGGTACGAACACCTACTTTGCCAGTGCGCACGTGCGCATGTGTGGGTATGTGTGTGTGTCTATGTGTGTGTGTGTGTGTGTGTGTGTGTGTGTGTGTGTGTGTGTGTGTGAGTGAGAGGGGAGTATTCACGAAAAAATCAGGTTAAAACTAATCATAACTGAATAATAACTGATAACCTGATTTGCTTGTTTCTTTAGAAAACGAATAATAAACTTTACTTATTTGTTGTTACTATTTGAACATATCCGTTTTTATACCAATTAATCCGAACGCGGCTTTGTCTGCTTTTTATGTTGGATCGCAATTTTGAGATTATAGTTAGAAATCTATTTATCCTGCTTTATTCTTCATGTCAAGGACCTTCTCGTTCGCTCGCTTGTTGTTGTTGTTGTCCTACATAATTTACTTAGCCTTGACTTCAGGTAGAAACCTGCCTTTAACTCCTAAGACAGCATCTACATATCGACTAGACGTGCCAGTGACCCGTTGGGTCACAACCACTATCACGATTTATTCTACTTTGATTTCATTCGAAAATTCATAAACTGTGATGTCATATCTGTGAATACATTCTTCTTGCATAACTAAAAATAATAAATCTTTTACTTTTATATTCTTCTTCTTATTATTATTATTATTATTATTATTATTATTATTATTATTATTATTATTATATAGAAGTATTATAATTATTGTAAATAGACTTATTATTTTGTCATCTAATTTACATACGTTTTGGCGGTATATACAGAGACACGTATGTAAATTAGATGCCAAGATTGAAAAAAGAGATCCACTCTTTCTTTAAATACCCAAAGACATTAAGAAATATTAAAGAGTGGTATGAACACCTACTGTGCCAGTGCGCATGCACATGGTTGGGTATGTGTGTGTGAGAGAGAAAGAGATAGTACTCATAATGAGAGGGTGTGAGAAATATATAGATAGCTGTGGGAGTGATGGGTGACTTGTTCATTTAATTATAAATTACTAAATAGAAAAATTCAAAACAGAATTTTTTTCCAAACATCACTCAATCCCAGAACTAAAATATATTTTAGCATGTATAAAGTGTTATAAAAACGTACATGGGAAAAGGCCTTAGACAAACAAACGTTAATTGATTTACATTTAGTATAATAATAAATATCTATCTATCTATCTATCTATATATATATATATATATATATATATATATATATATATATATATATATATATATATATATATAATTTTAAATTTTCGGACAAAAATTTTTTTTGACTAACAGTGGAGTGATAATACAAAATAGAATAATATAGCTATATTAATAAAGTTAAGGGCGACTAATAATGCAATTTTCTTCATCTTAATCACTTAGGAAGTGAGACAATAGAAGTAGTAGTAAGCATAAAAACAACGAACGCTGCAATCATCAATAAAAATAATTACATAAAAATACATTAAATATTTAGGTGATAAAAATTGTACATATTTCTAGACATGGCGTCTTGATCCGATGGTAAAACGTTGGACTATAGACATCAATATCGAAGGTTCGATCCTTGTCTAAGTTAGCCATGCTGATGACGGCTGTGAGCCAGAAACACGTGTTCATGGATTATTTTTATGTACGTATAAAATAAATAAGAATATATATATTAACGAAAAATGCGTCCTATAAAGTTAAGGGCGATAATAATGCAATTTTCTGCATCTTAATCACTTAGGAAGTGAGACAATCGAAGTAGTAGTGAGCAAAAGAACAACGAACGCTGCAATCACCCATAAAAATAATTACATAATATATATATATATATATATATATATATATATATATACACTCGTAGAATAACTATTCCAGGACGAGTATAAGCAATAAATATAGCATTAGTCTTAAATTTTAATGTGTTTTCCTATCTTTGGGAGGTATGATATGGTTTCAGAGCCCCCACTCCCTAAAAAAAAACGAAACAGATCAAATCTTCCGTTTGTTTTTATTTCTTTTCATGATTTATGGTGTATTTTATCCTCACATATATATATATATATATATATATATATATATATATATATATATATATATATATATAAAATATAATAACACGAAATCACATAATTGTCGATGCAATAATTTATTTCAACCGTTCGGTTTTTTCAAGCATCACTCAGACAATTACATTTTTGAGACTGATAGAAAATTGAATTTCCCTACCACAGTTCCAATACAATCATAGATGGTAGTAGTAGCAACCAATTTGATACATCTTTTATAGAGAGGGGGAAAAATTTAAAACTTATATTTAACTATGGCGGGCGAAGGGGAGGGATCTTTAAGTTAATCAACTAAAAACTGCCATGTCAAAATTATGACACATACGACTTGGCGATATCAACCATATAGGCAATTTTACTCACGCGCATACACAAAACTAAATACGCACACATCATATGCGCACTCACATACATAATCTCACTCGCACATTATCATAACTAAGCATAATCACATACGCAACTTTTATTCATCTCCAGCCAGAATGCGTCCGGCGAAACTCGTGTTCTCAAATTCGGTTAGAGAAAAGAAAGAAAGAAACAATTAACAGGCACAGAGAATATATAGACAGACCGCGTGTCATAAATTCTCAGTCCGTCTGGGTTGAAATAAGATTACACGCACATACATATATGTATACATACAAATCCATACGCACATACACACACATATATACACATACGCACCCACACATATACATATCTATACACATATACATATACACACATATATACATATATATATATATATATATATACATACATATACATACATGAATACACCTATATATATCTCTGAATCTATTTGAAATATTGACCAAATGCATACGCATGTAGTTGTTCACACATGTAAACATACATACACATACATACACACACACATATATACATATACGCACATATACACACATATACGTACGCACACATACATATATATCCACACACCTACACACAATATTTACATAACACTCTATATTCTTACTGATGTAATATGAGTTCTAAAAGTTAGTCTTACCTTATTTATATTTTAGATTAATTTGATAATCTATTATTATAAATATCATGCGGGGGGGGGGTTATCGTACCTAATGTTATTCAATTTGGTATCTTCACCGTTGTAATTCTAGAGGCCCATCGGATTACTAATTCAAGTCTAATAATGTCTATTGGTAATATTTGACATTTATACTTATATTAATTCAAAAACTAGTGTATTACCTGCAGAAAAAATTTTCATACCACTATCTTATTTTAAGTAAATAATAAATATCCGCGTATCCACAAATACTATATATCACCAAGTCAGTAAATCTGTGTCTATCACAGATATTATTATAAATATTATGGGGGGGGGGGTTTACCGTAAGTAATGTTATTCAATTTGGTATCTTCACCGTTATAAGTCTAGAGGTCCATCGGATTACCAATTCAAGTCTAATAATGTCTAGTGGTAATATTTGGCATTTATACTTATATTAATTCAATAACCGCAGAATTTTTTTAAAAACACTATCTTATTTTAAGTAAATAAGTCTGTGTATATAAGGTGTGTATGCGTATATAATGGTATTTTGAAATATTTATTTATTCAGATTATTTACTTAAAATAAGATAGTGTTTTTAAAAAAATTCTGCGGTTATTGAATTAATATAAGTATAAATGCCAAATATTACCACTAGACATTATTAGACTTGAATTGGTAATCCGATGGACCTCTAGACTTATAACGGTGAAGATACCAAATTGAATAACATTACTTACGGTAAACCCCCCCCCCCATAATATTTATAATAATATCTGTGATAGACACAGATTTACTGACTTGGTGATATATAGTATTTGTGGATACGCGGATATTTATTATTTACTTAAAATAAGATAGTGGTATGAAAATTTTTTCTGCAGGTAATACACTAGTTTTTGAATTAATATAAGTATAAATGTCAAATATTACCAATAGACATTATTAGACTTGAATTAGTAATCCGATGGGCCTCTAGAATTACAACGGTGAAGATACCAAATTGAATAACATTAGGTACGATAACCCCCCCCCCCCCCGCATGATATTTATAATAATAGATTATCAAATTAATCTAAAATATAAATAAGGTAAGACTAACTTTTAGAACTCATATTACATCAGTAAGAATATAGAGTGTTATGTAAATATTGTGTGTAGGTGTGTGGATATATATGTATGTGTGCGTACGTATATGTGTGTATATGTGCGTATATGTATATATGTGTGTGTGTATGTATGTGTATGTATGTTTACATGTGTGAACAACTACATGCGTATGCATTTGGTCAATATTTCAAATAGATTCAGAGATATATATAGGTGTATTCATGTATGTATATGTATGTATATATATATATATATATATATGTATATATGTGTGTATATGTATATGTGTATAGATATGTATATGTGTGGGTGCGTATGTGTATATATGTGTGTGTATGTGCGTATGGATTTGTATGTATACATATATGTATGTGCGTGTAATCTTATTTCAACCCAGACGGACTGAGAATTTATGACACGCGGTCTGTCTATATATTCTCTGTGCCTGTTAATTGTTTCTTTCTTTCTTTTCTCTAACCGAATTTGAGAACACGAGTTTCGCCGGACGCATTCTGGCTGGAGATGAATAAAAGTTGCGTATGTGATTATGCTTAGTTATGATAATGTGCGAGTGAGATTATGTATGTGAGTGCGCATATGATGTGTGCGTATTTAGTTTTGTGTATGCGCGTGAGTAAAATTGCCTATATGGTTGATATCGCCAAGTCGTATGTGTCATAATTTTGACATGGCAGTTTTTAGTTGATTAACTTAAAGATCCCTCCCCTTCGCCCGCCATAGTTAAATATAAGTTTTAAATTTTTCCCCCTCTCTATAAAAGATGTATCAAATTGGTTGCTACTACTACCATCTATGATTGTATTGGAACTGTGGTAGGGAAATTCAATTTTCTATCAGTCTCAAAAATGTAATTGTCTGAGTGATGCTTGAAAAAACCGAACGGTTGAAATAAATTATTGCATCGACAATTATGTGATTTCGTGTTATTATATTTTATTATTGCTCTGTTTACTACATTGAGCTCTCATACCCGGATTTCCTCCTGGAATTATTCCACTATAACACAAATATATATATATATATATATATATATATATATATATATATATATATATTATATGCTCCCCACTTATGGGTTAAGGGTAAATAACGATTTGTACTTAATGCATAAAACACTACACTTCCATATGAAATAGAGTTCCCTAGCTAACCGGTAGTGTGATTGTAAACAAAATGCATAAGTGTTGTAATCTCTCTTACTATCGGGATGAATTTCAGGGGTATAAAATGTTGACAAAGAAAATAGTCCCTTGGTTTATAATGTTTAAAAGAGAAAATAAGGACAGTACATTGTAGCAGCATGATGATATGTTAAAAGATATGTAAAATTGATTAAACATAATTTAGGATTTAAAATGAACAGAAAAGTTAGCATATTCAGGTCTGAGCAGCAGGTTTAAGTGGTGCCAGGGAATCATCGCTTGTATAATCATCTCCCTTGAGTTATTCTGGCTAACGTTAGGGAAATGTGTTCTCTTGTCCAGAAGGTATAAAGAAAAAACTTGTTCAGGCTTGTGAGGACGTAAGAATGAGTCTCCTTCTCTCCTTTCTGACTGGTCCTTCAAGCTTGCCAGACATGATCCGACTAGCTGCCATCTTTGCATGATCTTTAAAGACCCTGACACTGTGTCCATCAGGGGCCTTTTCAGGTAGTAGTCGCCAAGACCCTCAGAACACCAAAACCAGCACACAAATGTAAGTCATATTTACTTATACATTGTTCATGCATCTTCTCTATCTCCGACCCCGGCAACACATGTCTTTCTTATTATATTGGGACTTTAATGTATTCTCTCTTTCACGATTATGTCTGTGGTTTTACCCCCTTGTATATCATATCATATTAAGTACTACCAATTGTTTTGTCACTATTATCCCTGTTCATTTTCTTCTGACACACATGTGTGTTATCGATGATAAAACAACACACAAAATGGCGATCACTAGTGCTGGAAAGAAATAAAGTTTTTATCATAAGGTAGATGACTCCTATTACGTTCTTCAATTTAAAATATTTGAGTTATGCTTATAATTAAAGTCACCATTTACGAATGATGTTTCATGTTTGGGGTGATTTTTATTTATTTATTTTTTAAACTTATATTCACTCCAAACAAGGGACATTGCCACTAAGGGGCTACTATGGATTAGGGGCCAGATTTATAAGGGACATGCTTAGTGGGGAGTTGTGCAGCGAGATGCTTGTTCCCATTATATTTAACTTTCTGCATGTTTGTACAGTCAGAGAAACAGGGATTAAAGAAGGAAAACGGTTCAAGGAAAGAAGTTACTACAGTAGAAAACCTTCCGGCATATGAGGACCTCTACAGTGAAGGTCAGGTTGGTTGGGAGTATTTACGTTGAGGGACCACAAGTGCAGGTTTCGTTGAAGAACTTGTAAAAAAAAAGCACAGGAATGCAACATTGCAACGATGGAAGAGTTTATACAAGATTCGAACCTCGACCTACAAAGGACCATCTGTAGTCGATGTTGCTTTAACCACTCGGTCAACAAGACTATGGTTGAACAAATGTCGGATTTATACTGATAACCCAAATCTCTGCTTTGTGATTACATTTATTCAATTGTTTAGCTTTATTATGCCAACGACTTTTCACAGCTGCTTTACATGTTCGGTTTAAAATAAGTCTCCAGCATTGCACATATAATTTGTTAGTTTTCTAATGTTCAGGTTGACCGCTTGATAATGAGCCATATTTCGTGCTGTCTTTTTACCGAAAATGCTGTTCATATCTGTTATGGTGTCGTACCTATAACGAACATTTTGGACTCATCCATTCTAGATAGATGCGGGAAGCATAGGTTTCTCAGCGTTTGAGTTCAACCCCAGTCTACACTGGCAGTCAGTACTGACGTACTACTTCTTATTCCGGCCCCTAAAAATATATGTTTTAAATGTTACGTTATTGTAAATTTAGGTTACACAGGTTTACAAAAAAAATTGATGCAAGCATAAAATTTCTAACCTAATTAGGGGGAGGGGGGGGGGGTATTTATCTTTTTCTTTTTACTTTTATTCACCTCAAACAAGGTATATTTTGGAACCCGGCTGTGTAATGTGGGCTATATTGTTTTTATTTAGTTTTATTCAAAGAGGGTAAAAACCTGGTGGAAACCCTTTATGAAAATTCATATACCTCCAATTTTTGTGAAATTTGAACAATAGGTATTAGACATAAATTAATAAATATTCCCCAAAGTTTAGGGGGTGGGAGGAGGGGGGGATTTTAAATAGTTTATTAGGGGGCACAACCTCCTATTTCAAAATTCAAATATTTCAGATTTACATTGAATTTGATCCATAGTTAAACAAAATTCCCTGAACTTCAGTTTCTTTTTAAGACCCCTTACACTTCAACCTTAAATTTTAAACATTTTATAGAATCAAAATCATGTAATGGATTTTGATCAAAATTGGAATTTAGAAGAAAAAAGACATGAATAAAACTTAAGAAAAAAGAAAAGAAAGGAAAGAAAGGAAAGATTTAGTATCATTATATCTTGATTTTAATTTTCATAAGAGGTTATAAAAATGGTGCAAAACTGCTCTGTTCAGGGAATTTATTTGACCCTGTCTTGGGACAGATATTCTTTCAGTTTAATATAAAATACATTTTCATTAACAATCTTATTTAGAATAGATTTTTCCTACCGACCTAATAAAAAATAAGTTTATTTCAATCCATAAATTTCTTTTTTCTTTTTCCATTTCTTTTCTAGGAATTTATGTGTCCAGATTTTGTGATGGCTACCCAGAAAAGATGTTTTCTGGTCTTCTTGCAATCGGTGACCAGATTCTAGAAATCAACGGCGTTTCCACGGACAAAATGACAGTCGATGAGGCCCATGACATGGTGTCTTCCCGAGATACACTCATCCTCCGAGTAATGCCGGACCCGGCCAATTACAGGGTATCGACACTGCCACATTGATACAAAAGAAACAACATATTTTTGAACTTGTACACAGAATTACAATCCACAAAACATTTTGGCCTGTTGAAAAAAGGACAACTTGAAATTGGTAGGAAATAAAATGGTGCTTGTCTTTTGAAGGTCCACAAGAGGGGTTTTGCAAGGTGGTACAAGACCCCTTTGGGGCCCTAAGGCAGGCAAAGATTTTTCTAAAAATTGAGGAATTTGATATCCACTAAATTTACATGTAAACTCTTGTAAAGGCTTGATTTTCATGATCTGAAATAACAATTTAATAAGCATTTAATTAATGTAGACATATGAATCAGTATTTACCAATCAGTTTTATTCATTGTGAAATGCTTTTTAAATGTTCATAATAATCTTGGTGTTATCATATTGTTATGTAGCCCGGTTATCGTCACCAAATTGACACTATATAATCATTTAGTTCCAAAAAATCATTTAAGCATCAAGATCAACTTCAAATCATATCTTGTCTTTTGGCCGGTGTCGTCATTGTGTGCATCTGTTGTCTCCTCTGAGAACTGGCATCATTTCTTTAGTTGTAATCAAAAGTCAATTGACATGCTTCTCACATTAATTATTCAATTAATTAATTCAACAACAGGATCTTAGAAAATTAATGATTTATTCACCCTGTTCGTCCAGTAAACTGCAAGGTCAAAAGAAAGAAAGAGAAACAAGGTGTTATCATGAATCATGACACTATATAATCATTTAATTCCCAAAAGTCATTTGATAATAAATATCTGAATCAACTCAAAATCATATCTTGTCGTCTGGCCGGCCTGTCATCCTGCTGACCGATGACAATTTTGTTAGCTGTAATAAAAAGCCACCTGACATACATCTCACATTAATTATTCAATAAATGATGGAAGGGGCATCAGCGTAAACACAACATTATTTGCCGCTTAATATTCCATAAGTATTGATAGTTTAGAGGAGGGCATTTGAAAAAAAAACACTTTCCTTTCTTTTCTCTTTTTTTAAGTTTTATTAATGTATTTTTTCTTCTAAATTTCAATTATTTATAGTAAAACTTTCTATCTGCGTTCAGTCTTGAGTAATCATAAAATAAAGCAAAAAGATCCAATTTTGCATCAGAATTATTTATTTTTCTCTTCCAGAAAAGAACAAAGTATAAACTAAAACAATACAAGATCAATCATATTTTCGCAACATCGATTCACAAATAGTGAAAGACAGATAAGATAAATGATTTATTCACCTATATCTAGTAGACTGCAATGTTAAAATAGTATGGAGAGAGAGAGAGAGAGAGAGAGAGAGAGAGAGAGAGAGAGAGAGAGAATCGATTAATTTTTAAGTCGACCATTTTCAATATGTCTTGTCTCACCGAGGCTTCCACAATGACTGATCTATCTTCTCACAGAAATCCTGTCATCGCAAGATCAGGGGAACTTATGTCGGCTCACTTCATCAGATTCCGGTTCCCATGATTTCACGAGGTCAATCCCATGACCCTTTGTCTTAAACGTTTCCTGATTTTATTTTAGCTAATATTTATACTAGCAACCATATATTTAATAATATGCCTATACAACTAGGCCGACAATAAGTAATAATAAATACTAATGAAAAAAGAAATAAGTGTGATGTAATAAGTATTTGCATACGTGAATGTAAGTGTATATAAAGAATGGGGGTAATAGAAAGTACTTGCTCTCGAAGGAGGACAGATCTAGCAGGGTTGTTGCAAGGGCGTTTTCAGTTTTTGGGGTCCGGAAAAAATACTAGCCTGACCTCCTTCGATAGACTCGGCTGCTTCTGCTATAACTTGACTTACAGAGTTGCTTCCCTTGTTTTTGCAATATTTAATCAACAGATTAAAATGCCTAAGTGGGCAGAATTTTTTTATTTTTAACTTAGAACAAGGAACACATCGCACCGATGAGATACAGACAGTTGGTTCAGCATTACAGTAAGCTGCCACATATGTACGGTCTTCTCAAGATACACAAAGACAGTGTTCCACTAAGACCTGTAGTGAGCTGCCGTGGCTCAGCATGCTATCCATTAAGCCGCTACCCTGTGGATATAATAAACCCATTAGCAGGCAAGTCAGCGACACATGTAAAAATTCTGCCCACTTCACAGAACTGATCAAAGGGACACCCATGTGCCGATGTAATCTCTGACCTTCTTCAGGTGTATCTTGTCGAACTCGGGAATCTGTATCGAACAGAGAGTTCTTATTAAAGGGAGATAATCTCCAACAAGAGGTGTAACATAACATTACTTGATAGATTCTCGTTTCCTTTTGTGCACGACAACTTCATGTTTTTCACATAGAGAAATATAGACATTATGAAAAGGATAATCTCTATTTGTGATTGTCAGTCTGCAATTCCATTGACGACGTCAGTTTTCTTGCAAGAAAGACCTTGTGAAGGTGTCCCACATACAGCACGAAATTTATTGGCAAAAAATAGCAAAGTGCAACAAGCCATGTAAAAAGACAGTTAGAAGATGTTACATGTCAAGTAAGCACACGTGACCAATACATTTAACCAGGACTTGACTAAGCGCTCACGTTCACCATCGGCAAATGTTAGACATAGAATACAAGGGGAAAATAAGATAGTCTGAATTTTTACTCAAGATCATTTTAAACCTGAATATCGGTCATTGGATACAACCTTCTCTGGCAGGTTGTTCTATGGAGCAGAAACACGGAGAGAGAATGCTACCGTTCTTCTATTGAGACGAAAGCAACAGTGGTGCATCCTTTGTGGGTGTCCGCGGAGACTGCGACTTGTTGTTGGGGTTAAAAACTTCCCAAAAGGTAGATTTAAATTCCCATCGATGATCACCCATTTAGTACTGACCAGGTTAAATGTAACTTCGGTAATCTAATGGGAACCGATGTGTGTGACAATGTGATTATGCAGTATTCATGAAGAAATTATTACATTTCTGCAGCAAAAACATTTTAGATTTAATCTGTGTCATTAGAGTTATCTCCCTTGGGCTTTTGTGCGGCGGGAAGGGGTACATTTTTGATTATTGCTCTTTTTTCTTTTACTCTTTGGGGTCTAATTTTTTTTACATAATCTAAATATTCTAATTTTTCTTAATAATTAGCAAAGTTTTTGTCATTACAGAATTATTAAGGGTGGATTTATATGACACATTCCTCGATACCTAAATTATATATGACACATTCCTCTACCCTTAAATTATATATATCACATTCCTCCAATCCTAAATTGTATATGACACATTCATCCAACCCCAAATTATATATGACATATTCTCCCATCCCTAAGTTATATATGGCACATTCCTCCACCCCATAATTATATATAACACATTCTTCCACCCATAAATTGCATGGGACACATTCCTCCAACCCTAAAATGCTTGTTATTTTAAACAGATTTCCGGATTAAGGAGCACATTTGCAGATTATAAATATTTGTTTTAAAATAAAAGTAACGAGTCATCACTTATCAAAAGTCATTCAAAGATACGATTACTGAGATGAAATGATTGTCAGCTGAAAGATGGAGAATATTGAGAGGATTGAAAATAATTAATGAAATGAACAAAGCTTGATTGCTTATGGAGACAGTTTATAACAAGGTTTTCATTGACATTTAATTTGAAGACACCTATGTTGTAATTTGCAGGGAAGCAGTCTCGTGGTAATGTGTTGCACAGATGGGAATCCCTTACAAAGAAGCTCCGTTCATGCAAATTCCACTTGACACAGAGAGGAAGAGAGGAAAGTTTTTTTGTTTTTTTCATGTTGTGGTTAAAAGACGAGGTCTTTCTGTTAATGTCTTACAAGAAAAAGCCAGAGATTGGAGCTCAGTCGATCACCTTCCATGGAAATAACGATAGAGTAGAGAGAGACTAACAGCGTCTTTTCTGTTAGAAAGATGCTGTAAGAAGCAGAAGAGTTTACTCCCCACCCTTCCGCCAGATTTCAAAGTCGATTTTGTAATCTGTCAAGGTAAAAGAGAAAGTGCTCTGAGCGGCACCTCTCCAGATGTGGCAGCAGTACTCCATTTTAGGACGTATCTAGCTCTTATATATGTAGAGAATTGCATCAGGAGTCAGATACTTTTGTGGAACAGTGAAATAATCCAATCATTTTTACAGCAACCTTAGCAACAGATTGAACATCTGTCTTCCATTTTAGATCTGGAGTGAAAGTCAGTCATAGGAGCTTATCAAAACAAGGAGCTTCTTCAAGGAAAGAGACATTCAAGCAAAACAAGGATCCGAGCATTGGTGGTGAAAGGAGAGAAGTTTGGCTTGTTCTATGTTTAAATGGGAGGTTCAGTTTGCTATATAAGCTTTATATAAAACTAGTTGTATCCACCCCCAGTGGGGGTTACTCGGAATTCACTACTACCATTTATGTTTAGATTTTGTTTGTTTTGTTTTTATCGCTGTTAGTAGTGTTATCATGTATAGTTTGCATGTGTTATATTTTGTTATAAATTTCTATAAGAGAAAATGAGTGGAATAATTGAACAAAATATTTTATTTTCACTCATGATGAAATTTAACTTTTGTGTTGAATGTTAAATAGTGCCCAGAAAGAAAGAAAAAAAAGCATTTTGAAAATGTGATACTCTAACTTAAATGTTGTAATGGCTGGCGGGCAAGTCATAAAAATGTTATGTTATTTCCTTTTGTCACCGCCCCCCCCCCTCCCCGCCCCCTCGGTACACGAAAACTCTGTTCACATTTTTAATGTTTGAAAAAAGAAGATAAAAAATGTATTGGATGTTTTGTATTTATAAAAAGCAAGATGTAAATAAATAAATAAATGAATAAATAAATAAATAAATAAAATGAGGAGGTTTACGTATTTATGATTGGACAAAAAAGAAAAAGTTGTTGCATGTGTTGAGAAAGATAATGTGACGTTTTCTGTTTTCGCGAAATTGTTAACTTTACTTCATACAGCACAGCTTGTTCAGTCGGGAGTCATCACTGACGGAATTCCCGAAGACAATATATAATTTAATGAAACGTTTATTGCATGCGTGTTCATTAAAACGTATACAAAGTGAATGTAGGTGGAATGATGTATGCGTAGGTGTATGTGTGTGTGTGTACGTATATGTATGTGTACGTATGCATGTATGTAGAGATTAAGTGTCCATTGGGAATGTCTATAGTAGAAAGTCTGAGTATTGTGTGCGTATGCATGTGAGTGGAGAAAAGTTCTTATATACCACGATAGTGTCCTTGTGTGTGTGTGAGCACATGGTGATAGCAGCCGTCAGCCCGAATAGGGAGAGAGACGGTCTGGCTGATGTTATCTGTAGCAGGTCCTGAGAGAGAAAGAGAGAGAGTGAGTCTGTGCATCCCTTTTTTTAAGGTAGATCAAAACGCCCTCAGGCATGATGACAAAGGGGGATAAATCGAGTTTGGTGCTGCCTGATTGTATGTGTGTTTGAGAAAGGAGTTTATGCTGCACATTCTACGATCGAGCCATTTTGTTTTTGAAAAGATTCCTCAAAGTAAATTAGGAAACGTTACATGTGTTATGTGCATCCTTGCCAATGGATACATAAAGTCTTTTACACATGCTGGTTTTAAAAACCTACACTTTTTTCTCTCTTTCCATGTCTTTTTTTCTTCTTTCAGCCAAAACAGCAGTATCTTTAAATTCTGTACTTCAGTGTAAGTTCTCAGAAATCAAGAGGCTCCTTCATCTTGATATGAGATACATAGATATCTGAATGTTCCATAAAAGTTCTCCTTTACTTCTCAAACGTTGAGTTAATAAAGAAGTAAAGAACATTAATTTTCCTCTCCCCAATTGACTAGTTAACTATGTTATAGTATATCTTTCTTATTGTCTCTTGGCCCTAACGGATTTCAGGACAAGAATAAATCTGGTCTGATGGATTATCTAGCTTAGTGCTCTTACTAGAGGCAACATTAATTTGAGAAAGTGCACCATTCCTCGTATAAGCCAGTGTGGGTTAGCCATATCGATGGGATTTTATTTGGACTTCGAAGAATATGTTATTTTGAATATTTGGTCAGGGTTTACTTGTAGGAGAAAGTATCCTCATGCCAGGTTATTCTGACAAACCCCTGTACATAGAGACCTTAGACACTCGAGGATAGTGTCTAGTATGCATTTAGTGTGTCTGTGTGTACGTATCAAAACCAAAATGTCTGCTTGTTCGTAAATGCTTACGTCCTTCTGCAGTTTCCTTCTTTTTTCTTTTTTTTTCTATGTTCGTGAGTACATAATTTGAAAAGAAAAGAAGTTTTTTACTCACTCACCTTTGTCCTTTTCTCCTTCTCTTCCTTCCTTCCTCCTCTCTCTCTCTCTCTCTCTCTCTCTCTCTCTCTCTAACTGTCGACAGGACCTTTCTCTTTGTCGTTCGCTCTTTTCAAAATGTTTCTACTTATTTTTTTTCTTGGATCATGACCGTCCTTCGGGTTGATCGTTTCGTCATCACCACCATCATCATTGTGAACCCAGGCTGCTTTTTCATCCGCTGACACAAAACAACGCCGACACTTGTTGGTTAGTTTATAAAAAGGTTTATTCAAAAGAGCAGAACAGAAACCTTGCATGCATGTGTGTGTGTTTGAGAGAGAGAGAGAGACAAAGAGAAAGAGAGAGAGGGAGAGAGAGAGAGAGAGAGATGAGATGAGATAGATATATTTCATTACATCAGTTCCCCGCCACATGTAGTTTGGGAGCAGTACGCAAAAACACATCTGTTCTCATACAAGTCTCACCGGCTAAGGGCAAGGAAGAGGGCCCTGCCCGGAAATCAGGTAGTTGACATAACTTCCGTTCAGTGCACCCCTCTCTGATCGTTGACCACCAAACTGTTCCATTAACACAACTACGAGTATGTAACACATGGAAAAAAGTATTGATAGAAACCCAAATTTGAAGGAAATAATTTAGTGTTAAACAACCCATAAATAGAAGCAAGAAGAAAAAAGGATCCATCATCTTTTGTCTGAAAAAGCAGCACGTTATTTTAAAAATGAATACATTAAATAAGAGAAAGTGACCTATCTAAATAGTAATGGGGAAACAGTGAGCATTTTTAGCAAGTGTCTGTTTCGAAAGGAAGATAATTGGTTCTTATTATTATAAATAATCAGAAGTAGTTTTTGTTTATGAGCCAGTTATTGTGAAGTCAGCATAGTGATACATCTGAAGTTAACAAACACACAGTGTAATGATGCTAAATATGAGGGGCTTTCAACAAGTAATGCCCCTGACCCATTTCCCATAGTAGTAGATTAATGAAACTTGACACAGTTATTAGTCTTTCTCTACATAGGAACCACCCAGAGTTATGCATTTCTCCCATCGTTTGATGCAGCTCTGAACACCGTTTTTGTAGAACACCCCAGGTTGGTCCTCCAACCACGTCGTAACTTCAGAAATCAAGGCTGCATCATCTGGGAAACGCTTTCTTTTCAAAAACAACTTCATGGTTGGAAAGAGATGAAAGTCAGAGGGTGCAAGGTCAGGAGAGTAAGGGGAATGGGGGAGGATTTCATAGCCACACGCCCGTGCTTCTGATCTGGCAACATGCAAGTTGTGGACCGGAGCGTTGTCCTGCAGGAGGGGGATACCTTTGCTGATCTTGCCCCATCTCTTGATTTTGATAGCTTCTCTTAATTTCATCAAAAGTGAAGTGTAATAGGCTCCTGTAATTGTGGTACCCTTTGCCAGGAAATCTGTCATCACTACTCTGTCCTGGTCCCAGAAGACTGTGAGCATGACCTTGCCAGCGGAGGGGTGCACCCTTGCCTTCTTTGGAGGTGGTGAGTCCAAGTGCTTCTACTGCATTGCGTGGGCTTTGGTCTCTGGATCATACTGATTGACCCAAGTTTCATCCTGTGTAATCGGTCTTTTGAAAAACTTTGACTCATCTTCTTGGCACATCGCCAAATTCATCCTCAAGCACTCAACGCGTTCTTGCTTCTGGAAAGGTGTGAGCAACCTGGGAATCCATCTGGCAGACACCTTATGCATATGCAAATGGTCATGAATGATAGTTTCCACAGACCCTGTACTAATCTTGACCTCTTGGGCTATTTGGCGAATAATAATGCGTCGATCTTCCAAAATGACAGCCTCAACTTGATGGACAGATACCGCATCAATGGCAGAAGAGGGACGACCAGGTCTGGAAGCTGTTTCCACAGACTTCCGGCCATGTTTGAATTCACGATGCCAGCGTTTTACAAGGTCATATAATGGGGCATCATCACCATAAGTTTCTTTCATTTCATCAAAAGTCTCCTTTGGTGTGCGTCCTTTCAAATACAAAAACCTGATCACTGCGCGACACTCAACTGACTACATTTCACACCTGACTCAGTTCAAACACCTGTAAACTACAATTAGTTCAGAGGTGTTTTTTGCAACATAACCCATACAGATATAAATCATTACACATGCAAAATTTCATCTAGATCAGACGACTGGAAGTGGGTCAGGGGCATTACTTATTGTCCACCCTTTGTATATTTCTTACATATTTCGTTATGGTGTAATGAGTTGCTGTAAGAGTAGTTGTGACTGGGAGACAGTTATCTCTCCAACTCCCTCTTTCGCATCAAACAGAAACGGGTGACTAAATATAAAAATCGATGAAATCGAATCGAACCTAAATTTAATTTTTTCCTGATGCGAACAAACTTAGGTAAAAAATGATTGACAAAATAGTTTTCTGGTATACATGAAGCTATACCAGTCAATTAAATAGGGGGAAATGTCAGTTTACTTTATATACAAGATGATCCCCTGATCTTGATGTTTATCTAAAGACTTGTTCGCAACCCTTTAAACCTTTGTTATTTAATTCATTTGAAAGAAAATCTTCAAATTGCTATGACGATTGAACACCCCATTGTCGGATTATTAAAAAAGAATACTGAAAAATGTACTAAATTTTTTAGATGAGAGAGGTCAATTTCCTATATAAGTTTAATATAAAAGGCATTTGTAAATGGTATTATATCAACTAAAAACGGTCGAAAACTCAATTAAATGAAGGGAGAATTTTATGTTACGGTTTATCGGTTTTTATTCATTCTAATACATAAACAAAAGAGAAAAGCGAAAAAAAAAACTAAAAGTCTTTGTTGTATATTTGAATGAGACGACGACAAACGTACAACTTACCTCGTGTGGGGAGCCGGGCACAACGAAAGAAAAGAAAGAGAAGGAGCAATGCGTTTTTATGGGAAGGAAGTACTTCCGGCGGAAACGGAAGTACTTCCGGCGGAAACGGAAGTGCTTCCGGCGGAGACGGATTGTGGGAAGGCGGCTGCACTATAAGAGCAATCAATGTTTGGGTAAGAGCGGCGGGGCAGTTGCCTGAGAAACACATAGTGCCGTCGTCTAAAGTGATAGAAGGAAGAAGAGAGAGAACGAAAGGGAAGAAGAAGAAGAAGAAGAAGAAGAAGAAGAAGAAGAAGAAGAAGAAGAAGAAGAAGAAGAAGAAGAAGAAGAAGAAAGAGGAATTTATTTTTTATTTCGGGTTGCTACCTACTGCCCGAAACTTAAGAACAGTCTTTATATATAACAGGATTTATTTGTGCTGACAAGTAATACACCAATGTTATGATAGCATAATTTGATGCTTATATAGATGAGGGCACATATGAAAAACGCATTTCCAAATAAAAACCATTGTTTACACTTACGTATCAGGCAAAAATAAGTATCCTCACCAAAAATTAGGAAAAATTATCAAGTAGAATTTTAATTAAAAATAAAAATCAGTTTTATTGCATTTGGCCGACTGCCATTCATTTATTACTTGTTTATATGACAGACTGAGTTATGTACCCTGATTTCCGTGTTTTTTTTTTTGCTCTAATCAATGGAGGATCCGTAAAATACGATAAAACTGATTTTTATTTTTAATTCAAATTCAACTCGATAATTTTTGCTAATTTTTTGTGTAGATGCCTATTTTTGCCTGATACATATATCACCGAGTTTTCCGGTTAATTTATTTGGAACTGCGATTTTCACCTGCGTAACTGTGTTTCTTATATGTGCCCTCATCTGTATAAGCACCCATAATTTTAATGTGAATGAAGATGAGAACAAACGAGAATTAAAATGGTTGGCAACCAGAATGGTGACGGGACTCTCCATGTTTGCCTAGAAAAAGCATCTCCAAAGACTAAATATTTTCTCACTGAAGCAGCAGAAGATGCAAGGAGACTTTGTTCTGGTGTGTAACATCATCAACAGAAATTTCAATCTACCTTTCGAGGAGTTTTTCACTCCAGTGCCATGTCGCAGTCTCAATGGAAAAAAGGCAGCATTCTCTGTCGATGTTTCTGCTCCGTGGCACAAACCTGCCAGGGGAGGCTGTGACGATAACTACCATATCCAGGTTTAAAGTGGCTTTAAACGAACATTCAGACTGTATGTAGATGTAAATAGCTTCGGCCTTTTGGCCAAGATCAAAGTGTAGTATCTGTTCCGATGGATACTACACCCTATAGACCGGTATCGTCTTGGCCTTCGGGCTTGATTCCGCCGGTCTATGGGTTTGTCCTGTGCAGTTCTAGGAGGTCCACCCTCCCAGGCTTCGCCTCCCCTCTTTGGGGAGGAGTAAGTTTATTACTTACTGCTTGAGGCGCCCTACCGAGGAATGCCGATGGGACTGCCCAGGCAATTTTTAATGGCCAGAGTGCTCACCTTCTCGGGCGCTGGCTTTTCAAGTCTCACTTTCCCGACCTTGGGTCACATCTTACCTTGTGGGAGTAAGATAAAACTGGCCTTGTGCCAAACTTCCTGGAGAGGAGGTAAATAAATACTCGTCTCTTTACATGGCTTGTTGCACTTTGTGATTTCTTGCCAATAAATTTGATTTGATTTGATTTTCCGGCACCCTTTATTCAAGAGCCTTGCCAAATGAAATGTTTTTTCCTCTTTCATCTTAACACATTCCTAATTCACTAATTATACACCTATTATGTCTCTAAACCACCAGGGATTGCTAGAAACTTAAACAAGCATTAAATCTACGTGAATAAATTTAATTTAATTAATATATAAATAATTAATTAAATGGCTGTCATTTACATTTACCTGTGAAGCTATAACTAGGGTTAACTTTAAGCAAAATGAGATATAGTCACAAAATAAAGAGAGACTACCACCAGCAGGTACATTGTAAAAAGATTAATAGCACATTATACACAGAGTCCTCTGTTGGCCACCCAGTAAACTAGTCTGGTGACTGAAGGAATATCATGTTCCCTCTCGTGGTTTATTCTAGATTAAAAGAGGTGCCAGGCTATCAGTTGCCAGAAAAAGAAATTGAATAATTAATAATCTTTAACTAAGTTTAAATAAATTCCTAAATTTAATTAAATCAAATAATTTAGTAATATTTATTAATAATAACAAAAAGTAACTAAACCTTTTTTTTTTAACCTTTTTGGATAATTTAACAAAATTTAATATTTTTTAAGTCAAATTCTGTAGACGAATAATTTGTAAGGAAAGAATAAGTGTACAATCCACATATAAATAAGTGGTTGTTGATAAGGCATTTTTTAAAAACTACTCTACTTTAATTTTCTTTGCAGTGTTTTTCTTCGTAAACCTGAAATAGTAAAACGATTGCTCAATTATTAAAGGTCATTTTCATAAGTGGTGGTGATGATTTTTTTTTCATTTAGTAATTAAAAAAAGTTTCGTTTTTGTGTTACTTATGACTAAACTGGTACCTTGTTCGTTCCATGGGATTAAACATTTTTCCTGGGAACAAAATGCTTTCCATTTTAAAGCAACCGCTCTACACACGTACACACACAAAATAAAAAATAGTCTTACACCCAAATTGCCTGAGACACGAAAATCCTTTATCGAATAAGCGGCTTAATGTGTGACTGCTGCAGTCATCCAAATAATCTAACAAAGAGGTGGGAGGGAAATCGTTTTCATAATGGAAGGCCACGTTAACTTAACTGTAAACTAATTAGTTTGCATTCCAGATATTTTAATTATTTTTAATTTTAAAGCAGCATTAAAATATGTTTGTTTTTTTTAAATGTACCTACTAACTTTTAATAAAAATGAAAAAGATTTACTGTAAAAAAAGGTTCTTTTGAACTTTCTTGGCTAGATGAATTTTGTTTCGTATATTTGCGGGTTTCGTATTACCTATTATTACAGTGCTACGTTATTTTCTATATTAAAAAATTTAAGACTCTAACGAGAAAGATGTTTTGTTTTTAAATTTCTTTTAAAGTTTTACAAATGGCAGGTTAGATCGAAAGGCATCAACAGATTTATCTGGATATGCTTAGTGTGTCAAACATACTTTTCAATAAGAACCGGTACCTTTTTTGAGAGGTCGAAATTAAAATTAAAGCAGATCATAACATTTCTGTATTTGTGGTCCCACGGAAATACCAGTTGGAATTAGAGTTAGGTTAGGGGTTTGTTTTGTTGTTTAGTTTTTTTAGTGTGAAAGGCTATGCTTGTTCACAAATTTCTGTTGCATGGGCAAACTAGTGCGCTTAGGTTTTATTTGGGCATCGTTTCTGGAGGTGCTCGAACGTGGAGGGGGGGGGGGGTAGTCAGAGCGCATACATTCAGAGAGCAAGTGTTTTTCACACAAAAAAATGACAAAAAACACTGCCTTAAAACATTGCCCTCTCCTGTGCAAACAAGAAATAAATTTATACTTTGCGTTAAATAAATTGTTTAAAATAAAACAAACAAACAAAAGGGTGCAATTTTAGTATAAGCTCCATGCAGATAATTATTTTCATGTAAAAGCATTATTTTGTACTTACTCAGTCATAGTTTCTCTCTCACGGCACGAAAAAGAATTTAAAAATATCAAGCAGAACTTTAATTAGAACGATTTTTCCATTTCGATGTACAACCTGTATTCGCTGACATTTTGGGTGTGAGCCGACATTTTGGGTGTCAGCGACACTTATCTGCCCTTAGTTAGCTATTCCATCAACCGGCCACTCCCAAAATGTCAGCGAGTCGACGTTTCATATCGCCCTTATGGAAATGGAAAAATCGTTCTAATTAAAGTTCTGCTTGATATTTTTAAATTCTTTTTCGTGCCGTGAGAGAGAAACTATGACTGAGTAAGTACAAAATAATGCTTTTACATGAAAATAATTATCTGCATGGAGCTTATACTAAAATTGCACCAACAAAAGCAATTGAACAAAAACGATTCCTTTCTAAATCCCTAAAACCAAAAATATCGGGTACCAAAGAGTGCTATAAAAAAGTTAAATAATATCGTGTACAAAAATGACGTGATACAAAACAGAGAATAACCGAAACGGAATTGATCCAGTCAAGAAAAGTTGAAAAGTGACCCCAAATATCCATCCGTTCATCAGACGTAAAATCAAATAATAAAACTGAAGTCAGAGGATGAAGGGGATGTAACTCTTGCTCCCTTAAAATTGTGGGGAAAAAAAGGGAAGGAAAAAAGATACATGCTGATTGTGGGTGCCGGTCTTCAGGTGGGGTGGAGATATGACCAACATTAGCAGAGATAAATGGGGTGATATTTATGTATGTTCAGGAATGGGGTGGTAGGTAGTTTAGAGAATGGTGGTGACCAGAAGTAATGCGTTATTTGACTCACTATAGACCAGACGCTGGATGGTTGCTCCAGTAGAGAAATCCATTCTCTGCCCCATTATATATTGTTACCAGATCTATTGGTTGGGTCGCTAAGGGAGCATTTTCTTTTGTAACCCACCCCTGACTGCTGCCTCGGCCCCTTTCAGAGTATTGACTCAGGAAGATTTTTCCTACAAAATGTATTCTCTAAATCAGGAATATAAAAATTGCGACCCGTTGTGGGTCGCATTCGCATGCGTCCCTTTGCAAGTACACTTGCGGCCTGCATAAAAAATACTTTTACTGAGAAAAAGACGGGAATTGAACAAAGATAGGTGTATTGAGTATAGTGAATGTTTGTGTACGTTTTCTTTACGACATAATATAATTGAACAACACAGTGCACAGACTGGT
Organism: Sepiola atlantica; assembly: GCA_963556195.1. Taxonomy (NCBI): domain Eukaryota; kingdom Metazoa; phylum Mollusca; class Cephalopoda; order Sepiida; family Sepiolidae; genus Sepiola; species Sepiola atlantica. The sequence goes on from OY744520.1 coordinate 117,767,205, forward strand.
AGTAGCTTTATGTGGGAGAAACACGGCAAAAAAACAAAAGATGATACATTGGGTTGGATGAATGTAGACAAGATGAAATAAACTTTATCCTGGAGTTCCTCGATTCTCTGCTGGGCGAACGGCAGAAGAATGCAGGATCACATCTTGTCTGTTTGGGAATAAGTCCTGAACTGTTATGTTGATCACGTGATCCGGTTTTAGCGCCAAGATTATTCATCGCGCGTAAATCTCGTTACACGCACGTGTTGAAGAGGCGATGATTGCATAATCCCCAAGCCCAATCACATGTCACTGGCTGTCACGTAGATCAATACAAAATATGTCACTCATGTAAGCTGCTACAATACTATAACTTCATCATTTAACGGACAAAATTGCAGTTGTAATTTAAACTGGATAAACGGCGTGCTTTTCTTTATTCAGAACGTTTCTTTACACTAAAAAAACAAACGATGTATCACATTTTGGTGCTCTGGTAGACTTAAGTTAAAGGTGATTATATAGAATGTAAGAAAAGGTCAACCGTGGATTTGGGACCATTAAATTAATTAAAATGACATTAAAATTCGACTAGACTAATCCTATTCTTTTTCTTTTCTTTTTTTTAGATTTGTGCATTGTAGTAATTAATATCATTTCATTGTAATAATATAATCAACTTTAATGTAAGTCAAATGTTAAGATGTTAAACTTATAACTAAAATATTGTTTTCCACTCTCGTTGATTTTAAATAAATGAAAATTAAAAAGAAAAATTGTCTTCTTAAAAGTTGGGCATTTTTTTTTTGGATACATGGGCCCGATACAAGGATGTATGTGGATTGGAAAACCCAGCTGCAATCCAGAACGAACTACGGGAGACATGTACACCGGAAACGAACAGGCTACTCTTCAAATTAGTAGGGCCAGGAGGAGTACCTTTTACGTCAGCTACGACTGGTGGCAGTAAGAGGATTACACAAAGAAGTCCACCGATAGAAATTCCACTCCATGAGGCAGAAAGAGGGTGAGTCGATAACACATTTTTTTTCGAAATTACGTGGCCATGCTAAATTCTGCGAATTCAAGGTTCGATGTCCAAATGAACAAACTTGCAGGCAGCAAGTAGACTACTCAGATGACATGGTCACCGGACAAATGATAGCAGGACTTAGCAACATAGAACACAAAAGGAAGGTACTAGCAGAGGTAGCGTCACTTGACACGTTAGACCAGAAGTTCACACGGTTGGTTTGTCTTGAGGCAATAGACAAGTACAACCCCTCACTTCTACAATACCGCACCCTCTCTTACATTATCCAACGTACAAAGGTCGAACCAAGAACAGCACTACCAGGGGACCAGGGGCCTCCCAACTCCACGATACACCAAACCTTGGAATGGATGTGGAGAGACTTCACACCCTAAAGGGTCAATGAACCGGAAGGATTGACCGGCAGTTGGACTCAAATGCCACTTTTGTGGAGTGATGGGGTACATGAAAAAAGTGTGCCGTAAACTTGTGGAGACCAAAACGGAAGCCACGAGTAAAATCTCAAGGAGTGGGGAGTCGTTCATGTTCACCAACAGTGCTCCGGATAGTTGTTCTGCTCGCAAGGGCAGCAGGTACAACAAAACACAATCGACAAACGTGCCTCACCTCGAGTGGGATGGAGAACAATTTAAGATGAGCGTCCCAGAGCTACCCCCTTCGGTGACAGTGGAAGTCACCATGATGCCTGGAAGTCATGAAAAATTTGGATGAATACCAAAGAAACCTGTGAGCCAGCATGGTCATTGCATCCCAGCCTTTGCAGACACAGGAGCGCAGACTTGTTCGAGTGGACCTGAGATTCAGAAACTCCTTGGATACCCAGATAGGTACCTCGTGTCAACTACCCATCGGATACAGGGCATAACAGACAACCGATTACAGATCAGAGGTGTTTTGTTTCTATGCATAAAAGTGAGAACAAAAAGGACACGACAGGCAGTATATGTATCAGACAATACATCAGATTTTATTTGTCACAAACTGCCTTGAAGGATCTGGGTTTGTTGCCTTACAATTTCCCAACTTCATTGTCGCAGAATAGCTCATTAAGGAACATAAAGGAAATTGCCCCATGTGGATGCCCGCACAGAACATCTGTCCCGATGAAACCAGAAACCATCCCATTCAAACTAACAGAAGCCAACAGACACGAACTCGAACAATGGTTAGTGGAACATTTTAAGTCAAGCGCATTTAACACATGCCCACATCAACCACTACAAACAATGGAAGGTAAACCCTTAGAGATTAAATTCGTCCTGGGAGTTACACCGACAGCAATTCACACACCAATACCCGTTCCTCATCACTGGAAGAAGAAGGTGAAGAAGGACCTGAACAGAGATGTCGCACTGGAGATAATAGAACCGGTACCGGTAGGCACACCTACTACCTGGTGTTCAAGGATGGTTGTCATGCCGAAAAAAGATGGGTCTCCAAAAGTTGAATGATACTACTATGAAAGAAACACATCACACCTCATCAACATTCAATCAGGTTTGGATGATACCGGGATACACCAGGAAAACGATCCTTGATGCATGGAATGGATACCACAGTCTACCGCTATCTCCAGCCGCACGGGATGCGACTACATTCATCACCGAGTGGGGCCGATATAGGTACTCTCGGGCCCCTCAAGGATTCCATGGATCAGGGGACGGATACACCCATCGGTTTGATGATATCACAGTGGATATGGCTCGTAAGACCCGATGCATAGACGACAGCCTTCTATGGGATGATTCAATAGAGTCATCGTTTTGGCACACGGTTGACTATATCAGTTGCTGCGCAGAAAAGGGGATTGTATTTAATCCGGATAAGTTTTATTTTGCTGAAATGGAAATAGAATTCGCAGGATTTCTGGTCACTGCAAATCGTGTTCGACCTACAAAAAAGATGACAGAAACCATCCTTAAATTCCCTACCCCCACAAATATCACTGGGGTTAGATCCTGGTTTGGAGTTGTGAATCAGGTGTCGTTTGCCTTTTCACAAGCAGAAGTTATGGCCCCCTTCTAAGAACTATTGAGGACAAAGAACAGAAAATTCTATTGGGACGCCACAGATGAAGAATGCAGGACCTTAAGAGATCTGATCCAAAATGGTTTCCCCCAATCACGCAATGACCTCCCACCCATAGCTCGGATTTTCTGGCCTATGCAGGAAGAAATACACTTCCTAGAGGGAGTCATTATAAAGGGAAACAAAATCCTAATACCTCGACAACTTCGTGCAGAGGTACTGGAATCCCTTCATTCTGTGCATCAGGGCGTAAACGGTATGCTGGCGAACGCTAGACAACGATTGTTCTGGCCGGGTCTGGATGCTAGCATCTGACAAACCAGATCCCAGTGCCACACATGCAACACGATTGCGCCATCTCAGACCAAGGAGCCCTTGGTGTCACCACCAAACCCGGATTTTCCATTTCAACAAGTTGTCGTAGACTTTGTTGATATACAGGGCAGGAACTATCTAGTATACGCTGATCGATATACGGGATGGGTGGAAGTGGCCCTAATGACATCGGGGAGGGTCAAAACTGTATGCGACACTTTGAGAAATTGGTTCTGTGCTTATGGGTCACCGGAGGAAATCTCTTCGGACAGAGGACCACCGTTTCAGTCACAGGTGTATGACTCCTTTTTAAGTAACTGAGGTATACGTAAACGTACCTCATCAGCATATTATGCTCAGAGCAACGGCCGCGCAGATTTAGCCGTTAAGACAGCAAAACGAATACTTGCTGACAATATGGACAACCATGGACGTCTATGCCATGATCGGGCTGCTCGGGCTCTATTAACCCATCGCAATACTCCTAGTGTCCAGGACCTTAATATATCGCAATACTCCTGTCCAGGACCTTAATGTGTTCCCAGCCGTAAAGCTATATGGTCGAATTATTAAAGACCACCTTCCAGTCCTACGGGATAAATATCAAACCCGGAAACAATGGAAAGAAATAGGCGAACAAAGTGAGTTGGCAATGGCCAAGAGGCATACGCGGAACGAGCAGTTCTATAATCAGCATTGTCGTCCACTCCGGGAACTCCAAGTAGGAGAATTCGTCCAGATCCAGAATGAGGATGGTAATTACCCTCGTCGATGGACACAGACAGGGAGGATCGTGGAGACACATGGTAACTGGCAGTACCGAGTGCGAGTAGATGGGAGCAATCGAATAACGCTGTGCAACCATCGGTTTCTCCCTAAAATCCACCCAGTTATGGATGGCCCACATCAATCTCAAATCCGTCCACAAATCCTGAGCCCCCACATCTTGTGCATCTTGTCTCATAAACAGGATGTATTGTAGACAAAGGGATCAGCAGGGTTCAGGAGGTGGGGGACCTTCAAATTATGAGAAATACTGTGAGAAACCTAATCAGATGTAGGAAAACGAATCCTCTAATACATCGGTGACATGACACTGTCAAATTATGTTTCTTAAAAGGGTTAGAGGATAATCAGAAATGAATAATATTAGATGTCTCCGACTTAACATCCAGCAGAATGAAGAATATCTGTTTCCTAAAAGGTCAATACCTGTAAGTAAGATCTCTGTTAATTAATATTATATAGAACGGTCACTATCTGTGAGTATAAAAAGATGTGGGTAAAATTGGATCATCTCACCTAATGGCTGCTATTCCGAGTTCATAAACACCCGTAAGCCGCCATTAATAGACTGTTTCTCTTGTACCAAACGGTCATAAACAACGTTTTAAGTTTAATGTGGACGGTTTAAAACCAATATAAATGAATTCACACTAAAAAGATTTAATTTTTTTAAAAAAGCGATTTTTTTTAATTCGAATTATTTGATGGTTTTCAGTAAAGATTACATATTAAATTAAATATCAAGTAAAAATGGAAGAATTCGAATTTTAAAAATCGATTTTTATTTTAGTGTGCAATCATTTATATCGGTTTTAAAGCGTCTAAATTAAACTTAAAACGTTGTTTGTGACCGTTTTGTACAAGAGAAACAGTGTATTAATGGTGGCTTACGGTTATCGGAATAGTGACCACTAGGTGAAATAATTCGATTTTATGGAAATTTGTTTGTTAATGTATAATATTGTGTTTACGTTTTTTTTGTATTTTGCCAAATGTAATAAATGTGTAACATGTACTTGGTGTTTATTTCCTTATATTATCAATACTTTTGTTCATGGTTGTACGAATGTGTGTGTGTGTGTGTGTGTGTGTGTGTGTGTGTGTGTGTGTGTGTGTGTGTGTGTGTGTGTGTGTGTGCGAGCGTGAGAGTTTATAATTTGTGTGTGTGACAGTGGTTGTACGCCTGTGTGTGTGGTTGCATATGTTGAAGAATGCTAGGAGTGTAGGCCTTTGTGTATGTGTATGTGTGTGTGTTTAGTAGTCAGCCGAGGCGCCCCTCGCCCAAAGGCGAGGAGTAACAGAACATGTCCTCTTAGTTAAGCGTCCTAGGAGAGGCAGAGAGAAGAAGAGGAAGTTTGGTGCTGTGTGATGCTTTTTATATTGGCCGTGCGGACATAATTGCATGCACTATCACATGATCAAGATTTTGGGGGTTTTTTGCGCCTTTTTGTGACACTGCTCGTGGGAGCCAGTTTTTATGGCCCCACTTTGAGCTTTTGTTGCTGTTGTGAATTTGGGATTGCTTTCTGTTTTTTTGCTTACGCCGTTTGTTTATAAAATATTAGAGGATGTTAATCCTTTAAGTTTTTCAAAAAGGGACATGCTGGATGGGACAAAAGTTAAAATTGTCCCAGTCGAGAAGGATTTCTCCTCCTCCAACAAAGAACAGAACAGATACTACACTTTGAAAAATGTATTTGCAAAAAAAGTAAAATAATTTTTTACAAATTAGGCACAAGGCCATCAAAAGTGTGAGGAGTGGGAATAGTGTTGGTGGTCATCGTCTGTCTCTCCTACTCTGAACCAGATGCATTTTGATCTATTCGTACATCTGTCCATCAGTTTCACTTCAGCAATTACCACAATACCACATTTACTCTATTGTCTACCTTACTTGAAATATCCCCAGTGGTATAGAATTCATTTTATTTACCAAAAATATTTACTATTTCATAAAAAAAAGATGGGTAGTAGGAATTTTAAAAAACACCCACAAAAGAAAGAAAAACAAAACAAACAGGTCAATCTTTAAATGAGAATGGGCCTTAAATTAAATATGAGGAGTTTGAAAGTTGATGGTGTCCTTCTAAACTAAGAAAAAAACAGTTGGGGGAGGGGGGTATGGTCAAAATAAAATTGGGAAGCTGGCATTTTGGAAGATCTCTTTTACCAAATAATTAAGAAAAGGGACAAGACTTATTCACTCAACAAGCTACCTTAACCAGACTGGCATCCAACAAGACGAAGAATCGTGTGCACCATGCTTAGGCAGCTTGTGTAAGTATTGGTACCAGTTGGGGATACGTCCTTGACAATCAGTCCGACAGTAACTTTGTTGCTGCCGAGCTGAGGTATGGTTCTGTTCAGACCCAGGAGGTCCACCCTCCAAAGCTTTTACCTTCTCTCTGAAAAGGGATTAGTTTATTGGTAATTGCCTGAGGCGCCCTTGCCGAGGAATGCTGGCGAGCTTCTCAGGCATTTTTTGTACGCCAGAGTGTGCTGGCTTCCCAAAACCACACCTGACCTTGTGTCTAACCTCCTGAAGAGGATGTAAGACATACTCATAACTGACTCCCTTTCGTACGCACAAACTCGCAACTTGTACCCACCTTTTGTTGAATTCTATGAAATGCAATCTCTTTCTATCACATCTAATTTTAACTCTACGTTGATGCTTGAAGAATGAAATCAGATCCTGATGAGAAAAAGACTTAGATACTATACTTTGATTTTAGCCCCAAGGCGGGAAATGCAGAAAGAAAAAAAATAATAAAACAATGATAATCAGGCCTGTATGAGATAAACTACAAAAACCAGGTAGAAAAAAAAGGAGCATTCTATGTTCTATCAATTATATATGTCTTCGACGAAACAAACTATAAACGGATATGCGTGCTGGAAGACAATTACTTGAGTTTTGGTAGTAAAATGTTGAGAGAGAAGTTAGGGTGCAAGGGAGGTAACTCCTGAATAACTGAGCAGGTGAAAGGCGTATTCAATTAGCAGTAAGGTTTCTCTCTTCTGCACATGCATGCACACACATACATAGACACTAGCAGTTGCAACACAGAGATTGTTATTAACTACCCCCCCCCTCTCATTGTTGGTGGATTCAATTAGACTTTCCACATGTTGATCATTGAACTATCTTGGTTTTAATTATCCGTAGCTGAAACGTGCCTGGAATGAATTATAACTACAAACGCCTGAGAATATTTAAAACATGTTGTCTTTTTTATTTCGATAATTTCGATATAAATTTATTTATCTTTTATATGTGACCGTAAAGAAAGGGAAAAAAGAAGAAATTAATTTACCTTTTTACTTGCAATTTAGAAATAGATTGCAACGTATTGAAAATCGAATCGGTCCTTCTAAAGAAAAAAAAACATTTGAACACAAATCCTAAATATTTGTCCAGAAAATAAAGCAATATTGCGAAACAGAACTATTTGTTATATTAAAATCAAGACAATCATTGAATTAAAAAAAACAATAACAAATTATAGTTAATTAATAAAATGCCCTTTTTTTCAAAACCAATATGCAAATTATTTAACCTTGTGACTGGTATCACATCTACATAAGCAGTATAAAAAAGATGGTGTGTCTATTGTTTTAAAAGACTGGAATTTTAGCAAGATCTCCATCATTCCAGTAATCATAGGAGCAACCGGACTAATGAAAAAGAATTTGAAAAACTACCTGACGAATATACCCGGTGAACCAAATAGAAGAGAGATACAAACAATTGTGCTTAAAGAGACGGGTAGAATCTTAAAAAGATCTCTCAGTTGGGGTTTCTGAAATAGCGGATAAATGTCTGGCATCTGGTAGGATGCCCCATCCCCAGCAAAAGCAAAAATAAGAAAATTGCAAAAATATGACATGCAACATTTATGTTTAAATTTACATAAATTATTTTATCAGTTTCAAACCTATGATAACAGTCTGACAATAATCTCTTCAACCAACAGTTTCATACATTGTCTCCATTTAAAAAATATGTTGATTTAAAATAACATATCTAATAACAACAGATACGCAAACAAAAATGAACTTCAATCACAATTCTTAATTGTTACTTTGAAGAAGAAGTTTATCTCGAAATATTGGTCATTTAAAAGAAATAAACACAGTTTGCATTGAAATCTAAGATCTATCACAATTTATGATGCTGAATTTTGACCAGCTACAAAGGAACTGGAGAACCATCTCAGTGTCATCGAGACGAAGATGCTGCGTTCGATATCAGGCATTACCCTACTCGACCACATCACCAATGACAGCATTTGTCGGCGATATGGAGTGGCACCAATCGCTGACAAGCTCCGTGAATCTCTACTGGTCATATCCTGCGAACCAACGATAGCCTTGCCAAGGTGGCGTATGGACAGTTAAGGACCAGTGGCCAAGAGGACGACCAAAACAGTGTTGGCTCGACACGCTTCACCAAGACTTGAAAATGGCCAGAGTGCACCCGATCATGCACATGACCTAAGGAAATGGAGGGACAAAATAACATCTGCAGACCCTGCAATATGATGCGGGACTATGCAAGGAAAAAGAAAGAGAAACACAGTTTGCATCTATATCTAATGACGAATTAATGCATTATGACAGCCTCTAAACCAAATTTTTTTTTTAATAATGAATCGTCATTTATCAAGGCCAAAAGCCACTCGAGGATAAGGGTTAATGAGATGAAATGATTGCCCGTTAAGAGATGAAGGACCTTATGAGAGGATTGAGAATGATTGGTGAGGTCGGTTCATGACAGGAATCTATTGACAGTGGATTTGAAGACAGTCATGTTGTAATCTGCAGAGAATCAGTCCTATGGTAATGTGTTCTACAGACGGAAAGCCCTTGCAAAAAAGCTTTGCTCGTAGAAATTCCGCGTGATGGTGGTAGAAAACGGATTTTTGCTGTGAATGTCTTACAAGGAGGAACTAAAAATTGAAGCTCAGTCAAGCACCTTCCATGGAAATAACGATAGAGTAGAGAGAGACTAGCAACATCTCTTATGTGAGAAAGGGGTTGTAAAGAACAGAAGAGATCATCACTCACTAGATTTCAGAGTCGATTTTGACTTCTGTCTATGCAATAAAGAGTGCTCTGAGCAGCGCTTCCCCAGATGTGGCTGGAGTACTTATGACGTATCTGATTCTTATATAGGTAGAGGATTGCATCAGGAGTTGGGTACTTTCTGGAGCGGTAGATTGATCCAACCATTTTTCAAGCGATCTTATGTATGCATAAGTGTAGTGGAAGGGGACAAAGTTAAAAGTAGTGATGGTACGATTCAAAAAAATTTCCCCGATTCTGATACAAGTACCGATTCTGTTCTAAATTCCCAGTTCCGATACAATTACCGATTCTTATTCTGATTCTTTTTAAATTTCTAAATATTTGATTAGAGATTTGTTGCTTTTTCTTTTAATTGTCAAATTACTGTAAATTAAAAACCTGTGTAATGTCCGCATATATTTTCGCAAACGTAAAAAATACACTTTGTTGGAGGGGGAGCTTATATTACACTAGTAGATCTTTCTAAATATTTTTCTCAAATGTTTCCCTTGTAATTGATTGAAAATTGTGAGACAACTAAAGATTGATTTCTCTTTTAAAATAAAGCAAATTTGCATTAGTTCGTTGTTAGTTGACAAAATGCTATTTGAATTTTTTCATAAACAATTGAAAATAGTCGACGATTGGTATGCAAAATAAGAAGACAGTGTGTAACAAGGATAGTGATCCTTTTGTGGGAGCTGAGGTTACCCACATTTATAAGCCTTGCACCAGACTTCTCTTGCCCTCGTAGGGAGGCAAGTAACATCGACCGCACTTCAAATGTCACTACAGAAAAAGTTTGTATCAATCAGACTTGAGCCGACTCAAAATTGACAAAATGTTTATGAAGTTAAGAGCTCGCAGTACATTTTAAACATCAAAGAGCTGACCCGATGAACTTGTCACCTGTGACTGTTGAATTGAGAGCATCGGTGACTTTCTCTTTACCTCACTTTCTTTTTCATGCATTTTCCTTCTCTCTCTCTCTCTCTCTCTCTCTCTCTCTCTCTCTCTCTCTCTCTCTCTCTCTCTCTCTCTATCTATCTATCTATCTATCAATCTATCTATCTATCTTGATTTTATTGCAGCAAAAGAAGATATGAATAGTTTGGGGTTTTGCTTCTGTAAACGACAGACGTGTCACACGCCAACTCAATTGAAGCTTTGAGTTTTATATTTTTCTTTCATTGATTTGGTTTGGTTTGGTTTGTTTCACGGCATAGCAACCATCTATAGGTTATGTAATGCCGAATAAATGTCAAATGAAATCCCAAGTTGGGGTAATTATTTCATATTGTCTTGAAAGACAATGAAAAGTGAAATAAAGCATTTGAAATTACATTTTTTTGAACAGTCCAACTTCTTTGATGAAGTCTAAGATTTTCGTCGGATTTGTGTCTTTAAATAGATCCTTTAGGTTTTCCGAGTTGTAGTATTTCTTTCGGCTTTGTTGCAGATCTCGACAGTCTATTAATATATGTTTGACTGTATAAAATTCTTGACATGATATGAACATTGGAGACTCTTCTCCTTCAAATAAATGATTGTGAGTAATATATGTGTGTCCTATACGGAGTCTGGTTATTATAACTTCTTCTTTTCTTGCTTTTCTATAGTCTAGGGGCCACTCATCAATTGTTGGCGAAATCTTGTATAATTTATTATTTCGGCACTCATCCCAATATTTTTGCCATTTTTCTTTGATTATCCTGTTTATAGAAGGTCGAAGATCAGTGTATGGGATCCTAGTATTAGTAGGTATCATATTCAGTGATTCTTTTGTGGCTTCATCCACTTTTTCGTTTCCACGAATGCCAATATGACTCGGTATCCAGCGAAATTTAATTTTACATTTTTTCTTGTTATAGATAGAGGTAATTTTGTTTAAAATTTTCACGACTAAAGGGCTATCTATATTTTTGCTCCTTAGTTCTGTGAGCACCGATAGGGAGTCAGAGAAGATGATGAATCTATCAGTGCTACTATCTTTAGAGCCAAGTATATGGCTGCAGTTTCTGCACTGAAAATTGATGCCTTGTCAGGTATCCTATACTTCATTTTCGTCTTATTTAAGACAGTAGCACATCCAACTCTATCTAATTCTTTGGATCCATCTGTGTAGATGTATTTATAGTTGAAATGATGGTTTTTTATAAGTTCAAATTCATCCTAAAATACAATTGGATTAGTTTTGTTCTTTGCAGCTGTTGTCGAATCAAGGATATAAGATAGTTGTTCTAATTCCCATGGTGGAATTTTGGAGATTATCGATTGGTGGATGAGACTAAAGCCTAACTCCAGTTTATTTCTTAGTTCCTCAATGCGGTAGCTAAAAGGTCTGATGGCACTGATTTTCCTCTCAAACAGAGTTTTATATTAAGGATTAAATACGCAGCCGTAGGCAGGGTTTAATGGACATGATGATAACTTTGTCACATACTGAAGTGCCAACTTCTCTCTCCTTAGATGTAAAGGACCTTCATTCGCTTCAACATACAAACTTTCCACTGGAGACGTGCAAAATGCCCCCAATGTGAGTCTTTGTCCCTGGTGATGGATAGTTTACAATTACTTCACGTATGATAGGATAGTCTTGCTGCACTGTAAATTAAACTTCTATAATCAAGTTTCGACCTCACAATTGTTCGGTACAGCACAGCTTGAGTAAGGATTTCTTATCCGCTCTCCAGTCAGTGTGAGCTACCACTCTGAGTAAATTAATTGCCTTTTTGAATTTTTGTCAGAGATACCTTATATGAGGGATAAAAGACAATTTTTTTATCAAAAATATCTCCCAGGAACTTAGAATCGTCTGCCATTTTTATCTCCTTGCCATCCAGTTTAAGGCATGGGTAACTATGCATTTTGCACAAATTGCAAAATTGACACACCTTGTCTTCGATTCAGAGAATCTGAAACTGTTTTCCTCAGTCGATTTGCCAATCCTATTCAAATTTAGTTGCAACTTGCGTTCTGCCAGATGCATATGTTTTGCTTGGCAGCAAATCAAAAGGTCATCTACATACAGTGAGCCTTTGACTGCAGTGTCAAGGTTTTTTACAATATTATTAATCTTGACATTAAAAAGTGTTACTGATAGAATACTTCCCTGGAGTACCCCATTCTCCTGCTCTTTTACATCAGAGAGTGTAGTTCCGACTCTCAGTCTAAAATTGCAGTTTTTCAAGAAATTTTGTATGAAAAGGGCCATTCTACCCCTTAATTCAAAGTCTCGAAGGTCTTTCATTATACCGTACTTCCAGGTGGTGTCGTACGCCTTCTCTAGATCAAAAAAGATAGCAATCAGATGTTCCTTTTTTATGAATGCTTCTCTAATGAAAGTCTCCAATCTGATCAAATGGTCAGTAGTGCTTCTTTTTTTTCTGAAACCAGATTGTAGGTATGACATCAGATTGTTTGACTCGAAAGCTTGTTCAATATTTATGGTTTACTTTAGAGAAAAAAAACACACGTCGTTATTTGACTTTCTACATTCTATTCTTTATACATATGTATATATACATACATATATATACATACATATATATACATACAAATATATATATACATACATATATATACATATACATATAAATACATATATATACATATACATACATATATATATATACATATATATATATATATATATATATATATATACATATATATATACATATATATACGTATACATATATATATACATATACATACATATATACATATATATACATATATATATACATATACATATATACATATACATATATACATATATACATATACATATATATGTATTGTGTGTATTTAGGCAGCATATTTTCATCTAGGCAAACATTATTAAATAACACAGAGTGGTTTTGTTTGATGCGACTTTTTTTAATTTTTTCAATTTTCCGAATTGTCCATCTAATGTGTCGGTCAAATTGATATAAATATGATCCATGGCTTTCTTGTTCCATTCTTTTTTCTTTTTTGCAAGTACTTTCGATTTGAATCGTCAAATCATCTTCAGACGGTATTAGTTTTAGTGTCTTTACTTACAAAACCACTTAACACAACAGTAAAGACACTAAAACTAATACCGCCTGAAGATGATTTGACGATTAAATCGAAAGTACTTGCAAAAAAGAAAAAAGAATGGAACAAGAAAGCCATGGATCATATTTATATCAATTTGACCGACACATTAGATGGACAATTCGGAAAATTGAAAAAATAAAAAAAAGTCGCATCAAACAAAATCACTCTATGTTATTTAATAATGTTTGCCTAAATATATATGTATATATACATATATATACATATATATATACATATATACATATACATATAAATATACATATAGTAGGTACGTGCAAAATCAATGGCCGATTCCCAAAATGAAAAAACATTTTGACCCCCCCCCCCTTTACTTAAAAATACACTAAAATTCAGGAAATCAACCAATTTTACTGAAATTTTCAATATTTATTAATCAACAATCACGGAATATAATGAAACCATTATTTTTTTTTAAATCTTAGAGAAAATGTATTATTTTTTAAAAAGAAAATACACCTTTACTAAAGTTATATTTTCATATATTAATTTTAAAAAAATGCATGATTTTTTAACTGTTGCTTATGTAAATAAAGGATCGTAGATGTTAACAATTAAATTTTTTTTCAAAATATTTCGTATATATTACGAAAAAGGCCAGTAAATACCGTGTTAATAAAATCACTATAACTCGAAGAAAAATTAATTTTTTGAATTAGCGATATTATTATTGAATAAAGCATTGTTTAATCAATATTTTCACCAAAAAAATAATATAATTGCAAAAAATATTTCATGTGATTTTAATGATTAGAGTTTTTGGAAAAATAAAAAATGCGACATAATTATATTTCTCTTTCATAGAGGAACGTGGCATCATCAGCGCAATAATTTTTTTTTATAATCTTGAAAATAAACCAAAAATTGACAAATTTGATATCCAGGAACTTAACGAAAAAAGGAATTTAAAAAATTGAATAATTTCTACTAACGATGAACTTTCATTAGTATGGTAGCCCCGTTCTGTAATAACCAGATGGGATTAGCCTTCCAACAATCACTCACTTTTACAGCGCAAAATTTATTTTTTTTAGAGATTCAACAATTTCGTTCATTTCGCAATTCATCGTCAATTATTTGGAAAGATTTGTATTTGTTTTGTCTTTTTTTTCATTAATAAATATTTAAGTTAAAAACAATTATTTATTAATAAATAAAGAGAATTCAAACATGACATTTTCTTTCAAAATTGAATTCTGTTTATCAATAAATAACTGTTTTAACTTTTTTTCAATGAATAAATTGTCAGTGTAGTCATTGACTTTAATTTACTTTTTCACACTTAAAATAAAAAAATAAAAACACTTTATTTTTTAAAAGAATCAATGTAATTTATCATTACGACACGTTAAGAATAAATCGAGTAACTAAAGTTTTAAATCATGTAAACAAATTGATAAAACTGACGCAGTTCGTAACGTAAAAATATTTTTAACATTTAAAAAATAGTTTTATTTCAAATTCTAAGGAAAAACATTGGTAAACAGACGTCATCAATAATTTCAGAGTATTACTAAATTAAAAACTGAACCTTTTCAGTTAAAAATAATTGCGTACACTCACAAATAATTAAATAAGCATTTCCTTTTTTATTATAACAAAATAAGGGTACTTAAATTTGTTTATAACCTTAAAAAGAATAAAGAAATTAATGGATACTAATTTTTCAACTTCTATAAACTATTATTGCATTTTTATATATAAAGTTAAAAATGATAAATTATGACATTTTTTGTCTTCCATATATTTTGCATAGCAATAGTTAATTTGTAAACAACGTCCTTTTCCGATGAAGTTATGGCGGATTTTACTCATTTATCACATTTGAAGGGATAATTTTGCTAATTTTTAGTCAAACGTGGGATTTATTTATTTTTGATTCAGTGTCTTATGACTTTAATTATCTTTGAAATAGTTCCCAAAAACTTATATTTATCTTTTAAGGGATTTTTACAAGTAATTTTTTCAAAGTTCAAAATTCATTGAATTTTTGGGGTTTTTGACCGTCGTAATTACATATTTTATTATAATTTATTTTTCACACGTAAATATGCAGTTTTTTTCGTTTAGAGATTAAGTTTGGGCTTTTATCTTTCAAACACAATCAAAGTTTACACGGAAACTAATTAAAGAATTAATGATAAGCGCTTTTTAATAAGCATAGTCCGTACAAGAAGGCGCCATTTTTGCACGTACCTAACATATAGATAAACACACACACATATATATATATATATATATATAGAGAGAGAGAGAGAGAGAGAGATATATATATATATATATATATATATATATATATATATATATATATATATATATAGAGAGAGAGAGAGAGAGAGAGAGAGAGAGAGAGAGAGTGAAAGGCAATTCATTGACGGCTTGATGAAGGGAAAGATTCTCGAAAATTTTCTACAAAATATCCTAACAAAAATCTAAAAACGTAAAAAGAAAATCGTCTAATACACTCAGCACGAAATAGTAAGTTCCACGTTTATTTGTTTATTGACTATTATTTTTTCACCCACTTATGAGTTCACCTGCTTATGCTTTTCCATCAACTGATTGCACCCATATCTATATACAGGGCTTGAACAAAATAATGGAAACACCTTGTGAATTTTGCATTAATTTTAAAACACCTATAAAAATTGAAAAAAACAATCATCTGGATAACCCTGTTTCAACAAAAGTGCGAAAATAAATGTTTTAGTATATATCTTCTATACTTTATATATACCAACCTCTTCCAATTGAAAGCTTGAAAGTTGGTTGGTTCCCCTATGAACGAAACGAATTTGTAAAAAAAATTGCACCAAAGATTGACTGTTTTGAAAATGGTTTGTGGGATAAATAAAATAAAATCTTGGCCTTTGGAATGTAACGAAATCTTGTTTACTTTTATATATATATGTGGATCTTGTTTGTTTGTTTTGTCCCCGTGCACACTGGATGGCATCATTAAGGATGACGTCATCCATTAAAACACAGAGAGAGAGAGAGGGGGGGGATCCTTTATGGCGCCATAAAGTAATACTTTAGACGTCATAAAGTATGACGTCATCAATTAAAACAGAAAAAAATATTGCAATTTCATTTATGAATAGATGCGTCCAGAAAAATATTGTAAGAAAAATATTGTTATTTTCAGTGAGACGACTTGTGATTATTTGACGTAATTTTGGGGTCGTTATCAAAATTCGTCTTAGGGTAACAATAAATGGGGGAAAAAGGTAGAAACAACAAAGACATAAAAAGGAGCAAATAATACATTAGACCCAGAAATGTAATTCAATACAGTTTTATTTATATTAAAAAATAAAAGCCGTTGCTTTTGTTTGTCAAAGCTCGGTTAACTTCGTTAATCATAGGTAACAATAAAAGAAATATTATGCTCGATAAAACGATCAGTTTGAGCACAAAAGAATACACAATACATAATACATCAAAAATGGAGAAAAACGTGAACTAGTCTCGCTTTTCTCCCAAAATAAAAGGACAGGCTTACTTGAAAAAAGGCTAAAAAAAAAAAAAAAAGAAGCGACATGCAAGACTAAGCTCAAATGTATTTTTTTTTTTCTCTGTCCGATATCTTTTCAAAACAAAACCTTCAAAAGGTAAAAGGATTTTGAGCTCTCTCACCCAAGAGTTATATTTATTTACTCCTCTGCAGGAGTTAGGCACAAGGCCAGTTTTATCTTACTCCCACAAGTAAGATGTGACCACAGCTTGGGTCGAGTAAGTGGGGTTAAAAGCCAGCGCTCGAGAGGTGAGCACTCTGGCCATTTAAAAATTGCCTGGACAGCCCCGTCGGCATTCCCCGGTAGGGGCGCCTCAAGCAGTAAGCAATAAACTTACTCCTCCCCAAAGAGGGGAGGCGAAGCCTGGGAGGGTGGACCTCCTAGAACTGCACAGGACAAACCCACAGACAGGTGGAATCAAGTCCCGAAGGACAAGACGACACCCGTCTATAGGGGTGCAGTATCCATCGGAACAGATACTACACTTACTTCCTAGCGTGTGCCAAAAAATCTGTTTTTTATATTTATCTCTACAAAGGGAATTATTTAAGAAAAGTTCTGAGACGATTCTCTTCTTTTCTTTTAAACCGCCTCAGGTTTCAAATCTTCGGGCTTTTCTCAACCCAAATAAATTTGGTTAAATAAAACCCACAAAGGCTTTAAAGCTTCCTTCAAATAAACCCCACAGGTCAAGGAATGCAAGGGACAGCGAACAGACCCATTAGCCAGAAAAGTTGATCCCCCCCCCCCCACTACAACCACTTCCAGCACTGCTTAATGGGGAAGGAAATAAAATTTTCAAACCTTTGGATCACAATTCGTCTACGATTTGTCTCGACAACTGAGGGTCGAATATACTTATAAAACTCTATGGATGTTGTTTGTTATCTTGTTTATTATATTGCTTGTATAAGGAAAGAAATATATTTACTTGAAAATGGATGACGTTAAAAAAACAAATTTTTCTTTCACACAATCTGGCTAAATGTATAGTCTTTAGTTTTTAGATAGTTTAATTATTAATTTAAAAGAAAAATTAATAAAAATATTAATAAAATGTCCCTTTTCGAAACCAACATACACATCAGGAAGTTTCATCGAATGTCCGGCCGGCTTGGTAGGCCATGAGCAGACTCAAGGTGTTTCCACAAATAATAACGATAGAAAGGCACTCATAAAGCCAAGTCAATTCACGATTGTCAACAGTGTGTTGCATCATTAACAGACCAAGGCTGCCGAGGAAGTCACGTGTGGTGGAGCCTATCACTCCACTCGTCTTCACGGCAATCGGTTGAAACACAAATCTGTCGAGAAGAACGGCATATTTTGACCGCTTGCGGCTCTCTAATGACACTGCTGCCTGTCCAGGTTTTTTTACCGATTCTATCACTGACAAGAGCGCAAAAGTGTCGACACAAGTCGCATCTCATATAAGTGACTTTCCGTTTGCAAAGGGAAACACCATCAGGCCATCAGGTCGTTTACTATCCCCTCTATCGAGGTCAACTAGTGCGAGAATTGACAGGAAGTGAGCGATGTCTAGTGCTCGTTGGACAACATCATTGAGAGCACTCTGCCAAGGAAATCTGCCGGCGGTCCTTCTACACGAACGAGTGTGGAGTCCATACATGTCGATCAGCTGGCAATAATGGCACTTGTGGTTGCTGCAAACTCTAGAACCTGTGTGCAAGACTACGGCAAATCTCAGGCAATCGTCATCAACTAGATTCTCGACAGCCAATGATGGCAAGGCTGTTAGCCAGGCACCGCTGTGTGGCGAACTTGTAGCTTGAAGGCAAGCCAGACGGTGGTGGTTGCAAGATGTTCTTAGGGATTCGACTCTAGTTTTCATCCTGATCGTGTCCCTGCTCTTCTGTCTCCCTGTCTGCTCCAAAACGATGAGACCAGCTCCTCTCCAGTCGGTGGAAAGGTCATGGATTAGTTGGTCGATAGGAGATTTGGATGCTTCATGTAGAATACTCTCAACCAGATCCTGACTTGCGCAGATGGAAGCCGGCAATGCAACGTCAGTTGTAAATCTCAGAGGAAGTCTACCAACAGAGATAGAAAGAGTGGCTTGGCGCCAGCCTACATCATCAAAATTGATGTTGCAGATGGCCGTTGCTGAGTCCCGAATTACGCAATCAAGCCTGCTCAGGTCGACTGGAAACTGGTAACATGGCGCACTACGTAGCAAAAATAAAACAAATTTGGAATACAGAAATAGTTGCGCAAGAGGAAAAGTGCTGGATGCTTATCAATGAGTAAGAGCCAGGATGACATGTTGGACAAGTTAGCAAGTTTTTTGTTGATGTCGGCTTGGATCGCTAGTTTGAAGATTGGGGAGCCAAGGATTATGAGTCTGTCTCGATTGGTGATGTTAACCTTATCTAAGACTCTGCTGATTTGCGAGACGGCCACCGAGAAGGATTCTGTCAAACAGTTGATATTGACGACTTCAGACTTGGCAGGGTTTACCTCAAGCCAATTGCAGCAAGGGCTGGAATGATTCTTGAGAGGTTCTCATAAGCTTTCGCCCAACTGCCTCTAAATGTTGCAACGCCGGGATACCAGATGTTCAAAGATGTAGTAACTGAACGGGCGATATTGTTGACTCCCAGGGCAAAAAGGGGTCCCATCGGGTCACTCACACTGTGATTCAAGGGTGTGGTCAACTATAACCAGGGTGCTGGAACTGGTGTAGGCAGTGGGAGCCAAAGGATGAAGTGCAGGGGCTCGACAGAGACAGGTTTTGAGAAAATGGTCCCGTCGGATGGAGTTGAAAGTGTTCCTCACATCCAACTTAACCAGCAAACGGTTCTGCCGTCATTGTTGTTGATCCTAAATGAACGCCCTAGCAGCATGTGCTGCAGCTTCGCCTTCACGACGAACTAGAACACCAAATGGATGGGGGCTAGTGTGCAGATCATGACAAAGAGTGTTTCCGACGGCAATAGGTTGTAGTCCACCATCCGTTTTACCTTAGCGCCATCAGATTACTGAAAACAGAAGCTCCCTCGCATTTGGAGGAATATCACCGGAGATGATTTTTTCGCAAAGTCTAGACAGGGCAGACACGAGACGACGAACCGCTTCAGCTGTCGCAGAGGATGTCAAATCTATCAAATGTCCAGGTCTGAGGTCATCGATTCCTCTGCTACTGCTTGGAGCGAAGGACTTCAGGGCTGCTCGGATGTCATCACAGGACACACTGACTAGTACAGATGGGGGTGGGGGAGACAAAGTCCTGGTATTTGGCAGTGATGGAGGATGTTTTACTTTCAGCGCCTCTAGCACCTCACTATTTAGACATACGACAATATCATCTGAAGCAATAAGTCGAACAGCTGACGAAACGTCGACATGGGCTAATTTTGCATTGACAGCCCTCCTCAAATCTGCTGTAGACTTGCGTTGGCAAAAGTATGGATCGGTATCGATTCTGTGTCAATCTAGACATTCCGAGAAGAAGCGGATGTTAACTTTCACATCACAGGACAATGATGTCTTTGTTTTTGTGGGATGGAGACCCAGTTCTATTGGGGCAAAGACTAAGAGACGTTCCCAGGAATTCATAGAATTTTCGGTAGTACCAGACTCTATGTCGGAGGCCAGGGCTTCTGACGCGCAGAACCTTGCGGCTTTTGGTATGCGGACAGGAATGTTGCGACTCCTCCTGAGAGAGGTGAGCTTGCAGATGGTCAGGCGGTCAGGAAGATCACTCAAGGAAGCAACAGGTGGATGACTGGGAGCCGGTGCAAGCAGTTGGAGACAAGTGGAACACTTCCATATTTGGGTTTCAGTCAAAACTTTCCGCTTGATTCTGACACAGGTAAGGTGGAAGAAGCGTTGACACGCATGATATCTTCTACCTCATCTTCTGTTTACCGATTTGCATCGATAGCATTCTTCAAATGAAATCTTCCTCCCCTCTCTGCTGTCAGGTAACAATTCGTTGGTCGGAACTTGGTGCCCGGGCATATCAATAGTTTGGATATTAGAGCCGGAGCATCGACATGGCTGTCAGAATGACAGTGGCCCGAACAAGCAAGTAAATTAAAGTAAAAAAAATAACTTCACACTTTGAGAAATCCAAAATATTACTTAGCTTTTGATTTTTCAAAAATGTACCCTTTTACCCTTTAAGACGTCATAAAAGATGAATGATAGTTGCCAAAATCCACTAATCTTTTTATGACGTCATAAAGGATGGATGGTAATTGCCAGAAGCTTTTGATAATCATTTGGAAGAAATATAAGGGGGTGGGGAGAAAGGAGAGATTGAACGAAGAGCGAGTAAAAGAGAGTGAGAGAAAGAAAGAGAGGGGGAGGGAGAGAGGGGGTATTCAACGGGTCATTTGTGGTCTCGTCCTCTCTAAAATCGCCTCAGATCGCCAACCCACGTGTCCGGCTGTCAGTGAAAAAAAAAAGAGAAGAAAGGAAAAAATGTGTCCCCACTCGCTTTCCGTATTAAACATGTTGTGAACATTGAACAAGAACGGACATGTCGACAAGTTTTATGATGACCAACAACAACAATGAGTCATTTTAGATATAACTAAACACAACAGTTACTTACAATTTCACTTCTCGATTGATAAACAAAAAGTAGACGTGATTTTTTTAAAAAGTTTTTTACCACAACAAACAGAAGGAAAACATTTTAAAAAATCAATCATGTAAGTAATTTATTCATTTATTATTATTTTTTTTTTAATTTATTATTCTACATATGAAAATATGGACACCGGCGTGGACGGAAAATAAGAATTGTTTTGGAAAAAAAACAATTCGCTTTAAAAAATGTGCAACCCGCATTTTTTTTGTTTTTAATGTTATTGTTTTGTGCACTAATGAATACCGCTCCCGCTCCCCTTTAAAATCTATATTTTTTAATATATTTTTTCGATATTTGTAAGAAATATTCGGAGGATGTCAGTACTTAATGAGTCAGTCCTCTATCGACGGAGAATCTTCGAGTCAGTTCTGGAAATTGTCGAAGCAGTTTACAATTTCAAAGCCACCTTTTTTTTTTCTTTTCCTTTTTTCAACTTTTTTTTTTTTTTGAGGGGGGTTTATTTTTTTTTTAATCCTTCGCATGCTGAATGTCGTCTGCCTTGTTACAATTTTTAGCGGCTTTCAAATCGTAAACTGCTTCGGCTATTTCCGGGACTGACTCAAAATTCTTCGTCGAGACTGACTACGTATGTACTGAAATTCTCTGGATACGCATTCCTTACAAGTACTTTTTTTCTTCTAAATATAAAACACTAATTTACAATATTATTGAGAAAATTTTATTAAAATGTTGGGTGCTTCTACAGAATTTGAACCGAACCAAACCGACTTTTTGCCGAACTAAACCTAAAACTTAAGTGACAGATAGCGTTTAAAAAGAAAAGGCAGTTCGGTTCAAATTCTGTAGAAGTACCAAATTTTGGGTAAAATTTGTGGTGCTTCTTCAGATTAGGACCCGAGCTAACTTTGATCCTGTCGTTAGGGTTAGGGTTAAAGTTAGGGTCAAAGTTAGCTCGAGTCCTAATCTAAAAAAGTACCAATTTTTTTCTTTTTGCCCCCACGCTGTCAACGGGGAAAATAAAAATGAGATTTGTTGCAGGGTCCGGTTACTGGGGTGATCGGTCTTACAATTAAGAAAGTGGACACAAGCAAATTACGACAATGGCAAAGTAGAGAGGACAAACGCAGATCAACACTTTAAAATAAAGGAGTTTATTTACTATAAAGGTAATAACATGTGAAGGAAAGCTGAGGTGACGTCACTGGAAGCAGGAAAGGCTGGAATGAGGAAGCTGGAACCGGGACAGCAGGAAAGGTTAAATGAATAGGAAAGAGGTCTGGAACTGGATAGCAGGAAATGATGGATCGACAGGACCGGGAACTGGATAGGCCGAGTTGGCAGGAAAAGATATCTGGATCCTGGAAAGCAGGAGACGCTGGATCGACAGAAAAGACATCTGGAACCTGGCCAACTTGAGAAGTTGTCATACGGAGTTTGATGTGGACGTCCCTGAGGTGTAAGGATGTGCCTCAGGTCGGTCCTGTCTGTGTGGACGTGTCCAAGGGCTGGATCAGCAGGAATCAGAGCATCGACAGGAACTGGAACAGCAGGATGTCGACAGGCACTGGAAAAGGTGCTGGAACGAGGAGCAGGCGCTGCTGGAAGAAACAGGAGAAAGCTGTAGCAGGAGCCGGTGGAGCAGGCGCTGGAGTCAGGTGGATGGAGCAGGCAGCAGCAAAGTGTGGGGTTTATCACATTAGTAGTTTGAGTTGTTAGCCCTGAAAAGGGCTGTTTGATTGCTGCTGCTGCCGTCTTCAGCTTCCTGGCTCGACGGCTGGTCTGCCCAGTTAGAGTTACACTTATATAAATATAACGTACAATGATCACCTACTTCCTGACCAGTTAGCATTATTGATCAGTCTGTGACTCTCATATTTTTTTTCAGCAGACTTCACCACCTCCTGTATTTTTTTCAGCAGGGCCCTTTAAAACAACAACAAAAAAGCATACCCTTCATTAACTCCAACACTAATGCTGAATTCAGCTTGGCAATACTAAAAAAAAATGTGGTGGCAATAAGAGAAAAAGACATCTAAAATATATGAGTAGTTCTGAAAAAAAAATTGAAAATTTTATTTAATGGCAGCCATTTTGGAAATACAAAAAAAATGGTTATTCATTCTGTCTTACGTTATCTGGTTAAGAACTGGGTAATTATTTTACATTAAAATTATATAGTAAAGTGACCCCCCCATTATAAAGTCTTTCCTTTTTTAATTTCCAAGTATTTTCAAAGTGTTAAAATGTAATAGCACAAAACCAATAGAATGTAATTTTATTTTTTCTGTTGACAGTGTGGGGCAAAGAGTAAACTTTTATCGTTTCTTTTTTGTTTGTTTCTTTGTTACTTATGAGGTCGTCTAGATCTACTGGCTACGGTTCTATTCACAATGTAAATGTCTTGTCCAATGAACCTTAGGTGGTGTTCATCGAAAAAAAATCCACTCTTTCAGACACAAATTCATAATTGCAGCCATTTTGACTGCCGTACAATCTGTACATGAGGTGAAACTGAATTTAGGATCTCGGCCGCGATCGTGAAATTCTTGACCACCACCCGGACTTAGGGGTAGTGTTGGGGTTAATGATCAGCATGTTTTCGTCCTCCTCATCGTCAAGCAAATTACAGAAAATCGTCAATCATTATTATTAGTTAAACCATGAGGCGGTGATTGTAATGTTGAGAAGCACCTCAAATTTTTATATATATATATATATATATATATATATTTCTCTTTTAAAGAAATTAATGAAAACTTTATTTAATTTTTTTAAGATAAAATTATGGCGCTTTTGCACTTTCTTGGTTTGACCATTTCGTTTCGTTTATTCTCCATTTTATATTATCTCCTCTTACCGATGTTAAGTCAATGTTGTACCCAATAGTTTTAACTCTTTCAGAGAACTCATTTATATCAGATATTTTAAACGCTTTCATAGCCGATATTATTTTTTATTCCTATTTTTTTTTAATAGTAATGTTCGCATTGAATAACGGTGTGAGATACAAAGCAGGAGCTATTAAATCTTTGCAAGAAAGAGGTATTTTTCACAAAGCTCGATTTTGTGATGTTGAAATTCTTTCTCCAATAAATTATTTTTCAACACCTTTGTTACGGTCTTCTAAATCTAACCCTAACTGGCAGCTACTTGCACTTAGGGTTAGTGATTAAAAAAAAAATTGGTGCTTCTCAAGATTAGGACTCAAGCTAACTTTGACCCGGTCATTAGGGTTGGGGTCAAAGTTAGCTCCGTGCTAATCTGAAGTACCAAAAAATTAGTTAGCTGTCATAAAAAGCTACAATAGCCTGTAAATGGAGATTATTTTACATTTAATTTATATACGAAACTGATGCCCCCACTCTAAATTCTAAAATAATAAAATAATCACCCCAAAAAAGTAGAATCTCAGATCAGCAGACGATGTTAATCTACAAATGCATCAAAAGAAACATTTTGGTCTTATTTTTTTAAGTAAAGAAAATAAGGTAACACCGTTGTCATATTTGGGCTGGTGAATCTCTGTCCCATTTGAGGGTTTTTGATGAGGTGCAGAAACATCTATAATTTGATTGGCCCTACTCTTTCTTCTCCTCTGCACCCTCTCTCTCACAGACGTGATGTGACTAGTCTCAGTCTTTTCTATAAATACTATTATGGCATGTGTTCTTCAGAATTATGGGATCTATTCTTTTGTTCCAGCTCGTTTGACTTGTTGGTCTAGTGGTTTCCATCAATTCGCTGTTTTGATACCTCATTGTAATACAACTTCCTATTCCAGTAGCTTCTTTCCAAGAACTGCAGGCTTGTGGAACTCTCTTCCTGCTGACTGTTTTCCTCCTACCTATAACCTTGGTATTTTCAAGACTAAGGCTAATGGGCATCTCCTGTCTTTGCGATAACCATATTTGCTCTTGTGAGTTCCTTACATCAAGCGGCTTCATGCCTTGTCTGGAGCGATTTCCATTAAAAAAAAAAAATAGGTGATACAAACAAAAACCAAAATTAACCGAAACGAAATTGCAGAGTTAAACACAAGCTAAGTTTTTAATGTGAGGAATATCCAGCTCCCCAAAAAGGGGCATTCTGGATTGGAACAAAAATAAAAATAGTCTCAGTCTAGAAGGATTTATTCTTTGTTGACCGAGGATGAAAAAGATAAAGTGTAGTAGTATCAACCAGTCAAGAAAGTTCAAAAGTACCAAATTATTTTAATATTTTGGCCAATTAATGATCTATATTATAGGAGTGGGCTCCCTTTTTTCTCTCAATAAACAAGAGTAAAATGTAGTATCTGTTCTGATACTACACTTCATTTTTTCTGTCCTTCGTCAGTGAAGGAGAAACCCTTCTAGATTGAGGCAATTTTTTTTTTTATGGAAATCGCTCAAAACAAGACATGAAGACACTTGATGTAAGGAGCTAAAAATAAATACCACCTCAAAGTAAAAATCTAATCATGATAAGTGTTATATGGATAGATTACGACAAAAAGAAAACAGTAATTCTTAACCCTTTTTCAGAAATATGGCTTATGGAATGTGAGGACTAAAAGACAAAATAAGAGAAGCGAGAGTTATGAGGCTGCCAAAAGTATACCCAAAGTCCACTTTCTTCTCTCCTGTTGCAATCCAAAGTGCTCCTTTTTGGGAGCTGGATTTTCCTCAAATTAAAACCAACCCTGTGGGAGAGCAAGTAAATAGAAACACTGCTTGAAGTTCATTTTACAAAGGATTTACATGGCAAACAGAACCCTACTCATAAGTTTATTTCCCTGCCTCCCACTGCAGCAAAGTTAGACATATGGTCAGTTTATAATGGGGAATCTGCCCCCCCCCCCCCCCAAAAAAAAAAAGAGAGGACACTCTGGATAGGTGCAACATTTGCCACGATTGGCCTCATTACAATTAACCAAACCCTCTTCTCATAAAAAATTAAAATAATTTTTTTTCAGATTTCTTTTTAGAATTTTGTGCTTAAATTTTACAAACAAAAATTCTTGAGGAGGGGGTAATGCCTAGGATGGTTACCTCCTGAGACTGAACAGATACTACACTTTAATCTTTGCCAAAATGCTGAGGTGTTATCGTTCGCTTGTTAAACAAAAGAAAAAATTTAGTTAAAGTTGCAAATAGACCCAACAAAAAAAACTTTTTAAAAAAAACTAAAAAAATATAAAATGGTTGCCATACAACGCCACTATCACCCGTCTACCTCTAAAATCAAGCTTAGGGTAAATTGTGGGTTCATACCTTTCCCACACTGTATGAGTATGTAATTAAGCACAATAGATTTGGTGGAATTTTATTTAAACTCAGCATAACCGATTCCATAGTATGTGACCGTATCTATTGTGTTTGTGGTACACATGTCAAAATAGCAACATTTTTAGAGTTTTTTCCAAGACATGCGGTCACCATTTTGTGTGGTGTATTTTCTTGAGCACACATACATGGATCAAAATAAACAAAGGAAAAGGGGTAATGATTGACCCTGACAATACATGTTCTTTACCGATTGTGTTGGGACATTAGCATATACTTTCACTTAGTAATTAGGTTTGTGGTTTTCAACCCTTGATGTATCATAATAAAAATAATAAGGGTAATAATTAAAAACGGTTGGATTTACATATGTACATATTCATTCTCACATAGTCTGTTGTCACATGGTCTGACAAACGTAAGAGGGATATACAAAATAAAAAGGGGTGAAAACCGCAGATGTAATTACTAAAGGAAAGACTATGTTAATGTCCCAACACAATTAGTAAAGCACATATATTGCCGGGGGCATAGAAGAGAGAGATGCATGAGTAATGAATTAGTAAATATGACTTACATTATTGAGGTTCTGGGAGCCGATACGACTGTTACCAAGAAAAGGCATGCAAAGATGGAAAACCGTTGTGGGAGTCTCATCTGACTGCGGCTAGAAGAGAGGGAATCTGAAAATGACTGGAACATGGGTTAGTGAAAGACATACAAAGATGGCAGCCTGTCAGACTGAGTCTGATACCTTAGGTGCCCAAGACATAAAGAGAATGAGATCCAGTTTCTATATTCCCCACATGGGTGGAATTATATAGGAGAGTGCATTCTTCCATTGGCTAGTAAGGTTTCAGGGAGATAACTTGAATATGGCCCATTACACCATAAAACAGACAAACCAAAGCAAGTAATGAATCGTTTACGATAGGTATCGTTTTTCAGCAATAAATACTCTCCCCCCCCCCCCACCCTCAAAGGGTTGATATACTGTAAAATCGACACACAAATATTTTTTGTGGATTTGGGGTAAAAGCTAATGAAAGGGGTTTTAATATTTATGAAGAATTTAAATTTTTGCCGATTTGGAGGGAATTTTGATCGCCCTAGTGTTGGGGGTAGAGAGTTTACCCATGATCATCAATAACTTGAATCACACAAATAATTATTGATACCAAATTTTGGAAAATTGTGTATTGGTGAGGGGTAATCAATAGATTTTTGCAAAAAAAAGTACAATTTTTGCTCGTTTGGGACATTTGCATTTACCAGAGTCTGAGAGTCAGGTGACTCCATCAGAACGATTTTTTTTTCTGTTGAATTTTTAGGAAAACTCATGAATGTACTTTTCGATATTTGCAAAAAACGGGTGGGAGATGGAGTATTTTCAGCACCCGGGGTGGTGGAGTGCAAGCTAATGTTTCTCTAGGGTTGCTTGAATCATGTAAACCACCATTGATCATAACTTATGGTGGATTTGGAGAAAAACGAATGTCTGCACTTTCAGATATAATGGTGACGTAATATTGTACATGGGATTAGGGTTAGTTACAGAGAAATAAGAAATTTCCACTAGAAATCAAGTTAATGTGTTTTCAAAGAAATAATGTAATAGAACAGGAAGTTTAGAGTGAGACGTGGCAAATAGGCTAGTCTAATCTAGCCTCTTAGACATTGAACTGCGAACAGAACAGATGTGTGTCTGAGATCTGATCCCAACCTCCTTTCAGAGATGGATTGGGACAGTGGGCGTAATACTGGGTATTAGACTAATACTAATATGTAAAAGAAAATGTTGTGACGAGATATAACTATGTTTGCCGCTGTTACAATCAACATACATGCTGTCACATAAAAGAGAGAGAGAGAGAGAAACAACTTTTATGGAGAAAAGAAAGAGAAAGACAAATCAACTCTACTGTAATCACTATGATTACTACTATGATGATGTGATCTGTAGATGAGGATCCACTTATGAGATATCATGGTGTAGTAAAATGGTACGTGGGAGGTGTTAGTTATAAAGAAGTAGGACGTTACCACTAGAAACTAAGTTAACATGTTCAAAGGAAATGACGTATGAGAATAGGAAGTCTGGAGTGACATGTGGCAAAAATAAAATATTTAATCTAGCCTCTTGGGGTTTGGGTCTGGAAGAAACAGGCATGTTTTTGGAGTTCTTCTTTCGTTGTCCTGTGGGGAACAGGAGAGAAAAAGATTAAAGAATATAATATTACTGCATAGAAAAATATACTAAAATCAAACAAGAGAAATTATGACTCTAGAGTGAATATTGTGTTATTGTTTTCTTTGCTAAAACTATTACAATTGTTATTAAAGAGAACGAGAGTGGCAAACAACACTACACACATCATGACTACTTCTGCTGCTACGGGTCATCAACACAACACAGCTGTTTATGAGACACACTGGGGATATATTTGTTAAGGCTGAAAGAATTCCCAATAGAGATGCTACATTTGAGAAAAAGCACAAGTTTTATGAATCTGGGGCGAGGGCATTTTTCAAGCTTCCTTGTGGGAAAAAAAATAAAGTGGTCCTAGGATTCACCAGTTCTAGATTCATATAAATAATCATTAATTCAAACTTATATAGGATTTGGGGCAAAATTTAATGATATTTGCAAAAAATATGTTATTTGGGGAGCATTTTAGCCCTCTGGGAGACAAACTAGATTTGTAGCATAGCAGCCCCTTATTTTCTTCTTAAAAGGATTCCAAATATAAATGTCTGTAATATCCTTCAAATGGTAATGCGTGACATTGTTTCTTATTGTTATGTGTCACATAGCTATTATTTTCATTAAGGGAATTCGTCAAGATGCCAAAGACTGAAAATTTGCATCTACTTGATATCTTTCGGCAGTCGATCGTCTAATCATTTCAAGCAGAATTTTTCCAGCAGGTTAAAACTAGTAATGGGACGATTCCAATATTTTTCACGATTTTAATACAATTACTGATTCTGTCTAAATTATCTGTTCCGATACAATTACCGATTCCGATTCTAAAATCGCCTAAAAAAGTAGAAGTTCAAAGGGGGGAGAGCAATTTAGCGGAGAATCCTCATCTTCTTTTATATAATTTTCTTTTTAATTCGAAAAACTTCTTAATGTTTTCCCTTTATGCATTGTATTCAAGACTTTGATCAACCCATTGTGAGAGTTTCATCGATGTTTTTCACTTGTGCATTTTTTCCTATTTATCCACTCGTGACATTTTTTCCTAAATTCGTTACTATGATCTATACATTTTAGTTTTACTGGTAGTTAAAAATCAATAAATATTTATCATTAGTACCAGCAATAGAAAATTAAGTTTTAAACAACAACAAAAATAAGTAAAAGAATCGTTTTTGGAATCGAAAATTAGGCTAAAAATTTTCCGATACCGATTCTGATACCCACAAAATTTCCGATTCACGATTAATCGTCCCAACACTAAAACACAGGGAAAACTCAAAATTAAAGGATTTTACGTTGTTTAACTTTTCTTCTTTCCTCTCACACTCATTTCTCTATGTTCAGTGGGCTCCCTAATCGAACCCCCACTGGGGAAGCAAAGCACAGGACGTTCTAGCTTGTCGAAATCAATTAAGCCCCTCCCCCATTTTCCAATCAGCTCACCATATTTATTAAATTTGGTTTATATTTTCACATATTTCTTTTCTAAACACCAAAACACAAATGTTTATTTATCTCCTCTCCAGAAGGTTAGTCACAAGGTCTGGTGTGATTTTGAAAAGCCAACACACTAGGATAAGTGCACTCTGGCCTACAAAAAAATGACTGAGCAGCCCTGTCGGCATTCCCCAGCCTCAGGCGATTAGCAATAAACTAACTCCTTCGCAAAGAGAGAAGGTAAAGCCTGGGAGGGAAGATGGACCTCCTAGGACTGAAGAGAACCATACCTCAGCCTGACAGCAACACAGTCAATGTCAGACTAATTGTCAAGGACGTATCCCCACCTGGTACAAACACTTACTCAAGCTGTGCCAGAATCTTTATTTTCATAATTTATCTAAATCATAACCGGTCAAAACCACCCGGTCTTGAATTCCAGATGCGACAAAATTTCAACCCACATATTCCATTTACTAACCTATATTTTATATAACCTACTTATCTAATGAAAATGTCAGCTCGGTCATTTTTCTGCGCTAATGGCCATAATATAACTTCATGCAAAATTTGATGAAAAACTAATGAACCAATTTTGAGATAATCAGAAGACTACCGCACAGAAATATTCGTACGTTGCAATTTATAATCGAGAGGTCTATAGATCACACTACGCTCTGCTACCATTTGTTAAATACACTAAGCAAAATAAATAAGGACGTTCACACGTATCGGTTTCACAAACGCTTATGAGTTTTATTTTGGCACATTGACAAGATATGCAAAATGGTTCCAATAAAATAGTTCCTAACTTTATCATAGCAAACGAAACAAATGAGCCGACGCCTTACAGAACTAAAATGATTGAAAGAAAGTAATGTATAACCAGTCCATTGAATAATAGGAATGGTTCTTGTGATAAATCTTCCCTACAGACGAAATTTACAGCTTTCAGTTATTATGTCATAATGGAATTTGGACACGTTATTAAAGAAGAACAAAATGTCGGTCATTCCAGTCTGAGAAAAGTGACTCAATTCTTGGCAATCACTAATTATAGTTTGCCGTTGTTTGCTTCTATGTAAACAACAATTTGGGGAAGATAAAAAAGAAAATGATTGTTTTGACTTCCAAATATTAAAGTCAGTCTAGATTTATCAAGAACTAGCAAGCATACTTAGCGTTGTCCTGGAATAAATTAGAACTCATTTGTTCTCCTACTCCCAGCCCTGAAGGCCACATTACCATTTTTTGTTTTTAATAATTTTCAGCTTTGGAGGTAGTGGGGCTTCTCACTCAGGTCCCATCTCTCATTGCTTGAGTGAGAGGCGGTGTAAAGACAGTGGCTCATCTCTTATAATACTTTCACTCTTTAAACCTAGGAACCTGACATTTGTTAAGTATAATATGGAGTATGTTTCAAAATAGTTCACAATTCAAGGTGCTGCCCCCTAAAGGGTTATTACCAACACCACCTGATTTCTATAGCTGTGAAACGTAAAAATCGATAGAGCTGCACCCCAAAGTATATTCTTCTTTGATAAGAACACGAAAATAATACATTCTGAAACCAATTTTAAAAAATAAAAATACTCAAGGCTATTTTTATTAAAATCCAGCAATCTACAATTAATAACATTACGTATGAAACCAGTAACAACATTTTAACATGCTTAACGTAATAGAATTCATCCTGTGACGCTAATTTTGGCATCTCGAAATTTAAATTGTTAACGTCTCTCCTGGAACTGCACTGGTTCGTTCTTTTGATGACTGACTTCACATACGCGTTTTCAGCTGCTTTTTGAAATTCTCTTCTTCTCTCCAGCTTTTTTGTTCATTTGTTTTTTTACCTGAAGATGATTTGACAAAAGAATCGAAAACGTTTGTGATACATATGAAACATATTTTTATTTATTTTGACACAAAAAAGATCATTAGAAAAATGAAAAAAGGTATAATGAAGTAATTCTGTTAGAGTCAACAATGTTTGCTTAAATATATATGAATTAACTAATTATATTATCAAAATTTTCTGTATAAAATACATTAGAAATACTTATGGAATTTAATACTTTTTATTCAATAGTGTTATTAGTGACCACGTGTTTGGGTATTTCTTTCCCATACAGGCGGTCATCGTTTTCTGTGTGTTCTGCTATCATGGATAGCATATGGGGCATAAAAAATTCGAAAGGACCATAGTAAAGAAACAGTTGGATTTACATATATAACCATTTATTCTACATAAACAGTTTGTCGAAGGCAAACGTAAAAGATGTTACGGAACATGTAAGGTGGTACACGATATAATATACATGAGGAAAACAACAAACATTAGTACCAAAGAGAGAATACGTTATTGGCCCAATACAATAAGAAAGGCACATGTGTTACCAGGGTCATAGATAGAGAAAATATGCGATAAGTAATGTTTTTACACTGTTGTGGTTTTCTGGGAGTCTGAGACTACTACCACAAAAGATACCTGATAGATGCAGCATCAGGGTGTGTAAGTCAATGCAAAGATGGCAGCCGGTTGGACCATCTCCAATGGCCGTGAAGAAACAGCCAGAAAGAGGAAGGTCTCGTTTTAACTTATGCACATGCATGAAACAAGTTTTTTTTCTAACTTTTCTTAATTTTGGGCAGGATAAGCCCAAGGGAGACAGCTCGGATATCAATCCAAGAGAGATAACTCAAATTATTCTGCCCTTACAAAGGGAACAATTTGTGTACCAAATATTGAAAAATCAGTGTTTTTCATTCATTTTAGATGACGCTTTTTTTTTTACGTTTTCCCAAATGATTGTAAAAGCGAGGAATCAAAAATTTGGTGTCAATTTTTATCGCATTAAGTCTCGACTAACTTGATACATCAAACACAGATAGCACAACTGTCTATGGCAGCACCTCGAAGAGCACTAATGATCAAGTTCTCTGTGATTCTCCCTCTTCTGATCTGGAGCACGTGGTGCAATATGGGAAAAAGTAGCTTGTGACTTTTAATTCCTCTAAAAGCAAGCTTCTCTCCTTTCACAACCAATGCTTAGACCCATGTTTTGCGCTAGTCAAAATGAATGAATCTCTCATTAAGAAAGCCCCTTGATTGGATAAGTTCGTAGGACTGACTTTCACTCCAAATCTAAAATGGAAGACTTACATCCAATCCAATGTTAAGGTCACTGGGAAAATGGTTGTGTCATTCTACCACTCCAGAAAACTCTTTGTTGTCGAGACAGAGTACAAAATCGACTTCGCAATCTAGTGAGAGATGATCTCTTCTGTTCATTATAGCCATTTTCTCACAGAAGAGACGTTGCTAGTTTCTGTCTACTCTATTGTTATTTCGATGGAAGGGGCTCGACTGAGCTTCAGTCTCTGGTTCCTCCTTATAAGCATTCACAGCAAGAACCCATTTTGCTAACACAACAAAAAATACTTTCCTGTCTTCCTCTATGTGCTTAGCGTCAGACGGAATTTCCACAAACAGAACTTCTTTGGAAGAACTTCCCATCTGTGGAACACACTACCATGGGACTGCTTCCCAGCAGATTACAACATGGCCGACTTCAAATCCAATGTCTTGTCAAAAACCGTCCTCATGAGTAATCAAACTTAGTTCATTCTATTAATCATTTTCAATCCTCTCATGAGGTTCTTCATCTTTTAACTGACAATCATTCCATCTCATAAAACCTTATCCTCGAGTGGCTTTTGGCCTTGATAAGTAATGACATATTGGTAGAAACAAAGTTGATTTGATAAGAAACGTGCCAAATGAATCTGCATTTAAATCTATGGATGCAAAAAAAAAGAACAAGAGAAAGGGGATGGTTTGGATGTCTAAAAGTAAGACTGTATCTAATTGTCGCTATCCTCCAGCTCTTCCCATATGACACAAAGTGTCTTTTCCAATTAAATAGTCTCTCTCTACTCTATCGTTATTTCCATGGAAGGTGCTCAGCTGAGCTCCAATCGCTGGTTCCTCCCTGTAAAACATTCACAGCAAGAACTTGTCTTTCTACCAACACTGCAAAGATCTTTTCTTCATCAGTGTGCCTACCAGCAAACAGAATTTCCATGAACAGAATTTCTTTCCAAGAACTTCATATCTGTAGAAAACGTTGCCACAAGATTGCTTCTCTGAGGGCTACAACATGGTCATCTTCAAATCCAATGTTAATAAACATTTGTCATAAACATGTCGGGAAAATGTCCATGTTATGCAATTTGGTCACACACTGAGCAATCTGGTTGCAGGGCGCATTGATTTCATCTGTCTCCTGAAGAACTACTTCAGCCTCTTTGGGAATCATGGTCGCTCAGCAGAGAGATTCCTGAAAGCAGCCAAGAAGGATGTCCCCCTTCCTCTCTCCTGACGTCATTCTCTGGATTCCCGAGCATCAAATCAAAAAGCTCTACCAGGCATGGACACAGGGTGGATTTGAAGGTGTTGCCTATACGGTCAGTTCAAAAGGACGCATTTTTGGGGCTGGTTTGAAAATATTTTCCTGAACCACACACGTGACGTCAGTGACAAGGCAAGACTTCTTGTTATTGATGGCCATGCATTACACCTCTCTTTGGCCCATGCAGAAAAGGCAAGAGCAAACAATATTGTGCTGCTGCGATTTCCGGCTCACATGACACACCACCTGCAGCCACTTGATCATGCCGTGTTCAGGCCTGTGAAACTAAAGTGGCAGTCCCTCCTCTTCAAGTTTGACCGAACCAACACAGGATCAGTGGGAAAGAAGAACTTTCCCACGATGCTTAAGGCCTTCATAGATGAATCCTTCAAGTCAGAGATCATCAAAACAGAATTCAGTTGCACAGGCATCTGTCCTTTCAATGCCGAAATGGTCACTGTGGATATTTGTTAGTGTGAATATGCATGTATGGGTAATAGACAATGTATGTGAGTAAATGGCAATGTGAGTATTAGATAATGTGGCACTGTGTAAGTATGCGTAGGTTTACCTTGTTCTGTTAGTGCGTGTAAATGGGTAGCAATTTGTTTCTGTTCATCTGACTTCCTGTTAGTGCGTATGGATATGTGCACGAGATGAGAAAAGCTTGTACGTGAGCTTTGAAGTGTTCTTTTCTGTTCACCTCCCCGGCCAAAGGCCCAGGGGTTGGAGAGGGGGGGGGCATACCTTCTTGTGAATTCTTTTGAGATGCGCTGGGTTGAATCTGTGTGGAACTCTGTTTATTTCATTGCCTCTTCTAGGGATTTCTCAGTTCACTTATTAATTTGACATAGACTTGTTAGATTTTGGTTTTTAAACGATATTCATTGGTTGGAAAATATTGAATTAACACGTTCCTGTGAAAACTCACTTGGTTTTTGGAAGTGAAGAGGAGAGCATATCCTAACGGGAGAAAGAAAGAGTGTAGCTACTCAAGCCATTCAGTTTTTGGGTTTCGTTTGAATCGCATCTCGATCCACCACAGATTTATTATCTTATCCTCTATCTGTGGGTTTAGCACTGTGGTAAGTGAAATTGCTAACTACCATTAGCGATAATGCAAAGCTTTTCGTAAAAACGAATGGGCCATTCTTTGGTGTTTATATAAGCATTGAAATTGAGACTGATTAAAATCGCCGGTGCTGCTTCGGTATTTATCTACCACTTTTTTTTACATTTTTTACTGAATAAATTTTTTTTTATTTTTTTCTGTGGTCATTTACCTATTATGTCACTCAAGTTTTTTTTATGATTTAAAAACAAAAATATTTAAAAGGGAGGTCGATTTCCTATTTAAATTTAACGTAAACTGATCACCCATTTTATGACCATCAAATTGTTTGTTTTCTGTGTACAATTACCGATTATGTCGCTAGAGAATTCCAGTTTTTCTTTTCTTGTTTTTCTTTTTCTACATACTCTAGATTTTAGAGGGGGTCAGTTTCCTATATAAATTAATGTAAACTGATCACCCACTTCATGACCATCGCCATTATTTTTTGTATGAAGGAAAAAATGTAACTAAATGTAAATTTTTCTTCTTTTTTTTCACAAGGGTCACAATTAACAAACTTTATATTTTTACAGGGGTAAATTAACAAGTTGGGTAGAATTCACAAATCTGTAAAAAAATAAATAAATAAATTTTTTATCAAATATTTTAGACTGGGGGGGGGAGGGGGTAGACATAATTGTGTCCAATCTTTTTCTTTCTATTTGTTTTGTTTTTCGGATTTGTGTAGAATAGAGCGCAAGTGTTTTTTTGTTTTTTTACGTAGCTTTTAATTTCTTTTTTTTTGTATTCGCTTAGGTATCTTTTCTTTTTCACATGTTTTCTTTAAAAAGTTATGGCATTGTCCGTAGAGACTATACAAATCAGGTGGGGCCGTTAACAAGCTGTGCTCATTCGCAAGTTTCTGTTGCATGGGTAAACTAGTGTGTTCAGTGTTCATTTAGGCATTGTTTCTGGCGGTCCTTGGACGTGGAGAAGGGGGGGGGGCAGAGCGCATACATTCAAAAGAATTGTGTTTCCAAATCACACACACACACACAAAATGCTTTAATGTGATGTAGTGAATTCCCAACTTTACGGAAATTGTCGAGCCCAAAACAAAAACTAATTATCACATGTATGCTATTCTGCACAAGTATTAGAATTGTAGAATTTTTTTTTAAATGATCGATAAAAAAAGACCGTCCCCGCCTCAAAAAAATCTTACTCTTGTCAAAAATGACAAAATAAAATAAAATAAAAAATTGCTTGAACTTTTTTTTCTACATTAAGTTTCAGAAATTTGGTGGTGGTCAAGAAATGGGTGATCATTTTACGTTAAATTTATATAGGAAAATGATCACCCCACTTTAACATTTAAAATATTGGCTTACTCGGTAAGTCCACACAGAAAAAAAATTGGTCAAATTGGTGATGGTCATAAAGTAGGTGATCAGTTTACATTAAATTTATGTAGGAAACTGATCCCCACTCTAAGATATTTGAAAAACGGAATCCTCCAGCGACGGGATCGGTAATAATTTTAAAAAAAGAAAGAAAAAAGGTCAAAACAATTAGTGGGTAAATCGCCGACTGTCAAAGCACTTGCTTGTCTAGTAACACTGGTGGGCTGTGATACAGCGAAAAAGTCTGTCTGGGGATTACTATATTATATAATCATAGAGAGATGCTTTTAAGAGCTTCTATTATTTCTTTATCGTTTTTTTTTTATAAAATAAATACAAATATTTACATGTAAATACGTTTTGTTTTGTTAATTAATTAATGTTTGTCAGAAAGCCAATTGACATTTGACCTCTTTCCGAAGAGAAAGCTGATGTGAATAGTGAAAACGAATCAACCAATCAGACCAAAGTATTTTATAATGACGTCACTTCCGTAAACAATACAGCGTCCTCCTTTTGTCGTCGCCTTGTCTATTTTTAAATTAAACAAGAAGCGATCATTAGGATTTTTGATTGAAACTATTTATTCTTTAATTTCTAAGGATACAATCCATTGCACATGACACAACATATGTAGATCATACCGTTGTTATACATACGCAAACAGGTAAGAAAAGAAAACATTACTTTTTAATATATGTTATTTATCCTCGCTGTTGTGATGTTTTGTTTATATTTTGTGTAGCTTTTGTTTTTACCAAATAAAATAATGTTTACAATTCCCGGACATTTATTACAAGAGCGAACACAACAAAAAAGGGGTGAAAAAAAAACAAATTACCAAAGGCAAGATAAGTTACTTTTCTCCTGACTTGGATAAGTTTATTTGCGTTTCAACTTATTTTAAAATCCCAATTCAACTTTAATAGCCATGTCGCTTCCTTAATCTGTATTAATGTTGGTGCTTCACAGAATTTGAACAAAACAAACGGACTTTTGCCGAACTAAACCTAAAACTTATGTTAGGGTTAAAAACAAAAACAGTTTGAGTACTTTCAGATTATGACCCACGTTAACTTTGACCCTAACCACAGGGTCAAAGTTGGCGTGGATCCTAATCTGTGAAAGCACCACAGTTTGGTTTTCAGTAGAAAAACAAAAGAAAACATGCCGTTCATTAACCCCCAACACTAACAGTTTGAGCTGATAAGAAAAAATGAGGTGACGACCACACGAGAGAAAAAAATCTAAAAATATACTTAAGTTTAAAAGAAAATGGTACTTTGTTACATAAGGACCCAAGCTAACTTTGACCCCGTCGTTAGGGTTAGGGTCAAAGTGGGGGTTACGGTCATGGTCAAAGTTAGCATGGGTCCTAATGTAACAAAGTACCAAAAGAATTGCTTTTAAATCTAAAAATGACGGTCGTTTGTGAAATACAAAAAAAAATGGTTACTCGTTCTATCTTACGCTATGTATTGTTGGGAAAATATATGTGAAATATATTTTTTCTTGGCTGTACCCTGAAGGGGGCCGAGGCAGCAGTCGGGAGGGGAAAGGTTGCTAAAAAGAAATGCTCGACCCACCCAACAGTGTCCTGTCCGGTAATAATATGTTCTATGTCGAGAACGGAGTTCACAGTTGGAGCAAATGTACATGGTCCTCCATCCACCAAGCTAAAGGACCTTTCAGGAGAATGGCAGAACCTAAATTTATAGGGTAGTAACAACCTGTGTCAACCTATTTTCGACTCGTCCACTTCGTTCCTGGTGGTAAAATTCTCCCGAATACATCAACTCCCATCAGTAGGCACAACCATTCCCTTTATTTTCACAGTATTGTTGAACAAATATTTTAACGGACGATACTCGAAAGCGAGAAGGCAGCAGTCGGGGCTGCAAAAAAGAAAAAGAAATACTCTTTTAGCGATCCACCCCAACAGGATCTAGTAACAACAAGTTGGAATAATGCAGACACCGTATTTCTCTGCTGGAGCAGAACTCCACCGTCTGGTCTCTACTGTCAAAGACCTGAATACTAAGAGAATGGCATAACCTGAATGTATAGGGTTAGTAACAACCTCG
Organism: Sepiola atlantica; assembly: GCA_963556195.1. Lineage (NCBI taxonomy): Eukaryota > Metazoa > Mollusca > Cephalopoda > Sepiida > Sepiolidae > Sepiola > Sepiola atlantica. Next base: position 117,806,498 of record OY744520.1, read on the forward strand.
TACCATTCCCGAACATAAATACAATTCGCCCCATTTCTTCCGAAGGCTGAACCCACAATCTGTAAGTAACACCCCTTCGGGTTTTTTTTTTTTTTTTGCGATTACATGTCAACACCCCAGAACTGACGGCCGTTTGTGAAATACAAACAAACAAAAAAATAGTTACTCGTTCTATCTTACGCTATAACGGCGATACCCAGAAGTGAGCAGGCGGGTGGGGAAGTATAAAAATAAACCTAAAAAAATGTATTCGAGACGGGGGGGGAGACAATTATATGCTTATCTTTAATATTGAAGACTATTCTTTATCTTTAAATGACTGCGATTGAGTCACTTGAGCCATTTGGCGCTGGCGGCCGTGTCCTAACTAGAAAAGTATGAACTTCTGTTACGTGTCATTAGCCTTGTTTCAACTTGTTTTTAAAGATGACGACTATATTTTTCCAGGCGAGTTTTCATTTCGGTGTTTCAAGTGTACGTTGAAACTTGCTATAACTTAGTGCTCTTAATTCTTAATGTTATTATTTATTTTTACTAAAACATGGTTTAAATAATAATAACTTTAAAAAAAAAGTTGTTTGGAAGTAACGCCGAAAGCCATTTCATTCTAAATAATTTACGTGACTGAAATAGGAAGTAACCTCTCGTTTAATTCGGTCAACGATCATTATCGTCAGGAGGTATCTGCACTATTTTTAGAACTGAACAATAACATGACTTTTTCTTTCTTTCAATCCTCGCAACAACTATTTGCGTCTCAAAGCTAATATTACTTCTACTTCTTAGTTTAAGTTACTAATAGTATATTTCGTAATTTACTTATTTAGAACCACCTGCTCTACCCCCCCCCCCCCCACAGACACGCACGCACCTACCTTTTTTTTTTTTAAACTAACGAAAGAGATTCTCTCAACTGAACGTATCGTATTACGAATTGCTTTTAAACGCATGGTAAACATAAAAAATCGCTCGAAATGTTATGGAAGCCCAGCAGGTACTTGATCTGTACTTTTGAGGGTAATTTTATAGAATCACTCCCGTCTCCAATCTAGTGTGTGGGTTTGTTTTGTTTTTTCGGAAAGAACCATCCCTTAACCCTATGCCCATTTTAGGGGGGGGGGGGGATATTGGCCACCCAGACTTAGAGTTAGGTTTTTTTTTCTCGCCAAAAGCCACCCGTTTTGAGAGGAATGATTCTAGGAAATTGCCCTGCGGCTACCAAGCCTCCTCAGCGATCAATCCGACAACATAGGGACTGCCGTGGCAGACCCTTCATTGTCTGGACGAAGTTTGGTCCGTCTCGGGCCTAGGTGTATTACATCCTCTTTTCTTTTTCTTTTTTTTTAAGAGTCTGGTTTATTGCCGATCGCCTAAGGCGCCGCTATCGAGGAATGCATATGGATAATTTTGTACCCAGCCAGAGTGCCCCCTCAGGGGAGCTGAGTTTCCCCCACCTTCCGGCTTTGTGCCACATTTTGCTATAATAATAATAATAATAATAGTAATTGTAGTGGAAAAATAAAAACATAAGGCCTGCCGTAATCTTGTCGGGCGGACGTGAATCTCGCGAGATTTCTATTAAACTCCAAAAATGGCGGGTATAAGTAATGCTGTATTGTCTTTGTTGGTTCAGTTCCTGATTGAGACCTGTGAACGGTGGAGGTCGGATTGGGTGCCCCAGGAAGAGAGACAACAAGAAGGTGTTTTTCGGTCAACAAGCTATTCCGGCGGCCTACCTACATAACAGGATGGGTGACAGAATCAAATTAAGCAGTGACATATTGAAGGCGTACGCTGGTGATGGAGACGTAGTGCGATGGCTGTCTAAATTGAAGATGGTCGCAAGATTGCAGAAAATTGAGGATGTGGCAACCTTGATTCCATTATATTTGGAAGGAAATGCACTTTCGGTCTACCTGGAAATGAATGACGCTGAACAAGACGATGCAGATTTGATAGAGGCAAGACTAAAGATCGCTTTCGCAGAAAGCGTTTTCGACGCCTATAGCAAAATGCGCAGGATCACATGGACAGGGGAGCCAGTAGATGTCTTTGCGATGGAGATCCGGAGGCTAGCGGGACTGGCGGGTTATGCAGGGATGAGCCTTGAAAAAACGGTGAAAATGACGTTTGTGACTGGTCTTCCTGATAATGTGTCCACAGAGCTGCAGAGACTGACAATGATCGAGAGCATGAACATGGATGAAGTGCTGACCCATGCCAGGGTGCTGACAAAGAAGAGTCACCAGTTGGAGGCAACCGCGAGTGTAAGCCTGATGGGAGGGAAGTCCGCAGTTAAGGAGAATCTCTCGTGGGGGCGGTCACCTGGAAAAGCCCCAGTGAAATGTTTTCGATGCCAAGGGCCTCATTTTGTACGGGACTGCCGAGAACCTAAGCCTGGCTTCCGTTGTGGACAAACTGGGCATATCAGCCGAACCTGCACGGTGCAGGGAAACGATTAGAGGGGTGCCATAGCGCCAGTGGCTACCCCCCCTATCAAGTGACAGCGCATAGGACTGCATTACCACAGGTGGAGGTCACCGCAAACGGGAAGAGAGCCAAAGCCCTGGTTGATACTGGCTGCACGACCACGTTGGTGACAACGGATGTTGCTAAATCTTGGCATGGAACGACCAGTGTGAGGGCGGTTGATGGCCGTGAGGTGATGTGCCGAGGAATGTGCACTGTAAGAATAATAGTGAGAGAGACCGAACTTGAGGTGAGGGCAATTGTGATGGAGCGGCTTGTTGCAGGTGTTGATGTTGTGTTGGGCCTGGATGTCATCGATCGACTAGGGGGTGCTATGTTTAGCATGGGCATGATCACATTTGGATGCGAGCGCCCAGTCGAATTGGCAGGAATGGAGAGTGTTAAAGCCAAGAAGGCGGAACCGTGCCAAATCAAAGACAAAGACTTTCAGGCCAGTTTTGATGGAGATAAGTGGACGGTGGAATGGCGTTGGGTTTCAGAGCCACCAATACTAAAAAATCAAGTTGGGTGCTACGAAAGTACTCTGAATGGTGACACAAGGGCTGAATTTGAGAAAGAGATAGCGAGGTGGATTGAGGAAGGTATCCTTGTACCATGGTCCGGGGAAGCAGACGGAGTCCTACCACTCATGGCGGTAGTCCAGCCCACCAAAGGGAAGGTTAGGCCAGTATTGGACTACAGAGAGCTAAACTAGCATATTGCTTGCCACACAGGGGACAGTATCGACGTTTGCGAGGAAGTAATGCGAGAGTGGAGGAAGATGGAGCGGGCAAGCAAGATTGTGGACCTAAAATCAGCCTACCTCCAGATACACATAGACGAGAAGCTATGGCGGTACCAGCTTGTTAAGTTCAAGGGTCAGACCTTTTGCTTGACAAGGTTGGGTTTTGGGCTCAGTTCTGCACCCAAAATTATGACTGCAATTTTGAAAACAGTGCTGGGGAAAGATAACGAGGTAGAGAGGGCCACAAGCTCATATATTGATGACATCCTGGTCGAGGAAGGAAATTTGTCAGCGGAAAGTGTTAGCAATCACGTTGGAAGATATGGGTTGATTGCGAAGCCACCTGAGCCACTAAAAAATGGCATGGCCCTAGGACTAAAACTGCAAAGGAATAAGGAGGGGGCGTTGATGTTCGGACGGGGTAATGAGGTGCCCGATATCTCAGACGGACTGACTAAGAGAGAGCTGTTCTCCATATGTGGGAAGCTGGTTGGCCATTACTCCATTTGTGGGTGGCTCAGAGTAGCATGCAGCTATATAAAAAGGCGGACCGAAGGCGGCCGCTGGGATGACACAGTGACTGAGGATGGTGTGCAGTTGATACGCGAGGTGGTGGAGGAGGTTAAGGTGGAAGACCCCGTCAAAGGAAAATGGCGTGTCGAACGGGGCAAAGAAGGTGTGATCTGGTGTGATGCTAGCTCTCTGGCTCTCGGTGTGCTGCTTGAAATTGGAGGAGCAACAGTGGAGGATGCCGCTTGGCTACGCAAAAGGAATGACCATGCCCACATAAATGTTGCAGAGCTCGAGGCTGCAGCAAAGGGAGTGAACCTGGCTCTAAAGTGGGGCTTGAAAAATGCAGAGTTGAAAACGGACTCGGCCACAGTGGCCTCCTGGATCCAGTCAGAAGTCTCAGGAGACAGGAGAGTAAGGACCAAGGGAGCAGCTGAGATGCTGATCAAGCGTAGGCTCGGGATTTTGGGAGACTTGATTCGCGAGTTTGGACTGAGAGTGTCGGTTATACTTTTCACAACTCAAAAGAACAGAGCAGATGCCCTGACCCGAGTAAAGAAGGCCTGGCTTAAAGAGAAGGATGCAGCGGCTGTGTGCGCCATTAGTGAGGAAGCGAGAGAGCTGCATGAAATGCACCACTTTGGGAAAGAGAGGACACTTTTTCTTGCAAGAAAGGTGAACCCGAGTGTGACAAAGCAGGCGGTTAAAGAGGTGGTGGAACAATGCAGAGAGTGTCAATCAATTGACCCTGCCCCATCCAGGCACGAGAGAGGGGAATTACAGGTGACTGAAACTTGGAAACGGCTGGCCATTGACGTCACACATTATAGGAACGAATTATTCCTGTCAATGGTCGACTGTGGACCTGGGAGAGTGGCAATCTGGCGTAAGTTGAGAGTGGAAACCGCGAGTGAAATCTGCAGAGCCGTGGAGGCGGTGTTTTTGGAGAGGGGGCCAGTGGAGGAAATATTACTGGATAATGGTGCCACCTTCCGCTCTGAAGACTTTGCAGAGCTGTGTGCCAGGTTGGGAACCCGGCAATTTTTTCGGGCTGCATATCGACCGGGAGGAAATGGGATTGTTGAAAGGCATCACCGAACCATAAAGGCTGTTGCAGAGAGAGGCCGAATCTCGCCAGAAGAGGCGGTATTTTGGTACAACATGTCTCCAAAGAGTGGTCAAGATGAAGAGTCAGTGCCGCATCAGTCAGTCTTTCGGTATGAGTGCCGTCATCCTCTTGCTAGAACGAACATGAGTGAAGAGGCACAAGGATCCATCACAGTTGGTGAAGAAGTGTGGGTCAAGCCACCGGGAGCTCTATGCACTACACGTTGGGGACGAGGAAGGGTAACGCATGTACAGTCTGTAAACAATGTGAGTGTTGACGGGATGCCGCGACACGTGCTTGACATACGTCGTGTCTCTCTGCCATCAAATGGAGATGCTGAGAAAGAAGCCGGTGAACCCCCGTTGGAAGAACCCCCGCGACGCTCTAATCGTGAGAGGAGACAACCGGTCTGGATGGCTGACTATGCGAGGTGAGATGTGATTTTAAGATCACGGGGGCATGTAGTGGAAAAATATAAACATAAGGCCTGCCCGTAATCTCGTCGGGCGGACGTTAATCTCGCAAGATTTCTATTAAACTCCAAAAATGGCGGGTATAAGTAATGCTGTATTGTCTTTGTTGGTTCAGTTCCTGATTGAGACCAGTGAACGATGGAGGTCGGATTGGGTGCCCCAGGAAGAGAGACAACAAGGTGTTTTTCGGTCGACAGTAATAGTAATAATAATAGTAATAATAATAATAATAGTGGTGGTACTACTTTTACAGAATTTGAACCAAACTGGTTTATTTTCTGCAAACGTCGGTTTTGTTCGGTTCAAGTTCTGTACAAGAAGAAGAAACTATTCAAACTTTTTGAATGATATGTGTACTTCTTCAGGTTAGGACCCGAGCTAACTGACCATAACCCTAACGACGCCAAGTCGACTTTAGCTCGGGTCCTAATATGAAGAAGTATCCAGATATCATTCAAAAAGTTTGAATAGTTTCTTCTTCTTGTACAGAACTTGAACCGAACAAAACCGACGTTTGCAGAAAATAAACCAGTTTGGTTCAAATTCTGTAAAAGTAGTACCATTATTATTATTATTATTATTATTATTATATTTATTGTAAAGGAATAGTTGGGCATTTGTTGTATTCTCTATACGTTGATGCACGCTCAAAAAAAAACAACCTTTTTTTGTAGTAAAAGAAAAACACAATACACTTCATTAACCCAAGACAGGTGACCCCAGACTTAGGGTTAGTGGTTGGGTTAATGAAATCTCCAAGTGTACCGGTTTCGCAGTGACATAAGCTTTTACCGTATCTTTCACAATACTGTGTACGTTAAGATCTGTAATTCTGTAGTGACGATAAGCTTGCTAATATTTTTAGTTCTTCAATAAAGAAATCCATTTCACAAAGTAATCTATTGCGTGTCGTCATATTTCAGAGATTAAAGAATGTATTTACCACAAAAGACTCTTTTTTTGTTCTTCGGGACTCCCATAATTTGGTGAATGTGGAGGGGGTCCTATTGTTTACAGTACACATTTTCTTGCTGTTGGGTTTTCCTAATAAGTAATTTATGTGAATAACAGCTGGTAGGAAAGTAATAGGAACAGGGGCTGGAGCTTGGTAGATACTGTGCGACCTATTTTATTAGAGGCTATTTTTTTTTTTTTTTTTTTTTAACTCTAAGAGGTAGAAGTTGGTGCACCAGCCCAGATCTAACAATAATACTCCATGCATGGGCAAATGGTGATTTTTTTTTTTTTTAGTAGAGATATACAATGCTGGCAGGTGTGAGAGTGTTCTAGCTCGGTACAGGGAGCCCACCTTCTTTTTATTTTTTAATGAGACAAAAGTTTGTCGGTCAGTCTCGCGATAGTTTGCGCCAGCCACTTTGTCGGTCGGTCTCGCGTAAGTTTGCGTCGGCCACTTTGTCGGTCGGTCTCGCGTAAGTTTGCGTCGGCCACTTTGTCGGTCGGTCTCGCGTAAGTTTGCGTCGGCCACTTTGTCGGTCGGTCTCGCGTAAGTTTGCGCCGGCCACTTTGTCGGTCTCGCGTAAGTTTGCGCCAGCCACTTTGTCTGTCGGTCTCGCGTAAGTTTGCACCGGCCACTTTGTCGGTCTGTCGGTCTCGCGTAAGTTTGCGCTGGCCACTTTGTCGGTCTCGCGTAAGTTTGCGCCGGCCACTTTGTCTGTCGGTCGGTCCCGCGTAAGTTTGCGCCGGCCACTTTGTCGGTCTGTCGGTCTCGCGTAAGTTTGCGCCGGCCACTTTGTCTGTCGGTCAGATCAGCGTAAGTTTGCGCCGGCCACTTTGTCGGTCTCGCGTAAGTTTGCGCCGGCCACTTTGTCGGTCTGTCGGTCTCGCGTAAGTTTGCGCCAGCCACTTTGTCGGTCGGTCTCGCGTAAGTTTGCGCCGGCCACTTTGTCGGTCGGTCTCGCGTAAGTTTGCGCCGGCCACTTTGTCGGTCGGTCTCGCGTAAGTTTGCGCCGGCCACTTTGTCGGTCGGTCTCGCGTAAGTTTGCGCCGGCCACTTTGTCGGTCGGTCTCGCGTAAGTTTGCGTCACTCACTTTGTCGGTCGGTCTCGCTTAAGTTTGCGCCGGCCACTTTGTCGGTCGGTCTCGCGTAAGTTTACACTGGTTACTTTGTCGGTCGGTCTGTCACACGTAAGTTTTATAAAATTGATGCACCTGAAGGTCGGCCAAAACTTTATGAAAATAATAAAACCAAGATAAGAATAGTAGTCGGAATAATCTAAATGATAGAAATTATCAATCCTCATCTAAAAAATTCCAAAACATAATATCTGTTTTTTTTTTTTTGTTTTCTTTACTATGAAAGAATGAAAGCAAGTGGTTGGGAAGGATATTCCGCCTACTTTGAGAACGTCTCCTCCATTCCACATCCGATAATTAGACTTGGAGCTGGAAGCTTTTTAACTCTTGTCATTTTTTTTTTTTTTTTTTTTTTTTTAGCAGTTTTCACTTTTGGTTTGTATTCCTTCATCAATTGATCAGAATATTTTATTATTTCTTTTTTCTTTTTACATATCTATTTCATCCTTTTCAGATTATTTCTATGGTTTCTGCATCAAATTCCTCTTTGCTCCACTGCGTTATATCTGGGTTATAATAATCATGTCGAACAGCAGAGAGTGTAGTAAAAGGAAAACTCCGGATGCGGAGAATTCCGAACCTGGTGAAAAAGCATTCAAGAATGATGGCCTTGAAAAAGAAGACGGCGGAGCTTTTTGCGTGACGATTCCATGTATGATAATCTTTCTTTTCTTCTTTTTGCTTATTCTTGAGAAAATTGATTTTTCTTTAGAAATTGTTTTAATTGCTATGGCATTTCATGTTCGTACGTACGTTATCACTTTTCACACAGATTTTTTAAAATGAGATCATCCAATCAGCAAAGATGGCGATTAATCTGATGTTGCTAAGGTAAAAACATTCCGACTTAACCCATTTTAAAATGAATCGTTCCAAAATCGAATTCTGTCAATCCGTCGACAAAAACAGAACAATTTTAAATAACTGCATTTTAAAAAGTGACATTCGGTTTATTGATTTGAAGAATATTTAGGTGACAATTATTTTTACAGTTAGAAGACATACAATATTTATTGCTTTAAAAACTAAATTGCTACAATTTTAAATAAATAAATAGACATATTCGTTTTATTTATTTAAAGAATATTTATCTAACAACAAAAAAAGCAAAAATTTTTCTTAGTTTTTATCTTGACAGAAATTTATTATTTCAAAAGGAATATTATTATTATTAACAGTAAATTATACATTGATATAGAAAGCACCATGGAATTTTCACGGGCCCCTGCTAGTTAAAATAATTATTTTCTTAACAAATAATTTTTTCATATAATTTTAACTATGTCCATCTATTATATAAAGTGTGTCTCTGTTCAGCTAAAAGAAAAGAAAAAAAAACTATGAAACTAAAACTCACAAAGTTGGTATGTTCTTGATCAGCATTACCCGGATTGAGAATAAGATCTAAAATTTATAAAAAATTATTCATTATTTGGAGGTCAACTGACTCTGATTTCGTTAAGGAATAAAAATCACTGACCCCCCCCCCCACCGGTCAGTGATTTTTATTTAGCCATTTTATTTACTAAAGGAAAGTAACTATGATTTTTTTTTTATCCAGGAGTTAATTCTTTTATGCCGACTAATTCCTTAAAAAATTAATATACAAGAGTTGTCCATGTGTATGTATGCCCAGCTAGAGTGCTATGGGATGGGCAAAGCAGAATGAGGTTGAGAGAGAGAGAGATTGCTTTTAATAGAAATGTTATACTTTTGCCCCAGGCAACGCCGGGTAGCCCTGCTAGTCTTTTATAAATATGCATTTGTAAAAATTTAAAACCTTGTACCATGAACAACCATCTGTTTATATCCAGATCATAGCTTTATTATTTATTAAGCGTAAATAAGAACTGAATTAAAATTAAAGTAAAAATGTTAAATTTTCTTATACTAAATGTGATACTATCATTGTCGTGGATGTATCTTGGTGTGGCTGCGCCGTGGAGATATCCCGAGGTGGAATTTTATTGTCCTGACACAGCGCCACAATATCCTGGGATATAATAGTAACATTCCCGTTTGGAGCAGCGCTTGTCCATTATCTTGAACCCACGCTTCTTATTTCTTGGAAACACCGACTGGGTAAGTTAATGGGGCTTCTATTATCATTAATTCTCTACAGGGTTAGAAAACGTAGGAATAAGGGATCCAGAGATACCGTGGCTGAAATGGGCTGCTTTATAATGAATGACAAGGCATTCTCGATTTGGAAAAATATCTTTTATTTCTTGCTTTCATTTCACAAATCAATTCGTTTGGTATCGCTTGTGCAAGCTCATTACCCACACAAGTAGTAACCGTTGGCAAAACACGGCTGCTTCCAGTGAAAAACCGAGCGAACGTCTATTTTTCCCTCTCATTAAAGAAAATTCATTAAAAATATTATCCTCCACTCTATAATAAAGAGCAATGCATATTTGTGTGTATATGTGTGTGTGTGTATATATATATATATATATATATATATATATATATTATTTTTTTGTTTATATCGACATGTACATGATCCGCGACACTGGCATGTCGATGTTATTGATCAACAGCTGTTGGAAACTGAGATCTCATCAGGCGGAAAGAAAATCAAATCATATTTGGAAAGAATGGAGTAGAAAAAGAAACCAAATTTAAGATACGGTCGAAATTTGGAAATAAACATTTCTGTTTAAATGTTTATTTCCAAATTTTCGAGAGTTTCAAATCCAAAGAATGCAAGAACCAGAACATAAGTCAGTTGTGAGACTGCATACCTCCACCTGACAAAATAAGGATGGACCAAAGTTTTATCATGGCTTTACTTCTCCATATTGTATGTAGTATTCCTGAGGTTATGCCATGGAAACATTGATAACTGAAAAACTATTTATTATGATCAGGCTGAAATTTTGCATGGTGGTTACTGTTATTAAAGAACATCAGATCCATACATAAAATTTGGAAAGATCAGAAGTTGAAATTCCGTCAATATTTTGATCATGGCCAAATTTGTCAAGATCACATAAAATGTGAGACTTCATTGGCTACAATATGGACCAAGTAGAGGTTTCTATGATGAACAGAACTAGTTATTGCCGAAAGTGTCACTTTGACCTTTTCTGTGATCTTGACCTAGATATCTCAAAATTAAATAAATTCTAAGTTATCCCATGACCGATATTTTGACCAAGTTTAGTGACGATTGGTCAAGCGATGTGGACACTAGACTGTACACAAATAAACATAGTGATAAACTCAACCGAAAATATTACCTCCTTGGTGAGGGTAAAAATGTATTCTTTGTACGAATTACAGTACATTTCTATTTAGTTGTTATTAATACAGAGATTAAAAAAGGGCAAACACTTTCATTTTCATAGTTCTGTTATTGTTGCTATTGTTAGTTTCTCAGTGAGTTTAGCACACTCAAAGAAGTTCTTAAATATCTAAAGCGTTAAAATATCATTAAAACTTGTATTTATATTTCGAGTAAATAAAACATCACTAAAAAACAAAAGACAGCTAGGTACACATGCAGGAAAGATATCCTCTCCAGGATTTGTAAAAAAAAATGTAAGATGTTTATAATAGACTTACCATAAGAAGAATCAAGTATTCAGAATTAATAAGTCCATGATTAACACCAAAGGCCACTTGTATCATTTCATTAAGAAACATTTTAATTAGGTGTTTGAAATCAACAATCGAAATACATTTGTTCATTATAAAGAACATGGTACAAGGATAAAAAAGAAAATGAGCTAGTCAGAATCAAATATTGATTTGTCAGATTTAAAGCTATCGATGACAAAATTTGAAAAATAGACCGACTTCATTTTATTATATAGGAGAAAAGAGATGTCATATTTGTATTATACAGACTATTCTTATCTTGGTTGTTATATACACAACGTTTCAGCTAATACAACTTCTTGCCTTCTTCAGATGCATTTTTTTCGAACTTGGAAATCTTCATGCTGAACTATGGAATTTTTATGTCAAATTTAAGAACCTGAATGAAATTTTGAACTGAAACCCTTTATTTAATCCAGTTCTAAGTGGCACTTCTTTTGTGGGTTGAAGGTTCACTCCTTACTACAGGCGATAATACCTAAAGATAACATAAAATTAACACTTCTACCCAATCATGGCTGAAGGAATGAGAACAATCTACCCTGGTGAATTAAATGATGGATTCATTTCGAAATTCCACCCAGGTTTCTTTATAGCAAACAATGACTAAACTTAATTTTTATTTCTAAACTATTGTAAATAAATAAACCTAATAAATTTCAAACGTTATCAATTTGCTTCAGATGGTCGGACACTATTAAAATACTGATATCAAGTGCCTTAAATATCTATTTGACACTTTAATGTTTTGTTCAACAATTACTTTCAAACGTTCATTATCAAGAATGAATAACCGTTCTAGAACCACGTCCGTACTTTCCGATCATTTGGGGAGCTTTTATGCGTTTCTTCATCTTCGTTATTGATGACTTAAAGGCCTCAGAATTGTTGTATTCTGAAAGAAATTATTGGAAATAAATTAAAGTGTACACATCAACTATCAAGCATGTAAAATTTTGAATAAAACACTGCAAGAATAGCAATGGTAATCAACTTTTAAAAAGTGAATTGAAAAATCGATCAGTATTTTCTAGAAAACCTAATCTATTATTATACTAAATGTGAGTTGATAAACGTTTGTTTTCCTAAGGCTTTACTTATATAGTTTCTTCCTGACCAAAAATGCACCAAACATTGTTATTGTTTTTTTGGAGTTTTTTTGCTTTACCTTTGCAAAACTCAATCATGTTCTGCAAAACAAAAAACAACAACATTTTTCCTCTGCATGCAAAACAACCAAACCAAACACCATGAATAAATATTTGAACATAAAAAGAACTTGAAGCATAAAAGCTTTTACCAAAGTGACAAGTGTGGCATTAAATAACCTAAAATTGGTTGATATGCCGTAAAACAAAACAACCAAACCTATATAGTTTAATAAGACAACATATATGGTTAAATATACCTTAGTTCTAGGAGGGATTTATGTTTGAAAAAAATTACATTTTAATTCTTCTTGCTGTAATTAACTGATCAAGTCACCCATCTCTCTCTCTCAGCTATTTATGTATTTCTCTTGCTACCTCTCATTCTATGTTAATTCAACAACTCTAATATTTCTTAATGTCTCTGTGAGTATTTAGAGAAAGAGTGCCTCTCTTTTTCCAAAAACTTATTTCTTTTTAGTTATGCAAGAACTTCTTAACAAATATGTCAGTTTATGAAATTTAAAATAAAATCAAAGTCGAATAAATAGTAGTAGTGGTTGTGACCCAACGGGTCCTGGATACGTCTAGTATATATTGAAAAATATATCTGCAAGATGCTTTGAAGTGAATCCTCGCTGGTGTGCTGGCATCATTGCTGTTTTTAGATTTTTCAACATCATACATGCTCAACCAGCAACCCAGCCTTGCTTAATCAGAAACAGGCACTCATTTCGAAAGTGATACTCTACACAACTAAATGTATTATTAGATTTTTTTAAAAAAACAAATCCAGCAGGCGAACACAATTTTTTTTTTTTTCAGTCACATGCACAATGCAGAAAGAAAATGGCAAACAAAAGGCCAAAAGCCACTCAAGGATAAGGGTTAATGAGATGGGTGAAATGTCAGTTGAATGATGAAGAATATTATGAGAAGATTGAAAATGAACAGAATGGACAAAATTTGATTATTTATGAGGACGATTTATTACAAGTATTTATTGATATTTGATTTGAAGAAGACCATGTTGTAGTCCACAGTGAGGCAATCACGTGGTAACAGCGGCAACAGAGAAATAAAACAAACAACTCATTTGACTTTTTTAAAAGTGTCACCGAATCTCAAAGGTCATTGGCTGGTAAATGTTTGGTTTTGTTTTTTGTTTTTTTTTCTTTTCTTTTCTTTTACTCATGAGTCACCACTTATCAAGGCCAAAAGTCACTTAAGGATAAGGTTTAATGAGAATACTACCATGTTGTAGCCTGTAGAGAAGCAATCCCATGGTAACTTGTTCCACAGATAAGTTCTTGGAAAAAACTCCATTCATGGAAATTATGCATGATGTAAGGTGCACGGAGGAAGAAATGAAAGTTCTTTGGTGTTGTGGTAGCAAGACCAGTTTTTACTGTGAAAGTTTTACACTGAGGAACCAGAGATTGAAGCTCAGTCGAGCACTTTCCATCGAAATAACGATAGAGTAGAGAAAGACTAGCAACGTCCCTTCTATGAGAAAGGGGCTGTAAAGAACAGAAGAGATCATCCCCCACTAGATTGCGAAGTAGATTTTGTATTCTATCAAAAAAAGAAAGAGTACTCTGAGTGGCACTTTTCCAGATGTGGCAGCAGTACTCTATCTTATGGCATATCTGTCTCTAATATAAGTAGAGAATTGTGTCAGAAGTTAAGGGCGTAAACAAACACTTCAGTATGTAATTGCATAACGGGGTCGAACGCCTTGATTGTGGAATTTCAATGACATCGGCAGAAGATCAGTTTGTTTTGGTCCTTGGGGGAATACGTACAGTATTAAGGCTTGAAACGTGTGATCCCATGAAAACATTGCTGACAATGCTGTCTAACACACTATTCAATTGTATTTTGATAACAAAGGAGGGGGGTGGGGTTCGAAATCATATTACAACCTATAACGCTACCACCTATAATATAACAAACACTTTGTCTGTCTGTCCTGGAGAATTTTTGTAAACATAAGGAGGTAAATACTATTTACTTAACTTTGTAAAGTAAGAATTACATTGGGGCACATCTTAACTAAATAAACAATAAATAAATTTGACACAGAGGTCGTGATCTGAACTCGCAACCTCGACGTCTGAAGTCAAATTGGACGATTTTTGTCCAAAGCGCTACCGACTGAGCAAATGTGACAAAGTTATTAGCAGCATTTTGATTTAACTACTTAGGCTAAAGAAATGCTTTTTTCACTTTTTTACTTAAGGACAATGAATGATCTTAAAACGAGGCTACGTATCAAAACTGGTTCTTTGATAGTGTGTAGATTCTGCGTTCGTGCTTGATTTTTTTTTTTTTTTTTTTTTTTTAAATTATTTTGTTTAACTAAAAATATTTCGGGGGGGGGGTCTTTTTTTTTTTTTTTTTTTTTTTTTTTTAACTAAAAATATTCTTGGTCCGAAACAAAGAAAATCAATGTCTAACCACCCAACAAATATGACTGGGGCGCCATCGGTTTACGGGTAAGCGTTCATTTCTGACGCGGCAGCCTAGCAAAAATAGACGACCGTAGGAGGCTATTTTCGCTAGTTCACTTATAATATAATCGGCATTTTCTCTGTTGATGTGTCTGTCTGTCCAGCAGTCAGAATTTTTTTTTTAAATGAATATCTTAACTTCTTTTAGAAATTGAAAATATTACATTAATACTAAATAATAAATTCCCAATGAATAAATCAGACGCCATGACTGGAAACCGAAACCTTGAGATCTTCAGTCTGACATTCTATCAACTGAGCTATTTGTATTTTCTTATAAATAAATCTTAAAACATTACCATAACAAAATAATTATAGCTTTGGCGTGGCATCATAGATTTATGATTTACATCATGTTTCAAAACATGAAGTCAAACATAAGCAATGATAAAAAATAAATAAATGGGTAAACATTATCAATAATGTTGAAAATTATTTTAATAGTAAAAAAAAATTATTTAGCTTTAACTATGTACTGTGTGTAGTTTTTTTCACAATTCAAGATAAGTAAATAGAAACACCGTATCGCAGACAGTGAGAGAGAAGGGGGTGACGCAGTAGCCTAGCAAAAGTATGCGATCGGAGGGAGCATATATTTGCTAGTCTCTATATATAAATGTCAATGTCTGTGTGTGTTCCCTATAGAAATTTTAGAGAATCTACATAAAAACTAAAAGTGTATTTATATGTAAAATTTTCTGGGGAAAACAATGGAAGTGGTTCCAAATCTTTAAGTGCCTCCCCCCCCCCCAAGGGAACTATGAGAGCAGAACACCTCTTAAAACTTCAAATATATCCTATTTTGATTAAATTTAAATCATATGTATAAAATTCTCTGGGGAAGACAATGCAAGTGGTCCCGAATGTCTACATGCCCCTCAATGTACCGAATCTCTGTGCCCCCTCTAAACTTAAAACTTCAAATACGTATTTCCGATTTTAATGAAATTTAAACCATATGTATACGACACTAATTCAGAGTTTTCCAAAATTTCAGTTTCTTCTGACTATATTAGGAGGCAAAACGAAGGGAAGTAAAAATAAAATAAAAATTTGGTGTTATGAGCATAGTGAAAAAGGACAGTTTCTCATTAAATCCCGAGCAAGGTCGAGTTTTCCTGCTAATACTACTACTAATAAACACTTTGAGAATCCAAAAGTATTGGACAGAATTTCACTAAATTTAGCATGAATGTAACGTAGAGCTTTGAGTTCTAGATGCAACCGAATTTCATCCACATTTCATTTGCTAACATACATTTTGTGTAACCTACTTATCTTACATATTGTTAAAATTATACAGACTAATGCGACCTCGTGGAAATTCCACGCTTGCTGTCTTCATCTATCTGCATAATTTACTGTTAATGATGTTTCGTTTGAAATAATACATTTATGTATGGTTTAATTATATTAGGGGTGGGACGTAATGGGTGAAAATTTGAGATTCTGTGTTCACTTATACATAAATAACACTAAACAATCAAACATTGTGAAAATTTTGCAAAATTCAGAAGGTGCAGGCCAAAAATAGCCGTTAGGGCTCCACGGGACTCAAAATCCATCATTTTTTGGTAAAAAAGTGGTTTCATGTGACATTGCAGGTCCTAAAACATCCTCAAAAGCTATGAATGGATATAGATGGTTAAATCTGATATAGTACTTTAATTTAGGACCATTTTCAGGCTGTGAAAGGGTTTTCATGAATGTAAAATAGCCAAAAACTAGTGGCCTGCACCTTCTGAATTTTGCTAAATTTTCAAAATGTTTGATTGTTTAGTGTTATGTATAAATGAACACAAAAAAATACTACTCGCATGAATCTGAAATTTTCACCCATTACGTCCCACCCCTAATTATATTAAGCAAACATTCTTTCACTCTTCTCTGATAAAACCAATTGCCATTGTCAGTTTAATATTCTTCAAATAAATAAAACGAATGTGTCTCGTTATTTATTGAAAAATGTAACAATTTATATCTTTAAGACAATAAATATTCTTACAGAAAAAAATAATTGTCAGCTAAATATTTTCTTTTAAATAAACAAAACGAAAGTTTGAACCGTTTTATTTAATTTATTCATTGTTACAATTTAAATCATTTCACTTGCTGCTACCGGATCAGGCTGACTGAAGATATTGGCTTCCTGACTTAAAATGCACCAAACATTGTTTTTTTTGTTTTTTTCTTTCCCTTTGCAAAACTCAATCATGTTCTGTAAAGCCAAAAACAACAATTTTCCTCTATAAAACAACCATGAATAAATATTTGAAGATATAAAGAACTTGAAGCATAAAAACTTTTACCAAAATTACCGGATTCAGCATTAAATAATCCGAAAAGGGTTGATATGCCGTAAAACAAAACTACCTAAATCATTGTAAAATAGATACTCTTGTAGTAGAAAAGGCATTTATCAAAAGTCTGTCTGACAAATTAAGAGAAGAGAGAGTGCAAATACAAGTCGGAAAACCCTGCCTATACTCTATTTTCATCATAAAACGTTTACTTGTTTCTTTTTTTTCGTTTCTGCTTTCTATACTGATTTAAACTTTCTTTTTTTTTTTAACTATTTTTGAAAAGTAAAGTCTACTGAGATTGTTTAAGATGTCGATGATTGTTCTCTTTCAATTTAATTTTTAACTTTTTCATTTCCGCTAACGTCTTTGATGTTAAAAAGTCCAGCGTCATTTTTTTTTTTTTCTACTCACCCCGCTCCCTATCTCCTAATAACCAAAGGAAGAAAAAAAAAAGGCAAAGTCAACGGTTGGTATTTTTGTTTTCTTTTGCACTAAATTTGGCAAAAATAACCCTTTGGATGCCAGATGTATTCCAATTCAGAACATGCGCTGTGTGTATTCACTGCACAGGTATAGTGACACTATAGTGATCGATAGTTCATTGTGCCGGTCCAAAGTCGTTATTCAATTCCGACACCAGTCGCAGTGTTAACCTTGTGATCTCGGTCAGTGCTGCAACAGAAGAACTCTCCATCCAAATAAAACCAACTCCAGTTTAAAACAAGTAACCAAGGTTTTTTTTTTTTCTTAGCCCGACCAAATCAAAACACAAGTCCCATCAAGGGCTCATCTCTCTCTCTCTGAGAGGCACACAAACCAAACTGGCTGTGAGATGTCCAGAAAAGCAACTCTGACTGACCTCCCTTGCCTATCTGCAGGAATACATATAAACATTCCTTGGACCACACCAGAAGGACCACTTGAGATAATGGTCAGCCAGCATCGACTTGAAAAGACTAATCTGCTGACAATCTAATAACATCAAAAAACACTTTCATGGGGATCCCGTATCTAGCCAGCCATTACTTTTCTCAAGACCTTGCTCTCAGCATAAACCTCAATTAAAGAGACCCTAATTATTTTTCAAAGCGAAATCAAATTCTGGGTGGCCAAACCCAAAATTAGAGATATTTCCCATATCTTGGATAGTTTCTCTTTTCTTACTTGAATATCTTTCACTTGCAGCAAGTCTGTTATTTGCATTCATTGCAACTATGTAACCTACTAAACATGCTGCCTAGTGCATGTTTACAATTAATGTCTTAACAGCATTTTGCAAAAGCTAGACTAAAAATTGCATTCTTGGAAACTTTTTGACTTGTGTTAAATAAAAAAATATATGAAAAATGTTGACAATAGATTTGTTCTAGTTATTCTCATTTTGTTATTTCTATTTATATCAAGTTGAGTCAATCGTATTTTCCCATATTTCATTTACCGAAATGGCTTTCTTAACAAAAGGTACATAAAATCAATGTTTCATCAGACATATATGTCAAATATTGGTCAAATTTTATTTCCAATTGACTTCATCGATTTTAATATTTAATCCTGATCGATATTTTATTTTTTTTTATTAGTCATGAATAGAGGAAGGCGGAGGAGTACTTACTCTCACAGTCACATCTATGCCTGTCACTCATAACACCGGGGAGAAATAATGTTTTTCCATACACACAATTTTCGTTGGCTATTAGTCTCTCTCTCCTCTGATCTCTATTGACTCTCTCTCTAAAAAAAAAAAACGACAGCATGAACATTTCTTAGTTACCGTTATGGGTCCTTTGGTTAGCATGCTGCACTTAAGAGACAAAGGTTGTGAGTTCGAACCTCACTCGAGGCATAATTATTTTTACTCTGATTTTATCCCAAAATGAAATTAGACATTTCAAATTATAATATTAAGCAGATTGTTTACTTGCATTTTTCTTTTCAGTGATATACGTAATTTACATAAATTAGGACCCCCGAGTGATGTCCTGTTATTAATAACTCAATTTTATTGTAATAGATTGTCCAATTACTAATTTTGTATCATCATCGGTTTAATGTCCGTTTTACGTGCTGGCATGCATTGGATGGCTTTAAGAAATTGACTTCCAAAGTAACCTATCTCTGACCAGGTCTTTATTTATCCCTCATGTACATCACTTCCCCTCATGTCTTCCTTCGCCTTCCTCTGTGAACTGAACCTGCTACCTCAACGGTTTTACATCTACTAACCTAAGAACTCTATCCATTCTTTCAACATGGACATACCATCTCCCTATACTGTCCTGATTTAATCTCCCTCTGAAGTCATCATAACTAAACCTGTCTTTAAGATTCCCATTACATATCCACCATATCATTCTCATATCATTTCTCTCCATGCAACGCATGTCCTCAACTCCCACTGGCCAAGTTTACCTTCCATACATCATCACACTGCATACACATGCCTGATAGACTTTTCCCTTGGTCAACAGTGGTAACGCTCTGCTGGTTAGTAATGACAGGAGTTCCTTGTACTTACACCATCCACTCTTATTCTTGCAGTATAACATGGCAATTTTTACTTTGAAACACAAAGGTATTCTTTTTTTTTCTGTTTTTTTAAATAAATGGTCATTATATCTATAGATGAAGCCTATTATTAAATAAAGTGATAATTATTAACACCAGTCCAATTTAAGAACTTTTTTGTCATCCAAAAGCCGAATATTTTAATGAACAATATGTCAGTCATAAATAGGTTAAACAAATTTGGCCATATGCCATTTTGGCAAGTTTCTTGGAAAGAATCCAGTTGATTTAATTTATAAATTTTCAAAGCAAAACATAATGTTTTTTAAATCCAAATCACTTGAATGTGTAACTGTTTATTTAATCATCTTAATTAAATACAATGTCTTATAATCTGGTACAGCTTGCTATTATTTATTAGTATAATAAATTCACCTACCTTGGCAACACAATTGATTCCAGTGGACAAACTGACATGACTATAAGACAACATATATATACTGCATGGAAAATCTTCAGGCAGCTGTCGTCTATTTAAAAAAACACAGGAATGCCGACACATGCAAAAAGAGCCAGCATACAGCACACATGTCTGACCTGTACACTTGTATGGCTGTGAGACATTGTAATGACGAAACATCAAAACGGTATCTCCGCTGCAGCACGTCAGGTGGAGAAAATTGCCGATCTCACTGTAAAGTCTTTCATGAGAATTGGACCGCACAACATCTCAACTGGTACGGTCACGTCATCTACCGTCAATCATCCAAAACGCTCCAAAATGTGTTCCACATTCATGTCGACAGCCCAAAACCGCCTAGAACATGAAGGGAATCAGTTGATGACGACCGGCTTCGAACATGCGGCACAAGCAAAATGACAACAGGTAGAAGTTGGAAGTCATGAGACACAAATAGGAAAAAATGTGAAATAATATTATCCATTCTATCAATATATTAAGGAGAGTAGAAAGAAACGTCGCTCATGGAATGTGAGGATTAAAGGACAAAATAAGGGAAGCGAGAGTTATAGGGCTGCCGAAAGTAAACCCAAGATCCATTTTCTACTCTTCTTTAAAGTATGATTTACTTTGAAGTATGATTAATCGGGCAGTTATCTGCCCCTGCTTTTAACCAGACGATAATAAGATAAAATTTAAATGGAGATGCTATCAACATCAGCCTGGCATACCTACTCGTTTTCAAAGTAATTCTTTTCAGTTGTAAATTATTAATTAATCATTTATTATTGTTGATCTACATAAAATCGTTTTCATCCATGTGGAAAGAATGGAAAACGTCCTTTTGTTAGTAGATATAGAACAGTTGAAGTAGCAGTCAGTTGGCAGGAGTAAGTCAAGGAAAACATGAAAGGAATTGGTAAGGATGGACTTGAGCGAAATAGGGATAAATAAAGGTTTGACTAGAGCTCGGTTAGTTAGAAAGTCAATTTCTAAAAGCTGTTCAACTCATGCCAGCATGTAAAAGAGATGTTAAACCGAATATGATGATCATCATTCAGAATTTTTTTAAATAATCACAGAAAAATCATGGAATTCTAAAATCGTGTATGCGTTTGTTTGTTGGTGTTTAACGACCTTTCAATCATATGGTCATCTTAGGTCAAACCTTTTGGTTCTCAATTCAGACAGTTTTTACAATGTTTCTTGTGAAGTGGGATTTGACTGTTCATGCTGTGTGAGCGTTTTTTTTTATTTTTAGATTTTGGTATGTTTTTTTAGGTTGAGATATTATTTGGGCCATTCTTTTGAAGAGTTTTCCAAATTTTTTGCTTGGTGATAAGATAATTAACATTTCTCTGCAGGTTAACTGGTATTTGTTTTTTGTCAGATGTTGTTTTGTTAATACTGAATTTTTTTTTAAAAATATGTTTGTACAAATTTGTTTAAGAAACCCTATTATTTGAGAAAAAGCTATATTTTCAAATGTTTTTATATTTGTTTCTTTGTAATATTTACTGTGCATATTTTTTTGCATTTGATTTATGCTTTATTGTTAGTCCTTTATTGCAATGGTTACACCGAGATTCATCTTCTCCAAGCAGATGTATGTGGGTCAGTCTTGTGTGACTGAAAAGAACCGTGTGTTTAGTATTTGATGATATTTTTGAGATGAGGAATTGTTATTTACACGTCAGACTGTTTTTTTTTCTCATCTTGGTTGCTACCATTTTTGTTACAGCCATTCTACTATCTGGACGCAGTTGGTGCCCTGGGAATTTTGAACTGAACTCCAGAGTACATTCCATCACTTTTAAATATCTAATATCAGTAAATCTTTTCTTGGGTTCCTTTATCAAGGATCGAACTCGCAACCATTTACCCTAAAATATATCGTAACGAACATATTTATCTACTTAACCATATGTCCGGCAGTACAGGGTGACTCCTCCTCCCAAAATGTCACCCATTGAATTAACAAAATTCACAATTCTTTCTGAAATCCAACCATATTAACTTCAGTCTATGTCTGGCTTGTCCACCAAGTTTGTCATGAATGTTCAGCAGTCTTTGTTTTATCATTGTTCAATGTCTGTCATGAGCAATACTAAGCACTATCTAAAGAAGTTTGGGGCAACCTTGGGCAAAGGAAGAGGTGTTTCGAGGGATTAGCAGTGGTTTCAATAGGATGGAGCAATGCTCCGCACTTCAAATGACTTATTAGAATAGCTGCAGGCCCACTTTGGTGCTTGTCTCATAAGTAAGAAGGTGTGATCCTGAATGGTCTTCACACTCACCGAACCATTACCCCCCCCCCCCCCCCGATTTTTATCTGTGGGCTTATCTCCAAGATAATGTCTACCAAAACAATTCCCATACCATTCCTGAACCGAAGAGGGCAATCACAGCCAAAATCAGGACAGAAGGTATTGTGAATTTTTTAACGTTTTAATGGGTGGCATTTTCTGTACAATGAAGAAAGTTTGAAGGCATTTATGAACCTAATAGCTATATGCATATTGAAATTCATTAGTTATTATTACCATTATTAATTCTAATTCTTGGATTATCTGCCCTTTCTTCATTACTGATTCCCATATTGTGTTCATCTCTATAGTTGGCCCACTTAAGAGGTCATTATAGACTAGCATATGTGCAGATTATTTGAGTTATCTGCCCTTTGTTTCTTACTGGTTCCCATATTGTATTCATATCTATGTTTGGTCTACTTGAGAAGGTCATATGTGCTGATTCACAGAAGGTTACCAACTACAACAAAAAGAACCTGAAGACTATAGAATCAAATTGACACTACCGGCATAACAGGCTTCCATATGCAAATATTGCTTGAATGAAGCTATATATATATATATATATATATATATATATATATATTGAATTATACACTAACGGACTTGCCCATCTTGGCATAATGAAAGATTTCAGTTCATATAAACTGGCTTTCTGATGTTCCTTCAGTTTTACTTATTTTGTTGCTCAACTAGTCACACAGTTGAGCTCAACGTACTAAAATCTATATTCATTACAATGACCGAAACATTATGAAAATGGTGACAAACAAGATGCGTCCGACATGTTTACAATAATGTAAAAAAAATGTTTATATGAAAATTGTTATTTCTGTGAAATTTTATGTAAATCAATGTTTGTTTGTTGCTAATGTTTCAGCCACTCCAAACAAAGTGCCTCCCATTTATAAACACCTGCAGGATATGGAACTGATTCATGAAATTGCCATCAATAATGAGTTTGAAATGAAAAAAAATAACTCACCTGAAAAAAGGTTTGTTTATATACATATTTTTTAAATAATAATCGAATTGGGCATTCGCTCGCTCTCTTTCTCCCTCTCTCTTTCGCTTATGTGGGTTCTAAAACTATTGAATAGACAACCAACCATTATTTCTTAATGCATCCAGTTTATTCTTAACATGATCTTAGATCTTTTTTTAATCTGATCAAGCAATTTGTTCAAAAAATATATTACTCCATTAAAACAAAATCTAATTGTGTGATAGATTTGGTTTTTAAAAAATTTTTTGCCAATAAATTATCAGTGCGAAGACAGCTTTGTTTTTAAAGTGTGTTCCATATTTAGATATCCCATTATTTTGAAGATCTCAATCAAGTCACCACTCATTCTTCTCTCTAGTGAAGTAGTTAAACCTAAGAATTCCAATCTCTCTTTATAATTGAGATCCTTTTTTTTAGTATTAGTTTAGTCACTGTCTTTGTATACCTTCCAATTTCAATATTATATATTCAAATTCCTATGTTTAGCCACTAGGACACAAAATTCTATAGGAGATCTTGAATATTCTAACTATAATTTGCTTTGCTTAAAATCAAATTTCTAACCATCTAACCAATAATTTTATTTGCCTTTGAGATAAAATAGGATTTAACTGATATTTAAGTCTATCATTAAAATTTGATAATTTCTTCAGTTACTTTTTTTGTTTCTCTTACCTTCACCAAAGAGGTTATGTTTTCAGTCAAGTTTGTTTATTGGTTTGTCATTATGTTTGTTTGTGCACAGCCTAGCGTCCACATTGCATGACCAAACTTGGTCAAAATATCGGTCATGGTCTAACTTAGAACAGATTTAATTTGGGAATTTCAAGGTCACAGAAAAGATGAGTCACACTTTTTGCGATAACTTTGATTCTGCTCATTGTAGAGACTCTCCACTTGTAGCCGATTAAATCCCACATGAGTTTGACTGAAAATTCGGTCATTGTCGAAATTTTAACTTCCAATTTTTCCAAATTATATCTATGGATCTGATGCTCTTTGATAACAGTAATCACCATGAAAAATTTCAGTCTGATCAGATAGTTTTGGAATTATCAACGTTTCCATGGAATAATTTTGGGAATACTTCATACAATATGGAGAAGTAAAACCCAGATAAGACTTTCGCTAACTTACATTGTCTAGCAACGGTATTCAGTCTCACGATTAACTTATGTTCTTGTTTAATTCATATTTATATTTTATGTTTTGTTCTAATATGTAAAATTTTGCACTTATTTTTTATTGAATTTCAATTTCCACATGTGGAACATATTGAACAGGCAATGTTGTTTTTATATACATTTATATACAACTTATATGTACCACCTGCAGCCTAAATTATTGAATATTATATTGGAGAAAACGCTTCAGTGGAGATGATATAGATTCTTGGACATTATTTAAGCTTCGTTTGGATTGTGATCTCTCATAGGTCAATTGGTTAAGAGATTGCTCTGGCTACTAGAACAGCCTTTTCGCTGGCGTAGGTTCGAATCCCATTGGAGTGACTGCATTTGTTTTATGATATCATATTCAATCACTTCAGACCACAGTTGGTACTTATCATAAAATAAAACACATACCTGACTAACCTTCGGCTATCTCTCTCCCAGAGTGCAAAAGGAAGTGTATTTGAATGAATCAAAATGAAGCAACAACTGCATCAGCGTGAATTTGGAATTTCCACAAAATGACATCAAACTAACAAAGCCTGGTGGTATTGTGAGATACTGCTGGGATAGCATGGCTTAGTGGTAATGATGCTTCAACTCCCCCCCCCCCCCCCAAAAAAAAAACATGTCTAAATCTAGGGTTCTCATCGGATAAAAGCTTTGTTGGGAGCAATGCTTCACCGAATGACTTAAATTGATGATCTTTCATTAAGTGCTGCATTGATCGGAATAGACCGTAGTTAGGTAAAGCAACATCGGTATGTGGCAGAACTTTCATACCGTTTAGCATGGTGCTTTTCCCTCAACCTAGTATTATTCTAAATTCTTAGTTACACGGACGAATTGCCTAGTTGGCTTTTGATTTTAGGTTTGTGAATAATTAATCAATTACTTAAAGGTTTTATTTCTTGGTTTGTCTGTTTTTACAGCATATCAACCTTTTTTTTTTTTTTTTTTTTTTTTTTTTTTTTTTGTTCAATGCTGAAACATACCCATAGCCGGAAGGAAATTACAAGTTAATATCTTTTCCAACAGCAGTAGTATGTAACAGAATACAGATAGGCTTTGGCAGCACCGATTCCAAAGACTTTACCATATCTATTGCTATAGCCCTTCCTCCTGATTAATTTCTTAAAGTTTTTTCTTGTTCCTGTGTCTTTTGATTTGATTTTTATTTAATTTTTTCTTTTTTTTTTTATCCAGTCTCGAAAAAAGAGTTCATGAAATGGTTCACAAGGCTTTCTGGGAGCATGTTGAAAATAAATTGAATTCCAACCCTCCTGACTATGTTCCTGCCATTCAACTTATAGAAGATATTAAAAAGGTGCTCTTCGTTTACATTATATTCGCTTGGGATGGGAGGGGTCACGTCTAGTAACCTATCCTAATATTAATAAAATTGTGTGACTGTGTGTGTTTCTCGCCTCTACATGATTTTCACATAGGCTTATTTATTGAAATCAAAAATGTAACTCAAAATCTTTATTTTTTTAAAATAATTTAATTACGAAATTAAATCTACCAGAATGCATTTCAAGTCAACCATTTTAATCTTTTGTTAATAGTTGAAAAGAAGAAATTACTTTGATCATTCGAAATTAGAAAAGAATTTGTAAGCATTTAAACTGTCAAATAAAATATAATTTCCGGTTTTAAAAGTCTTAGCAAATCCTCATGTATCAAAACATTCAAGTTATTTACATTCAATAATTTTATAAATAAATTAAAAACATATTAACAAAATTAGTTATAACTTTATATAACAATTTTGTTCAATATAATGACCAAACTATACCGTAATATTTCATTTTTAAAATCCTACTCAATACCGGGTAGATACAGGTAGTATGTATGCATGTGTGTATATATATATATATATATATATATATATTTCATAATAAATATTTTTAATTATTATCCACATATGTATACGTTTCATCTTTGCGGAATCATCAGTGTGTAGATAACCGTTCAGCCAGTCGCACGATTCGAACCCCACACACGAGTCACCTTTGTGACCATTCAAAATTAGAAAAGGATTTTTAAGCATTTAAACTGTAAAATTAAATATCATTTATCGTTTTAAAATGCCTAGCAAATTCTCATTAAAAACATTGGAGGTTTTGGAAGCTATTTACATCCAAAATTTTATAAATAGAGATTAAAACAATATTATATTAACAAAATTAATTATAACTTTACAAAAATTTGGTTTAATTTAATGACCAAACAATACTGTAATATTTATTTTTAATTTTCAAAATCCTAAACAATACCGGTACAACTGGTATATATATATATATATATATAAGTTGGGCTATTTATCACAGTGACATTAAAACCCTAATTTTTTATACAAAATAGAACTTCAGCTTTCTAATATAGTAGGCATGTCCATGTGATCGACTTAATCAGATTAATTTGCATATTGATTTGCAAAATGACATGTCATTAATTCACTATTGGTTATCATTGTTTTATAAGTCAATGGCTGTTCTATTTTATTATCACTGTGGCAAAGCAAACAAGTCATTGGGTATGCCCTCACAAAATACTTGGCAATGCCAAGTAAGTACAGCTGATATATAATAATATTCATAAATAATATTATATTTACCTACAGACATCGTTTCGAGCTTATGCTCTCTGATTAGTGTCAGATGGTCATACGGCGAAAACCCGATTCACAGTCACCTTTGACTCTGTACGCTGGCGCTCTATCCTCTAGGCTAGAGAAAATTATCACGTGATACGGAGAAATTAAGTTATATTTATGCCAATTGCAGCTGGCTATAAATATCAAGACAATCTATGGGACTCAACAAACTTAATTGGAGCTTCGATTTGTAGCTTAAGTGAATGTCTATTTTTAATTTCTCCCAATAGGGCTCAACTTTAATTTTCTTAAAGGGGCTTCTATAATAATATTCATAAATAAATATTATATATATATATATATATTAATTTTACAGATTAATAAATAAATATTATGCTATTATTATTAAATAATTGAGCACTCTGTTGGATTTCTTTCTACCAAATAAAACCAAAGATATATATATATAAGTTGGGTCGTTTGTTGCACTGACTGAAATTAAAACCCTAATTTTATATACAAAATAGAACTATAGCTTTCTAATATACTGAGCATGTCAATGTACTCGGGATAGCCAATTTGCATATTGATTTGCAAAATAACATCTCCTTCACTATTCCTTATTGTTTTCTAATTCAATGACTGTTTTCAAATTATTATTATTGCACATAGTCCTATTTATGCATATTTTTTACACCGTGGATAGAAAATTAGCAATTTCGGTGAAAAGAATCACTCCAGTCCTTTCTGATCGATTTAATTCTGGGAAGAGGGTGCAATTCTTGGTTTGCTCAATTTTCTTGGGCAACACTGGGGCACGAGTCCTGCTAGTATATATATATATATATATATTTATAAAAATCGAAAATTGTCTATCAGCCTTTTCCGCTTCCCCCATTCAGCGTAGATGTAAGACCCATACTGATCGTGAATCATCGTACCACAAGAATTGCTTATAGAAGCAAAAACAAAAAAATTGTAAGTAACATGCACCCTGTCGTTACATTGATCGATTTGCAGCAATTGTTAAGAATAGGGTTCTATATTTTTTTTATGAAAAGAAAAACAAAAAACAAGGGAACTAGCTAAAATATTTTGTGACAGACGATTTGTAAATTTATTCACAAAACAATTTAACCATTATATTTATTTAACATTTAAATTATTTCTCAAAGACAATATGACTGAATGCAGTCATTTTTCAGTGGATTTTACCGGAAACTCTGGTTATCTCTGATGGATGAGATCCGTATATTTGGTTCTAAGATGGAATTTACCAGTACACTGTTGTTGTTCATTTTCACATTTCAACTGATGTAACCTCCCCAGCAGATAAAGGCATTGATTAACAATGAATTCTAAGTGACAGTCTTCTGAAGGTTTAAAGTTCAGTTCTTACTACAGGCAGTAAGTAAGAATAACAAGCCGTGTTTTTTTTTCAAAAATCGGAGAATGTCACTTTCTAACCTGACCAAAGTTACAACTTCATGCAAAATTTCAGAGAAATTCAATAGATGGTTGCGGAGAAAAATCCGGATGGACGGACATGCCTCAGAACATAAGTCCCCCGATTTTATAAATCGGGGGACCAACAATAATTAATAAACACTTCTACCTGATCATGGCTGATGGAACAAGAACAGTCTACGCCATGGATTAAATAAAGGGTTCAGTTCGAAATTCTGTCCAGGTTCCCAAGTTTGAAAATATGCACCTAGAGGTCAAAGGTTACATCGGGCGAAATGTTGAGAATGAGAATAGTAGTCCGAATAATCCAAATAATATCAACCGTAATATTTTATTTTGTTTTTGAAAAAAAAATTTATCTAAAACTTGTGACATGTTTTTTTTTTTTTGTTTCTCTTTCTCAGATGATTCTTGAATTATTAATGCCATGGCAAAACAAACTGAAAACCCAGATTTCTGAAGTCCTGGATATTGAATTAATTAGGCAAAAAATTGAGCATGGAGTGTTTGACATAAATTATTATGAAGATTATATTATCACTTTAATGGAAAAAATTTGTGCCCCAGTCAGAGATGAAGATGTAGCCAAACTCCGGCATCAAAAAGAAGTTGTACCTTTGTTTAAGTAAGTAACGGATATTAATTTAAATTTAAAAAAAAAAAAAATTTAAACAAAAGGTTTTCTTTCGATAATTCAACATGTATGGATATGTTTGTTTCAATATATTTATCGTAATCTATCGATTACAATTATCTCACTCATGAGGTTGATAAAAAATATTGCCTCTATAATGATTCCTGTAGAAATTTAAAGTTCTTGGACAACCACGAATTTCAGAACATTTGATTAATTTTTTATTTGCTATTTATTGGGAGTAAAATATTAACTTTGAGTGTTCATTAAATATCAGATAGATTATAATGAAGTTTATTTGATTTTTAGCGTGGGTTAATTGTTTGTTCAAATATTTAGCGTGGGTTAATTGTTTGTTCAAATATTTAGCGTGGGTTAATTGTTTGTTCAAATATTTAGCGTGGGTTAATTGTTCGTTCAAATATTGAGCGTGGGTTAATTGTTCGTTAAAATACATAATTCAACATTACACAAAATATGAATATTAGATTTAAGTTTCAAAATTCATAAATCTTTTTCAATCACCAAATTTAAAAAGTCTATATTTTGAACATGAGGAAGTTTCATCGGATGTCTTTCTGGATTGGCAGACCGAAAGCAGGTTTACGGTGTTCCCTTGAATAATGTTGATGGAGAAGCGCTCGTAGAGCCATGTCAATTCACGATATGGTCCCTGGTGTGGCGCGTCATTAATAATTTTTTTTTCTTAGCCTTTACATATATTAGAAACTTAAAAAAAAGTTGGAACGGATGTTCTGCTGAATATGAGCACACTGAAAGCATTCCTTTGAATAACAGCGATGGAGAGGTGCTCAGAGAGCAAATTCAACTCGTGATTGTGTACGGTGCAGTGCGACATTGATAAACTCAGGCAGGTGAGGCAGTCCCACATAGCAGGACCAATCATTCCATTCATTTCTACGTCGATTGGTTGAAATATGAATCTGTCAAGAAGACCGGGGTGTATTTTGATCGCTTATGGCCACCGCTGATGCTGTCACATAACCAGGGTCTCTTGCCGATTTCGTTATTAACAATGACGCAAACCTGTTGGCATAAGTCACATCCCATATGCCATTCCTTTGATTTTTTGATACGACAGGTGTGCGTGCGAAAATTAATGTTTTCCTTTGGAAAGCACAAATGAATCCTAATAATTGACTGTATTTTTTGACCAGCTTGATTCTGTTTTTGGCATTGTTTTCCCCAATTCTTCTTAGGACCACATGAAGATTGCCAACATCCATAAGTGAAAGTGCTACTATGGAACCGACAGGATTCTGACTTGGCACACCCAGGTCGTCAGTCCACATCGCTATCCACTTCACCTCCGCCATGTCTAACAAATGACTTGTTAGCCATCACAGGACACAAAATTACTTTCGAATTTCAAAGTTTTACAATAGAGTAAATGTTTCAGTCATCTTTTTTAATCAATTAATAATAAATTAAAATGGCTGACTTGTGTTTATTACTATTTTGATACTTGGAAATACGAAAGTAATTTTGAGGTCTTTTAACTGATTCAACTTTTTGTTGTAACAGAATTAGGAAAATATGTGAAATCTATACAGATAGTTGGCAAACAATATGGGATATGTTCCCAGACAATAATTTTTTTATTTTTTTTTTATGGAAATCGCTCCAGACAAGGCACGGGACCACTGGATGTAAGGAGCTAAAGAAAAAAATACTACTTTAAGGTCAAAAACTAGCCAACGATAAGTGTAAATGGATAGATTCCGACCCAGAAAATAGCAATTTTCCCCCCTTTGTCAGAAACATCACTCATGGAATGTGAGGACTAAAGGACAAAATGAAGAAACCTAAAGGCAGCCTTGTAACTCTTGCTTCCCTTATTTTATCCAAATTATACAAACATCAACCAAGAGTTGAAAGAGAAAATGTGGAACTGATACTCGATCGAAGACAAAACATGGTATTAGGCAAAGTCAGAATCAATCATATCTAACACACACATGCCTACTCAAAGCAGAAGCTGAACCTCTGTACACCTTCTGTGATCAAATACTCACAGCCAAACCTATTCTAACCGACTATACAAAATATAGGAATACCTGCAAGAAATATTCTCGTGCACCAAATCTCCCCATTCTGTTCGAAAATGTGCCTATATCACAAATAATAGATTACAAAAAAATCACTTTCAGCTCCTATCTTATTCTTTGAAGCATGTGGTCATACAACAGTTTTCCACTTTTTTTACGCAGTCCTTTGAAATAACTTTTGCACTCTGCAAGTTCTTTGAAGCTGCACTGGTTGGGCAGTAGAGGGAAGACGAGGAAGTGCTGCATCATATGGTCTTCCTCTCCATATTCGCAGATGGTTGGGTCAGTTTGTAGCCCCATCTAGCCGTAACAACCTTTGATTACCCCATTCTCAGATTGTTGAGTGTTTTCCACTGGACCCAGGGTGCTTTTGAGCCAGGAGTAAGGGTCTCGGGAGGCGGTCCCATGTCAGTGGGGGTGGGGGGTGGGGGGGATTCTCTAATCGTCTGGTCCACAATTGTAGTCTGATCTCTTCCTGAGATGTTGTTGGGAGCTCATCATTACTGAGGAAGCTTTTCCTTGACTTCAGTCGTTGGACTGTTGGTTCACTTCCATGAAAGAGATGGCATTCATCACTGGTAGTCTTTGTGATCTCTACTACTCGGCTCGCAACTTCCCGTCTCACATCTGTAGGGGCTCCTATAGGAGAAACCAAAGGTACAATTGAATAGCTTTTCAGAACTTTTTAAATGACTGTTTTATAAATACATTATATAGGACAAAATGACTTATAGGGTTAATATGCCATGAAACAAACAATCCCATGGTACACCACCTAGTGATATTGCATAGCACAGGCAGCTAAATACAATTGACATCATGCTGTAAATTGACTCTTATCTGATGACATCGATTATCGTAATTGTGAGCCGACTCTTTCAGTCCGGCATCTTTGATTAAAACGGCATGGCTGTTGATCTTAAATGAAACCGCTCTCAAATAATGAACAACATTTATTCTTACGATTACATCATTTAATGTAGTTCTAAAGAAAACAAAAACAGCGAACTATGGTTGTTCTAAATACCCCAAAGAAGGGTGATGTGCTCCTAACAATCTAGGCACCGGGCATCAACAAATGCATCCATCTCATTCGAATTCCCAGAGAAAAGAACGAGACAGAAGCATAAATGTTTCAGACTTCAGTTTCCTCCCCGTACGAATGTGTCATTGAAAAGGCAAACAACTTGTCCTTCTTCTCAATTACAGTATTGAACAGGAACAACGGAAATATTGTCACAAAAATGAAAACACTTTAAAATATTCTTTTTCTGTTTTTGACTTGACTCTTATTTTTCAGGAGTATAATGGAAACGTTAGAACTGATGTCGTTGGACATGGTCAACTTCACCATCAACCAAGCACGGCCATATATGCAGCAACATTACACATCTCTAGAGAAGAACAACTTCAAGAAATATGTTGAATACACCAGAGGTACACAGCTTTCTTATTTTCAAATGAATATTGTATCTGTGTTGATATAAAATTGACCATTTCAAATAATTGAGTTTGGTTTGTCTGTTTTATGGCAGATCAACCCTTTTTGGGTTATTTAATGTCAAAGCACAAACACCTATATGAGTATTGATTTACTCCTCTCCAGGAGTTAGGCCAGTTTTTATCTTACTCCCACAAGTAAGATGTGACCCAAGGTCGGGTCGGGAAAGTGGGGTTTAAAAATTGCCTGGGCACCCTGTCAGCATTCCCGATAGGGGCGCCTCAGGCAGTAAGCAATAAACTTACTCCTCCCCAAAGAGGGGAGGCAAAACCTGGGAGGGTGGACCTCCTAGAACTGCACAAGACAGACCCATAGACCGGCGTAAATCAAGCCCCGAAGGCCAAGACAATACCAGTCTATGGGGTGCAGTATCCATCGGAACAGATACTACACTTTGATCTTAGCCAAAAGGCCAAGCAGTATGAGTAACTTGGATTCAAGCGCCCAAATCCATGTATTTGGGGATTTTAATGTCCACAATAGAAATTAGCTTGGTTTCTCGATTTACACAGACCCAGCTGTTAACAGCACGCATATTTTTTTGATTGCACATTCCCTCTCACAAAACATCACTTTCCAGACCCACCAGCCAGATCGTGAGGACCAGCAAGTTTCACTTCTCAACCTATTCTTGATGACACACTGCCTAAGGTTTATGTGACAAATGCCATAACCTATTCATGAATACTGATCACCTCGTAATAATGGTTGATATCACCATAAACTCAAACCCCAAACCGAAGCGCCATTACTCAAAACACCAAGATATTACCAACGTGCTGATTGGGAATCCCTCAGATCTCATTTGAAATGCACCTTGGTATAAAACCTTTTCTCTCCTCTCTAACAGTGTGCAAAGAAGGTAACTAAATTGATCAAAGCAGGCATAAAAACATTTGTCACGATGCAAAAATTCCATAGTAAACCACTCTTTTCAATGGTTAACTTTGATCTGTGCAGCTGCTATTGCACATAGGCAGCAAGCATTTTGCCATTTCAACTGCCATAAATAAGCTACAAATAGACAAAAATTTATAGCATCAAGAAACCACAGTAAGAGTGTAATAGCTGCAGCTAAGAGTAAGTATACTGAGATGACCAAAAAACGCATCGAGTCACAGAAATTAAGAACTCGTAATTTCTGGAAAATCTATAATAGTGTGTCGAACAATGAGCAATCAACAATTCTATCTAACCACCATAATGTTGTTGTGCAATGGATAAGGCTAAACTTCTTGCCCAGAAATTCGCCGTAAACTCCACAAACCACTTCCTCCCAAATTTCCCACCATTGACAGAAACTGTATTAGAGGATTAATGTTTTTAGGGTTTGTTCATTAAAGTATTTTCTACGGATATTTTGAGAAAGTAACACCTTACCAAATATTGTATTTTCTAGAGAAAATAAACCTTTTGGAACTCATCTAAAAAATGACTAATGTATCATGCTGCTTATTGTTAACACTCGTGTTTGCATGAGTAATACATTATCATCATCATCAACCGGTTTATTTGTTGAATCAAGCCACAATTAATCCTCTGATGAGGGTGGGACCTGATTGTGGAGTCTTCCCCCTCCATTTTTATCTTTAGTGAGGCCCGACGGAATCCATGGGGCTAGGAATAAAAAAAAAAAGTGAAAACTGAGAATTGCACAGGATTCAAACTTGTGCTATCACTATTGGAGTACTCATACCAAAAATTGGATTATTTACTAAATAATAAAAAAGTTTTTTTTATTTCACAATAAAGTTACTGTAGAGAAGACCTGTGTACTGTAAATGTTTCTCTTAGACTTTGTTCAATGCAAAATCTTATTTTTTCTTTCTTTAATCTTATAATATTGAGCAATGTTCGTCATTGTCATTGATATAAAATAATTTTATTTCTAACTAGTTGTACTAGTTCATTAATGCCACGATTAATAATTGTCATTTTAGTTTAAATTTCAATTTTTTTTAAATAATAGTGTGTAAGTCACAAAGACATGGAACAAAAGCTTTAAATTAAAGGGAGATAACTCATATTTTTATCTTAATTCATTTTTTTAAAAACTTTTTATCTCTCTTATATGTTAAGTTTTTTAGGTTATTATTTTTTTTAAATTGTCTCCATTGTAATAATCTTCCTTGCTAAAATAAATATTTTTGGAAAAACTGGAGCGAACTTCATTTTTAGTGTAACGAAAATGCTGCAAGGATAAAAAGGAAGAAATCACTGGTCAGTATTAGTGATGGGACGATTTTGATACAATTACCGATTCCAATTCTGAAATCGCCTAAAAAAAAAAAGTAGAATTTTATTGGGGGGAGGGGGTAGCGGAGAGTCCTCATCCACTTTTAGATATAGATATGATTTTCTTTTTAATTTGACAAACTTAATAGTTTCCCTTTATGTATGGTATCCAAGATTTTGTAAAACTAATTGTTAGATTTTCATTTATATTTTTGACTTGTGCCAGCAATAGAAAATTAAGTTTGGACAAAAATAAGTAAAAGAATCGATTTTGAAATCACTAACGAGAGAGGGGAGGGAGGGAGGCCAGTCATCCTCTTCCCTTTCAGAACTTTTATGCCTTGTATATCTTTCTGTTCAGTTTAAATCACTTCTCTTGAAAATTAACCAACAAATATTTTAAGAAAGGTTTAATTATTTATCCATTTTGTATTGAATTACTTTAATTAATTACTGTTAATATCGACAAAAAAATTGCACCTATATGAAAAAAAAAACAGAAGGATAAAATTACTAATGAATAACACCAAATATCAATTATGAACTGTTTAAAAAATAGTTATGCAAATTAGGCATGGAAAGAGTTCTTTGGGCCTTTCGTCTCTGATATATATACAGTATTTTAAAGTACTATGTTATATTATTGATTTAAATGGCACTAACCTGTTTTGATGGTAATATAGGAGTGATAAATGAAAAAAACTTTTGCATTTATTCATTTATATATATATATATATATATATATATATATATATATATATATATATATATATTTACTGCTACAATGAACAGTATGTGTTGTATTTTGTAGAGAAAGGACAGGATCCACTGCAAAACACAAAAAGTTGGCTCCAAAGAAGCCATAAGAAACTCACTCTGCCCTCCTGTGTCCCAACCGATGAAGGAGCCACGTGTAGTGGAGCCGGTCTCTTGCCAGGAAATGTGTACCCAG
Organism: Sepiola atlantica; assembly: GCA_963556195.1. NCBI lineage: Eukaryota > Metazoa > Mollusca > Cephalopoda > Sepiida > Sepiolidae > Sepiola > Sepiola atlantica. The sequence goes on from OY744520.1 coordinate 117,842,376, forward strand.
AGGCCAATTCTTCTGCGTCTATCACAGGAACTGTGATTCTCAACACGGCCTACTTGGAACTCATCAACTGGGACGATCTACATGCGTATCCAGAGGTAAATTGACAATTCATCCAAATATATTTTTTCTTTCTTTTGCTTTCGTTTTTTCATTCTTTAAAAAGAACTGATTCCAAATTTATTAGATTCACCTGAAAGTTAAGGTTTTGTTTGGATTCCTATTGCATACATTTGAGTATTTTCCAAGAGTGATCAATGAACCTTTCCACATTCTTTTTTGTTTCTAATTTCAGACGATGTGCTTAGATGAGAATCGTTTCCGGAAGTTTCAGGAACAGTTGTATAAGTTGCGCTTGATGGCAGGTATCCTGTTGGTAACGTACAATACAATTGGCACTTCCATCTCTGGTGTCTCTGAACTCCGGGAGCAGCTTATTCAGAATTTAACTGTTTTGCTAGACAAACTCGATTCAAAAAATGAAAAGTAAGAAAACTTTTTTCCAGCAGTAAAAAATGGCACAGATTATATATATATATATATATATATATATATATATATATATAATAAAACGATACACTAAACCTAACGACCAACAAAAAAAGATCAAACTAATAATTTACTATACAAAATTTAAAACAAATAACCTAATTATTAAAAATAACACCGTCAATACAACTCTCAGCCAAACTAACATTATATATATATGTTCTCATGCCCTTTTAAGAAATGTCTCCCAACAACCCAAACAGAACAAGTACATAGCACCTATATTGGCCATACTACAACAACTCTCTCTCGACGTCTAACTTACCATTTATCCGATACCAGCGCCATCCAACGTCACATTACTACACATAACAAAAGACTACAGTCGGCCGATATACGGAAAATATTAACATCTAACACCAAAATCATACAGAAAAATAACTGCATAAACAGACTTAACATACTAGAAGCAATATTCATTAAAACTAAACAGCCTAATATTAACAAAATAGCTTTCAACACAGGTACTAACATATTAAAAGTATTCCATAATTAAATGAAAATAAAGTAATAAAAAAAATAATAATAAATAAATAAATAATGGTAATAATAGTAATAGGAATAAATAATAATAAATAAATAATAGCAAAAATAGGAATAAATAATAATAAATAAATAATAGCAAAAATAGGAATAAATAATAATAAATAAATAATAGCAAAAATAGGAATAAATAATAATAAATAAATAATAGCAAAAATAGAAAGAAATAATAATAAATAAATAATAGCAAAAATAGGAATAAATAATAATAAATAAATAAATAAATAAATAGCAAAAATAGGAATAAATAATAATAAATAAATAATAGCAAAAATAGGAATAAATAATAATAAATAAATAATAGCAAAAATAGGAATAAATAATAATAAATAAATAAATAATAGCAAAAATAGGAATAAATAATAATAAATAAATAATAGCAAAAATAAGAATTAATAAAATAAACAATAAAACCAAACACACAAACGATAGAATAAAATGAACTCAACCTCTCTTTTCTTCCATTCGCCCTTAATGATACCTATAAAACATTAACACACACCTTCTTATTTCAAAAAAAAAAAACCTAATCCTGAAGACGACTATGAAAGTCGAAAGCGCTCGAAAAAAATGGCCGAATTAAGAACAATCGGGGAAATGCTCTACAGATTGCCACCTGAAACCAGAAGGATAGTTTGACAGTTTCAGAACCTCACGAAGATTTACAAACGAGACAGTTCCATGACGTTCAACAACGCTTGCTTGGATAATAACTTGCTGCCTAAGCATACATATATATATATATATATATATATATATATATATATATATGGGTATTTATGAAGGCTGATAACAATGCAGAAAATGGTGAAAGATGAACAAACAATCAAAGACAGTATTTATCTTCACAAATATCTATTCATTTTTCGACATATCTTTCACATACAATATCAGTAAATATAAGACTTAATGTTAATATCAACAAAATCCGGGATGGTGGAAAATCTTTTGATATTTCAGGAGAAAAACTCCCCTTTTCAAATAAAAGACAAAAGGTCAATCCTTCTAAAGAAAATAATTGTCAAAGATAGCTGCCTCTATAAAGGTAGGACCGCAGAAAATAATAATACTCAACATAAAAATATTTTATTCCTTAACATTATTTATGCTATTTAAGATACTTTTGGCAACGAAGAGTGCTCTTAGACTTCAAGCAATTCATGCAGGGGGAAGGGGAGTTAGATGACTTTTATTTCATCAAAGAATGACTTCCTGTTTCTTCCCCCGCCCCCATATGAACCTAGTGTCTTTCTCTCAGACTTTCTTAGTTAAAACTGATTGAAGTTGTTTAGGAAAAACGTTGTTTTTTGTGCTTCCCTCTCCACACACACACGTGGGGGTAGGGGGATCTCAATTTCAGCTGTTTTTACCATTTTTTACTCGCATTCCTGATTACTTCAAGTATTTAAATACATCTATTAATAATGGAGCTTATGTATCTGTCTGAAGCCGAAACTCCATCAGAATAGCATGGTTATTTACTAAGTCTGCCAGCTTCATTATATACTACTAGAAAAACAGCCGGAAACACTATGCGCATTTCTCAATTTACATAATCAATTGCTTTTCAACTTCTAATAAATTAATATTCACAAATATACACTCATGAGTGTTTTCTTCAGAATTCCAAATGTATTTACGCTATTTTGCACGCTAATAATCTTATTTAAAAATTATAATTTAGACAGACAGATACATACATACATGAAATGCGTTACGTAGTTAATATAACTATGACGAATGGATTAACGCTGGCTGTTTAATCAGTGGTTCCCATCCCTCCCTCCGTTAATTCAATATGGCGCAACTGATTAAACAGCCAGCGTTAATATGGCGCGTTATTTAAAATATAAACAACAACGCTGGCATTCACTGTGATAATTTTCCTCTTATTTATTTTTTAAAACCGTTCTAAGTTTGTTTATTTTCTTAATCTTATTAGCCATTAAATTCACTGAATCAAAATACTTAATTAAAATAATAATTGATTTAAAAATTACTATTTAAAAACACACACACATACACACGCACACACCTTATAACGAATTTAGTTTTCACTTTAGGACCCGCGCTATCTTTGACCCCGTCGTTAGGGTTAGGGTCGGTATTTTGTTTTTTTAATTGTCACTGAAGCATTACGCCAAGGGTTCTCTTTCGCAGGTGTGCATCCTGTGTGGCTGCCTTGTCTCTCACCTGCTTAATCACATGACTGACACCCATCAGCTGAACCTGCAGGACTTCTTGAACCAGAAACGTTGCATCGTTTGCGGAAATGTATATTACTTATTATATTCTGACATGGATTTACCGCAAAACAATTCGGTGTAAAGAAATGCAAGCAGACGATACCTTGGTGGTAGGGGGGGCACCTTTTACTGGGAAAGTAAATAACTGTTTTTAGAATCGTATATAAGGTAACAATTATTTTTTCTTTTCCTTTGCTTATTAACTTTCATTCGTTACTACTACACTATAATAAATACTACATTCAATTTTTATTTAAAATTTTTATTTTCTTTACATTTATTTTTAATGCAAAAACTGTTTACGGTTGCTACAAACCAAAATAATGCAAACTTAATTTATCTTTTTATTAATGATGTTACTTATCATGTGAAATATATTATTTAAATTAATTGTAGTGATAAAAAGCTCTACCCAAATTACATACTAGCAAAAATATGCGACCGGAGGGAGCGTATATTTGCTAGTATACAATAATATTCCATAAACTTCTACGATTTTGAAGATAGACCCCCCCCCCTCTTCAAACCATATATATTCTGAAACTACTTTGATATTCGTTTTGGTCAAAAGTGATATACCAAGATTGTGGGGTCAACATTTGCACCGGATATCCATAGAAATAAATAAAGCTTTTTACTTTATTTGATTTGATTTATAACTTTAAAATTAAAGAAATTGAAAAAATAATAAGAATAGAAATGTTATTAAAAAGTTGAATTATAAATAATTGATAATAAAAAAAAAAATGTGTTCTTTTAAAAAAAAAAAGCTAATGTCATTTTTCTTTTTTCTACTTTTTCTAGAAAGATTTTAGAAGTTTCGTTAAGTTGTTCTGAGCAGGTGAAATGTGTGACAAGCACCTGGCTAAAAACGCATGGTTTTGAGGAACTTGATGCGAATAAACAAAAGATGCTCCTTGGCCAACTGCAAGATGTCTTCTCACCGCAAAATGCAGTTCACAAATTAATGTGTAAGTAATACAAAAACAATTTCAGTTTTCTCCAAAAATTAATTCTCCGTGGGGATTTTGAGGGGATTCGATTGTAACTCGTCCAGATGCCACATTACATATATGAACATGGTTCCGTACGTTTTCACTGCACAGGCCGTCATCGTCCGCTTGTTGTGCCAATCCAAAGTCTTCGTTCGATTCCGACATCTGTCGCAGTGTCAATGTGGTGTCTCGGTCAGTGCTGCAATAGAAGAATCCTCCCTCCAAACAAATTTACAACTCCAGTTTAAAATAAATAACGGTTTTATTTCTTTAGAGATTATAATAATGCTCGTTTTCTTCTTTTGAATAAGAGACTTGCAAATCAGAAATTTTAGCCTGACCAAATGAAAACACAAGTCCAATGATCCAGAGCCCATCTTGATTGGAGTGGCACACACTCAACTGTCAGACCCCAGAAAAACAAACTGACCTCCCCCTGCCCGTCTGCTGGAATATATATATATATATATATATATATATATATATATATATATATATATATGAGAGATAGACATTCCTGGGACCACACCAGAAGGACAACTCAGGATAATGGCCAGCAATCATCCACTTGAAAAGGCTATCTTCTGACAATCTATGAACATAAAAAAACAAGTCTAGGGGGTCCCGTATCTAACAAGCCATTATTTTTCTCAAGTACCTTGCTCTCAGCATGAATCTCTGTTTCAAGAGACAAGAACTTTTTTTTCAAAGAGAAATCAAATTCTGGGTGACCAAATCCAAAATCAGAGTTATTTCCCATATCTTGGATGATTTCTATTTTCTTAGTTAAATATTTCTCACTTGCAGCAATTCTGCTATTCGCATGCATTGCAACTATGCAACCCATTAAACATGTCGCCCCGTGCATGTTTACACATAAAACTGAAGAACTGCATTTACTTGGTGTCTTTCGACTGTTTATCGTCTAATCATGTTCAGGTGAAAACACAATGAAGACTTGAACAAAAACGATTTTAAATTGCTCAACTTTTATTTCTTACTCTCACACCCATTTCTTTATGAACAGCAGGTTCCCTGGTAGAAGACCCCGCCTATATCTTGTGGAACCTTATTATTTTTGCTTAACCTGCTTATCTCACGTTAAATGTTGTTACAGTACTTTGCGATTTTCATGCCTCTTTTAGCTAGGAGCAAAGTGTAGTAGTACATTGCACTTCATCTTTTTGGGGGAACTAGATTTTCCCTGCCCTCGTGAGGAGGCAAGTAAATAAGGACTGTGAATATGAAAAACTCTTGATACTGATTTTCGTTTTTGTCTAAATCACCAAAGTCATCATCATCATCGGTTTAACGTCCATTTTACATGCTGACATGTGTTGGACTGCTTTTAGAAATTAATTGCCAAACTAATCTATCTCTGGCCAGGTCTTTGTTTCCTTTTCTCTCAATTTCTTCCTTATCACTTCATGTTTTCCTTGACCTTCACCTGCTAACTGACCCTGCTACCTCAACTGTTCTACATCTACTAACCCAAGAACTCTCATCCAGTCTTTCAATGTGACCAAATCAATGAAGTTACCTGTTCTGTGCACATCTCCCTATACTGTCTAGATTTAATCGTCCTCTGAGGTCATCAGATCTAAGCCTGTTTTTAAGACTGGTTTGGTTTGGTTTGTTTTACGGCATAGCAACCAACTATGGGTTATGTAATGCCGAGTTTTTAAGACTCCCATTACACATCCATTGTATCATTCTCATATTATTTCTCTCCATACAACACATATCCTCAACCCTCGCTGGCCAGGCTTCACTTCAATGCATCATCACACTGCGCATAAATGCCTGATAGACTCTTCCCTTGGTCAACAGCAGTAACGTAGTAGTCGCAGAAGCTCCCTGAACTTACACCATCCACTTCCAACTTTAGCTCCTCTCTGTGCTCCAATGGTATCACCAAATTAACAAAACTTCTGAACAAGCTCAATACCCTTGCACTCCAAATATACTTTCTTCGCATCAGAGTTCTCATCTGTCTCCATTGTCCACAAACTGGTTATTATTTCTCAACCCTAACCCTGTAACTCAAACTCAATCGGATACTTTTTACATTTTCTCATTTCAGTGAAGCGGATCAATGATTTCATTTACCAGTGCATCAGCTGCGGCAACACGGACAAAGTGAAGATCCCGATTGGCCTGTCGACGATCGAAAAAGAATTGCTTACGCTTTGCAAATCTTTTGCCCACCTTATCGGACTCAATTTTGGCATCCACCACGAATATTACAAAGAGATTCTCTCCATTCTGTTGGAAGGTAAAAATGACAAGGATTCCATGTCATCCCTGCCAAAAACACCAGAATCTTCGGACAATTCAAATTCTGAATCTCCTTCTAATGTTAATAATGTTTCAGTTCATCAGTAATTTAAATACCTATATATATATATATATATATAACTAGCTGTACCTACTCTGTCGCCCGGGATGCAGTGAAGTCTTTTTAATTTTTATTTATTTGCACATAAGGTAGGCAACTCCTACTATATTTTTTTCAATTTAAAGTGAGTTATTCCCCTTGCTAATTTCTATTTTTAGTTGATTATTTTAATGTTTCATGTTAACAGTTGTCTGGGCCGGATTAAGTACTTTTAAAAAATAAATTATAACTAAGTATGTTATTATATTGCCAAAAGCATGGTACAATAATAACAAATACAAATTAATTTATCAGCTTAAATGTTATTTGAGTCTAACTTTGAAAATTATTATATTAATAGCATATTAAAAAAATGTTATGCTATGAAAATCTTGTGTTAAAATTTCTATGATTGAAATAGTTATTATGAACTCAGTGTGACCCAGCCACAATGACTGCAACTATACATGATGATAGAATTAATATGAAAGCATCAGAAAAAAAATTGAAGAATTTTTTTTTTATTGGGATGTTTAATTCTGTAGTGAAGAATCTTGGAGGGAAAAAAATTATGTTTTTAAGAAAAGATTAAAGAATAATAACTTAAATGAATAAAAATTTATTTGAATTATAAGAAAAAAATTAAGACATTGAATTCATATTTTTCACTGGTTTATTTTATCATGTATAGTTCCTAAGTTTTAAATATTTCTAAGTGCACACAGATTTTATTACTCCCTGTGTGTGTGTGTGTGTGTGTGTGTGTGTGTGTGTGTGTGTGTGTGTGTGTGTATATATATATATATATATGTTTGACTTACATACTAGACACAATCCTCGAGTATCTTCGGTCTCTCTGTACAAGGGTTTGTTAGGACAACCTGACATGATGATACTTGCCCCTACAAGTAAACTCTGACCAGATATTCAAAATAATATAGTATTCGAAGCCCAAATAAGATCCCCTCGATACGGCTATAAACTGGCTTGTGCGAGGAATAGTGCACCTTCTCCTAGTGATGTTACCTCGAGTAACAACATTTAGCTGGATACTCCACCAGACCAGAAGAATTCTTGTCCTGGAATCCGGTAAGACCAAGAGAAAGATATACTATGACATAATTCAGTGGTCAATTGGGGAGAGGAAAATTAATGTTCTTAACTTTATTAACTCAACGTTTGAAAGATAAAGTAAACTTTAATTGAATACACAGATATCTATGTATCTCATATAGAGATCAAGTGTTAGCCCCAGGAAGGGGCCCCTTGGTTTCTGAGAGCTTCACCTGAAGTAAAATGAAACACAAGGGAATAGAATCTGAGTTTTTGTTTAAAACATTTTATTCCTTCTATGCTTTTTCAAAATGGCCCTTTTCCAGACCAAACCCAAAAGATTTGGTCAAACTTTATCTCTAAAATAATTACATTGAAAGCCATCAAAACAATCAAGAGAAAAAAAACACAGTTATTTAAGTGTCAAGGGAAAAAACACACATTACTGATCTGTTCTTATTTCTATTTTTTCTTAGTGCGTCGTTGAGATCGTTTTTGAACATTCGATTAGATATTGATTCTTACCAACGGTTTCAGGAGGAATGGGAAATCCGGTTGGTTGGGCTAGGAATTATACACATCGCTTCCAGTTAGCAGAATGATAAGAACATGGCACTGTGGAACTCTTCATAAAAATATGATCATAAAATGAAAAATAATTAAGAATAAAAATGAATATATGTATATATAATTTTTTAAGTGTACTACTCGCCATACATATTCAACATTACACCGGGTTTCATGCTTAGAGAAAGCAATCGAGTAATTTCCTAAAGTATGGTCGTTTTATTATATACCGTGAGATAGATTTCAACATTAATCTCAAATATTCTTATAGTAAGAAATTAAAGGAGGGGTTACCTCCCTTTGTTAGAATTATGATTTCATGCTTATCTCCCTTGCCATCTTATTTGAAATTTCACAAGTCCATATTGAATTTTTTTTGAATATGACCAGTTTTATTCACCGTTTGGTGTATACTAATAAACTTAGTCAGTATTATTATTTTTTTAAATAAAACATGATTTTAATTAAAAATAAAGTTGTTTAGAAGTAATTTTCACTGGAAATAATAGTTGACCTTACTTTAGATGTTGTTGCTGTTTAGCAAGTTAGACTTCTGCACAGAACCCACAAATATCGTGCCTCAGGATTGTCTGGTCTGCATGAAGTCCTCCTCATAAATCACATCTATTTGTTAGATCTAGAAGATTGAAGATTCACCTCCGACAACAAGAGCAGCAAGGCTCAGTGGTTGCATACAAAGTCGATGAAGGTTTGGCCCAGACACACAAAGGAATGGCAGTTGCATATGCACAGAAGCGACATTGCTATCCTCCCTCCATTGATTTTCGGTTCCACACCTGAGATATCCTTGTTTACCCCATGCAGAGGCAGAGATGGATCCTTTAGCCGACTCCTCCTGCATTTTCACCCAAGCCCGGCTGGTGGCCCTAATACTGTTGGATGCCAAACCTGTCCACCTGCCAGGAACCGGAGTTCCAGACAGTATAGCTCTCACATTACCGCTTTGCCACCGCCCCTACCACAGTTAGGACAGATTGAACTTTAGGGGTGTGCTTCTGCTCTGGTAACATCTGCTGATTGCCCCTTGTAGGTATGAAACCTGCTGTAATGTTGGATCTGTGAGGTGAGTCGTAACTGTAAAAATTCTATCAGCTCCATTATATATTTTTTATTTATAACATTGAGCACTATAAAATAACGGTTAAATAAATACCATTTCATTAGTTTTTAAAACATAATTTTTCTATTTTCATTCTGAACCTTTTTAAAGAATTGTGTGTAGACAGCGAATGGATATCAACTCACAAAATCTGAAAGTGAGCCAATTCACCTCAATTTTTGATTTTTCTCTTGATTTGTAAATTTTTCACTTTATTTATATATATATATATATATATATATATATATATATATATATAGGTCTGGCCAAAGATAATTACTTAACTACATATGTACAAAAAGTCGCTACACTGGCATGCGGATCATTAGTTATTAGAAATTAAGATCTCAAGTTCAGGCAAATATTGTTTGTTTTTTTTGGGGGGGGGGTATTTTTCGAATAGCCCATTTAGTACTTCGGTCAAATTGGTGTATATAAGTTCCATGGGTTTCCAGTTCCATTTTTCTTGTGTGGATTTATGTATATAAATGCACACATATATGCCTATAAACATATACATATGCCAGTGTCCACTGAAACGTCTACACTGAGACAAAGGAAAAAAGGAAAGATTAAATTTTTCTAAGCCATTTTACTGTGGTTATTGTTTCTTTTTCTGTCTTTCTCCTCCCCTCTCCCTCTCTTTCCCCTCTTCCTCTCTTTTTATTGTCAGATTCACTTGACCAATCTTTATTGTTAGCTATTTCTTTTTTTTTTTTACTCTTTCTTATCCCAATTAAAAACCAAAAAATCATTTCTCATTTTTAAAGGTAAAAAAATGGATTGGGATTTATTGCCTATCATGTGTCTGTGGGTTCTTTTGTTTGTTGTTGTTGGTTATTTTGTTTGCCCACTTTTTATCTGATGATAAAAAAAGGAAAGCTTTTTTAACCCCCATCCCAATTTTATGCTGTACAATTATCACCTGTGCAACTACATTTTTTATAAAAAGAATCTTTTTTTTCCTTGTACTTTCTTTTTTTTTTTTTTTTTTAATTATTATATTTGCCACCTGTGGTGAAGATCTTTGATAGAAACGCTTATAAAACAGAATAATAAAGTCTTATCCTTTTTTGGCCTCTGAATGAAATGGCGTTAGAATTGAAATACTTATTCATATACACATATACATACATATTCATTCATATATATATATATATATATATATATATATACAAATATATATATATGAATTAAACAAATTCAGATGTATTTATAAAATTAACCTAAAACCAATATTTTTTTCAAAGTGCTCAATACTAGGTAGAGCTTTATAAATATTTATTATAGCCACACAAATGTTTACATAATAAATATATATTATTTCAATATTATAGCTAACCCCCTGATAGTCTAAAAAATTTAACAGGCTGACGAACTAGAACATTAATCGGCCATCAAAATATAGGACAAGGGTCTGGAAACTTCTCACAAAGGAAGACAAAACTCTTCCAGGCCCTTGTCCTCAATTTTGATGGCCAATGAATGTTCTAGCCTGTCAGATTTATTTATTTATTTATTTTTTTTAGACTAAACAATGTGAAATCTGGGTACCATTCGGAGGAATTTTAATTGTATAGTATATAAATAAATATTATATATATATATATTTATATATTGGTATTTCATGTATCCACATAAAATTTTATAAGGAGATATAATTTTTTATGTATCAATTTTCAGTATTTACTTGAACAGTGCTCGATACGTAAGTAGAGCTAGGTAGTAAGCTATGAAAATATATTTATGGCAATTAAGCTGAAGATTCCACCCGGGAATGAAATGCAGGAGCCTCTGTGTAGCTTAATTGCCATAAATATATTTTCATAGCTTACTATATATATATATATATATATATATAATTTTACTTTAATTCACACAAAATAAGGCACATTACCACTGAGACGTAAGGGGCTACTGCGAATTAGGGGCTAGATTTATAGGGAGCAGTTGTACAATAAGATGTTTGTTCACATTACATTTAAATTTTTGCATGTTGATACAGTCAGAGAAATAAACAGCAGGAAAGAAAATCCAAAGGCTACCAGTTATAGGAAATAAGCTATTTATATATGTATATGTGTGTGTGTATAGATATATTGATATGTATATAGGTGTAATCAGTGAACAGAAAATCATAAGCGCACAAGTTGGAAAAGAAGTATAATAATAGTGAATAAAAAATTTTAAAAACTGAGAATGAAGAAAAAATAAGTAAACGTGCAACTTACAATTACATGCCAAATTTATTGGACGATTTTAGAAGCAAAAGTCAAGTAAATCTCAATTTCAGTTTTTGTTTTTGTTATTTGGGTATAATCTGTAGGAAATTTTAGGAAACCATTCCCTTCAAGCCTTCTATGAGGTGTGAACACAGTTCTTGAAAATGGCGAACTAAAATTAATATTATTTCACAAACTGGCCACTAGAGGTCGCCTCTCAAAGTCATATATGGGGTTTTTGTTGTCTAGTTTGTTGCTAGGCTTTTACACATCCAGAGAAGGTGAAAACTTTGAAGTGTGAGTGAGTGAATGTGAATGAAAGAAAAGAGTGAGAAAAAAAATAGGAATAGGATTTATTTGTATAACATTTCAGCAAAGTTTTCACCATTCTCTGGATGTGTAAAAGCCTAGTAATTTTCTTGACTGTTTTTTTTTTTAATTTCTCTCCTTTTAATATTTTTTTTTTTTTTTTTAAATTTAAAAAAACAAAAAAAACTACTACACCATTTCTTTCTCAAGAAAAAAAAAACTAAAACAAATTGTAATTCCAAAAACCAAAGAATTCGATTATCACTGATCTATGGTTCAGTTTAATTTTTAAAATGTATGTCAACAATACATGCACAAAATCTTTCTGGTTTTTATAGGGGGAAGGGGGAATAGGAAAAAAAATTGTGACACATTTTTACGATCACACCGTCATGAAAAAAGTGCTTTATTTTTTAATTAGTCCAATTTTTTTTTATTAGTCCAATTGGGGTTTTGTAGAAAAGCCCCACCACTAATGAAAACGTCATGCCTGTGCACTCGCCTTTGACCTATTTTTGTGAGTCCTGTTTAGGCATGCATCAGGTTAGGGTTTGACTGTGCAAAATAAACGCCACTGTCTAATCTCTATCTATAAAGTTATCTTGTTAAATATTCTAAGTCAGATACAAATAGCATTTAAGCTGAGAAATCAAGCTTTGTTTCAGACTAGCCAATTTTCATTTGTTGTTGTTGTATCGTGTTGTTGGCAATATATTAACATACTTCACTGCAAATTATTTTTTAAATTGCTTAGTCTGGCCGAGACAATCTATATTATGAAATATGTTTAACTAATCAGCAAAAACGAATCAAATTCAGTAAGGGAAATAACTCCTATTTCTAATTGAAGAATATAAAGATTGTCTTTCTTACAACTAATTTTTTTTTTTTTTTTTTTTTTTTTTTTGTTCCGTATAATTTTTAAAAAATGGGAAAACAAATAAAAATGTAAAAAACTAAAATGCCTTCACTGCATCCTGGGCAACTTCGGGTAGGTACTAGTTGAGAATAAATGTATGTGTATGTAAATCCAACCGTTTCTACACTATTGTCATTTTTTTTCATTTTCTCCCGGTCCTCATCTGTGTACCCAAGAGAATATAGCACACAAACTGGCAGCCACGTGTCTGGGAAGCATACCTCAACACGTGGTCGCTAACATGCTAGAATATTCAATATTTGTTAGCTTAATATTATCATCTATCAAGTAAAATTAAAATGCAATAAAAAATACTTGTTTCTTAATACACGGAAATTCATAGAGTATCCATGTCGGAAATTAGACTATTTTGACAAATTAGTGTGACCCGTGGAAATTCCACAGTTGTATCCTTCATCTCTTGTATGTTGCTGCTTAAAAATATTTCCATTCCATGAACGTCCGGTGCAACTGCAGACTCCACGATATTATTGTATCACCTTTGTTCAAACTGAAACATACTTATCCTGAAACTACATTAGCTAGAATACTTAGATATGTCGTTATGGGGATCTATCCCTAAAATCCTTGTAGAAGTTTGTGACATTTTCATTCTATGGACGTTTGGTGTAAACAGAGACCCCATGATATTATTGCACCATCTTGGAACAGTACAGATACTACACTTTGATCCTAGCTCAAAGACCAAAAAAGTGTATCTTAGGTCGAGTTTCATGTTTGACACAACAGCAACATCAGATTAAACTTTTTAAATTCATTTTTTGATATTGCATTTTTGGTGATCAAGCGATCCTATCTTTTGAAAATGGGGTGGAAGGTAATAACGTATGCATAAATATGAAGTTACCTTAGCATATTATTATATAGACAAGTAGGACCCCATTGAAATTCTATGGTGCTTTCTACATCAATGTTAATACTTATATTCCTTCTGAAATATTAAATGTCTGTCAGGGTGTATACTATAAGAAATGATTCTTCTTCCGTAAAAATAATTGTCGTTGTCAGCAAAAAATTTATAAAATAAATCTCTTTATTTACTTATTCAAAATTGTACCAATTTAATTCTTTTTAAAACAATAAATATTTTGTCTTTTTACTGCGAAAATAATTGTCAGCTAAATATTTTCCAAATCATTACTTATTCAAAATTTTACTGTTTTAGTCAACAGGATGACATAATTTGATTTGGGAACAAATCATTTTAAAAATGGGTAAAGTCGGAATTGTTTACCTCAGCAATATCAGACGAATCACCAATTAGTATCTTTGTTGATCAGACGATCTTATTTTTTAAATGTGTGAAAGGTACATACGAACATGAAATGCCTTAGCATATAATGATATAGATAACAAGACCCTTTTTTTATAATGGCAGTATGAGTGTAATGAACACCCGAAAATCCTTACTTCAGATTCCACCTAACATAACAACCCATCAGTCAGTGAATTTGGAGAACTCTGAAACAAATACCATGATTATACTGTCCTTTTTATCTAAATAAGATAAGTCAAAAACTAACAACTAATTGTCATGGTGTCATTCTGTCTGTACAACACAATAGATCTGTCCCTCCCATATTTTTATCTAGTTCCTCATTATTTTTGTATTATGATAGTATCACACATGATCAATCTCCAAACGGCACATAAATCTAACATTAACACAACAAGAAAACTAAACATTGCTAAAGTGAATTTGGAGAACGGAGACAAATACTATTATCATATTTATACAGATGGGTCAAAAACCTTGAATGGAACCGGGACAGCAGCCACCATCATGCCCACCATGAACAAATCAGGCTGCCAAATAATGTTTCCATCTACACAACTGAATTACAACACATAGAAAATGGCACTCGAAATGATAAAGGGCTTGAGGAAGGGAAAATATATAATTTTCTCAAACTCTTTATCTAGCTTCACAGCGATTGAAAGAAGAAACTCAAATTCACGCTTACATACATGAAGTATTAGAAATGTCACTGTCTGATGGGCACTGTCAGAGTGGTAGTTCTGGCTTCCCAGTCATGTCGTGATCACAGGAAATCATAAGTTTGACATGCTTACAAAAGATGCAACTGAAATAGCAATGACAACAACTTTTAAGCTTCCATATACAGATTACAAAACTAAGAGCATACAATAGATGAAAAGAAAATGGCAAATAATATGGTATATTTTTCAAAGCAAATTATACGAACAGTTGGAAGAGAAAACGTAGAACTGCTACTCAATCAAGGATAAGAAGTAGTGTTAAGCAGTCAGAATCAGACATCCATATCTAACACACACACATGCTTACTCGAAGTGGAAACAATGGCACCTTCTGCAATCAACTATTCAGTCAAACATTCTAATCGACTGTACAAAATATAGGAATATCTGCAAGAAATACTAGCATGCACTAAACCTGACGATGTTTCTCAAAAATGTGCCTAAATCAAAGATAGAATTAAATAACTTTTCAAAACTTATCAAATGACTGTTTTATAAATACATTGTATAGCACAAAATGACATAAGGTTGATGTGCTTTAAAATAAACAATTCCAATCGGTACAGAGAAAGTAAAACTCTTTTAGATGACACCGTTTCGGAAAACTATCTGAATTGATCGTGAAATTTTTCACACACCCAAATAGTGTATATTAATAGTGATGTCACTAGCTGCACATGTTACTTCTTATGATAACTTAAGCAGTCAGAATCGGACAACATCTCTAACACACACATGCATATACTTACTCGAAGCAGAAGCTGCACCTTAGTGCATTGTCTGCAATTAACACTTAGTCAAACATATTCTAATAGATTGTAAAAAAATATAGAAATACATGCAAGAAATACTGCCATGCACAAAACCTTACCATGCTTTTCAAAAATGAACTATTTGGAAAAAAATAAATCACTTCCAGCTCCTATAGGAGAAACCAGATACGATTAGAGAACTTTCCAGAAGTTTTCAAATGATTGTTTTATAAATACATTCTATGGCATAAAACTACATATAGGGTTGATGTGCTACAAAAAAATAATTCCAATCAAAGTCCATCATGATTCTTTTGAGTTTCATTTAAACTGCTGACATCTTGATTCTTTTGTCATGACAAGATATTTAAACAAAAAAAAAAAGGGAGGAGGGGGGGGGGAATACAATAAATTGGATTTTTCATTGATATATATATTTTTTCGGTATTTTTACAGAAACTATATCCATCCCTTCCAAAGATCTTTTCATCAACTCAATTCCTTTGTTTTATTGTATAAATTGTGTTTCACATTCATTTTCTCTTTTTTAGGTGTCTTAAGGTTTACCAGTTAAAGTTTTAGAAGAAAGGGGAGGGGTCAGAAGTTTAACGTAAAATGATCTACTTCTGCTCATGATTCTAAAAAGACATTTATAAACAGGATTATCATGGCTAATGACTGGTTGAAAAACTAAGTAGGGTTGAAGGGAAGGGCGTTTTACATTAAACTTACAAAGAAATTGCCAAAAGTTGAACAAGTATTTTTTATCCAAATCATTTTTTATAATTTGGTGCTTAATCTAATAAAGTAAAGTCACCCCCCCCCCCACTGCATGGGTGCTCGATAGATTCAGTAACAAAAGCCACATACATACATCTTTTTCACTTAGACCAATACATGGCAGAAATCACTATGTTGTTAAAAAAGAAAATTTAGTCTGGCTCGCTTTCTTCGATTTTGATATTTAGTTGTGCTCATTTTTTTAATTGGTCATACATACAGGAAGTCAAAGGAGTTTTCACTTTCACACTCAGATCTACTACCACTGCCACCCATGTACAATGGGAAAACTTTTTGTAGATAATAATCAGAAAAAAATGGTTCTTTGATAAAAAAAAATGAATGTTTTCCTTTCGTTTAGAGTTACAAATAAGCCATAATATTTTTATTTTACTTTTGTCTTTAAATTTTCATTATGCCATTTTAAAGGATTCAGAATAACTTTTAAATTTCAAAAGATTACGATATAAACAACATGTCAGCCTTTTTTTTTTTTTTTTTTTTTTTTTTAAATTGAAAGTGGTTTTCAAGTTTTTAAACAGGCAGAAAATAATTAATTTCTTGCTTGAAAATAAAATTTAAAAGCAAAAGTTGACTGTTAGGGTTCTATTTGTGCCCCCAAGGAAAAACATTAATTTTCTCATGCATTTCTGTCATATCAAAAAACAAAAAATGGAGTGGGAGCTGGAGTCGTATACGTCTGCCATTTTTTTTTGGGGGGGGGGGGGGGGGGCGTTAGACACGTCCATCATTTTGTTTGAGTTTTTAAATCACTTGCGAAAATTTTAAAAACTAAATTGAGGATGAAGAACCAAGAAACCCATTCCGTTTGGAATATTTATTATCTTCTTTTATCAAATGAAGTCTATTTATTTGTTTTCATCCAAATTAGAAATTCTAAACTGCAGTCATGGAAGGAAGAGGGGCAGTTCCATTCTAGGTACATGATTCTAGCTTTCTGCTTCAAGTTTAACTATGCAATCCTCAAGTTGTTTATATCTGTGACAGCCAGTCATTTGTTGAAATAAAACGTACAAATAACATACACTTGTTTTTATTCTGTTCTTTTTAGTATTATTATTATTTTTTTTTTAATAAATTGTTTGAACATGTCAACCATTCTGTTAAATGGAAGTAGATTTCCACGAATCATGATTAAATGTTTTGTATTTGAAGGGGAAGTAAGTCTTTGCCCTTTGTTGTCTTACTTGTGCATTTTGGGAAGCAATTATGTCACTTGCATTCGGCCAACCGACATTTGGGGAAACAAGATTCAATGGATGTTTCGCTCAGCGACTACAATTACAAGGTAATTTTTTTTTCAGTTGTAATTATATAATAAGTAGTTGATATAGATCAACAAATACAATTAAGTGCTAATAGAATCTGTTTTCAAAATACAGGGTGACCCCCCCCCCCCAAAAAAAAAAATATGCCACGCATGGAATCGTTAATAAAGTTCACAATCATTTCTGCAATCCAACTTTATTTGGTACAAATAAACTTTAGTCTATGCCTGACTTGTCCACAAAATTTTAATCATGAATGTTCAACAGTCTGTTTTATCGCTGTTTAATGATGTGGGCCACTTTGATGATCGTCTCATTAGTCGGAGGTGAGATCCTGAATGGGCTTCACACTCATTGGACCATAATCCTCAAATTTTTACTTGAAGTTATCTCAAAGATAATGTGTATCGAAACCAATTCCCATGCTATTTCTGAACTGAAGAGGGTCATCACAGCCAAAATCAGGACAATGCCAAGAGAAAAGTGCCAGAGTTATTGACAATTTTACATATAGTGTGCTTATCATTGAACAACTATGAAACAAATACTATTGGACATTCATAGCTGAAACTTGGTGGACAAGTCAGGCATAGACTGAAGTTTATTTGTACTAAATATGGTTGGTTTGCAGAAAGGATTATGAACTTTATTGTTCAGTGTTGTG
Source organism: Sepiola atlantica (assembly GCA_963556195.1). NCBI lineage: Eukaryota > Metazoa > Mollusca > Cephalopoda > Sepiida > Sepiolidae > Sepiola > Sepiola atlantica. Next base: position 117,860,780 of record OY744520.1, read on the forward strand.
CTGATTTTTTTTTTTTTTTTTTTTTTGTGGTTGTTGAGAAATGGGTTGAAATATAACATAAAACTGAAATGCTATGTAAGAGAAGCCAGTAAATTGTTTGACTAAAAATAATTTATGTGACTGAAATAGGAAAACGAAGTATCTGGTTTCCTGTCGCAAGTGCTAAAGCAAACAATTCAGTAAAAAAGTATATAATTGATAAATGTCTACCAAGCTCCAGCCCTTGTCCCATCGCCACAATGATACATCCCAGTGCTTGTTTTACAAGTACTTCCATGGAATATCCTCTGACGAACATACTGCACTTGTGGCCTCTCAACATAATTACCCCTGACCCACACGACTAGCAGCAAAATCACACCCTTTCACTGTAGAGGTCCACAAATGTTGGAAAACTTTCTACTCTAATAGCTTCTTTCCGCTGACCGCTTGCATTTGAAATTCCCTCCATGTTTTCCTGACTGTTTGTTCACATTACATTTAATTTTCTGCATGTGCAGAAATTTAAATGTAACGTGAACAATCATCCTGCTGCATGACTCCCTATTTAGGATGTCCCATTTTGATCTGGCCCCTAATCACAGTAGCCTTTATGTCTCAGTGGTAATATGGCTTTTTGGGGGTGAATAAATTAAAAAAACAAAAACAATAGGTGACCCGTTTTTGTATGAAAATCTTTGATAAAAACAATATGAAAAAATAACTAAAAATTACTTTATCATTTGAGTGAAATATGGGCAAAAGAGTTAGGACAACGAAGTGGACAATGATTCATTGATCATAATGGAAGAGACGATCGCGCAAAAGTACACCAAAAAGACACCGTGCAAGGCAAGTGTTGTGTGAATGGTCCTGAGCTGATGTTTGGGTCGATGCAAGCTCCCTAGCCACCGGGCTCTTGTTGGAGCATGATTGTTCTGCTGTACAAGATGTGAGTTAGTTGCGGAAAAAATGATGTGCAGCATATAAATTGGTGGAACTCAATCCCGTTCTGAAAGGGGAGTAATATGGCAGGAGTGTGGCAACAACCTTGCATCTCTTTATCGATTCTGCCTGTGTACACAAATAGATCAGACACCCCCATAGGATAAAAGTCTCTGGTAAAATGCTGATCAGACGACAGCTCTGTGCACTCACAGGCTTGGAACTGAAAATAGCTGTAAGTATAGTGAAATCAGAACATAACCGAGTGGATGGTCTGACACAAGTACCACAGCGATGGCTTGAGTTGATTAGGAAGAATGCTGTACCACAGAACCACATATCTGCTGTATTAACAAGCAACAAGCATGCCCGACTCTGATCAAACATAGTTCATCCATCATCTATGTGGCCATCTTGGCGTAAGGAGAACATAATACTTTGTCAAGCAGGTCGATACCATGATTTCTAAGCTATCAGTGAGGGCTATAGTCAGAAATTACAAGGAGTGCCAATCGATTAACCTATAGGAGCTAATCTTGACATAAACTGTCAGACTATCTCCTAGAATAATCTTAATAAAAGAATCGTCAAAGAAATGAAAACAAGGCTCCACTATAAATAACACATTATATGTATTTATTTAAATGACCTACACCATTGGGTGTAGGTTGCCAAAAGTTAAAACTGAAGAAAGGAATAGAAAAGTAATCAAGGTCGGCTGACGAAACTCTTCTTGGAGCAGTATATCTTCAAGTGAAAATAGCCTTGCTCAGTGTCTAGTCGACATGGGCAGGAGAGAGGGTCGACATTTTTCTTCATGGGTGCCTGGAAGCTCTCTGCCTGCCCCGCAATTCCCTAAGGGTCTGGATGTAGTCCTTCAAAAGTCTGGTCGAAATTACTACACCCAGAAGTCTGATTGCTCATCATATGACCAAACAACCGCACTAGGGCTGCTCTCCGCAGGAGGAAATAATCGTCAGTGGTTATGACTGCTACAAAACCGCTACCCACGGGTTGGCGGAAAGGCAAATTAGATATCGGTGATCCTTGGTATCAAGTAGGAATAGATGTGCCCCCACTACCAAGGCATGCACTGCATGTTGCTTATTGATTGTGGGGCCTATGCGGTTTTCTGTCAGGCGTCATCTGAGATGCCAAGATGCAGCAAGCATTGCCGACTACTTGGAAGCTTTATTCTGCGAACGTGGTCCTCTAACTAAAGTGCTCGCTGACGAAATAGCATTTTGCAGTGAGATCTTCAGTGATTTCCTGAATAAATGAGGAGTTTGGCTACAATTCTGCTGTGCACACATCGCTTCAAGTAATGGAATCATGGAGAGATGCTAATGGAGCGTGAAGAAGCAGTGTTCAATGAGCGAGGCAATCTACATAGTATACTCCCCCCCCCCCCAAGACGATGTGTCACCACTGACTGCCCTTGCTAATATGATCTATGTATGTATCTTGAGTTTCTAATAGGGTCACCCAAAACAGATTTCGTTCGTCGTTAAAGGAAAAAAGCAGCTAAATTATTCCTGGCCATTTTAACAACAAAGAAAAAGACATTAATTTCTTGACGATTTTGAAAAGAAAAACAACAGCAGAGAAGATATTTTAGATTTTGGATGGAGAGGTTATGTCTTTTGATGGAGAGGTTAGTTGATTAGGAAGAAAGTCAGGATGAAGTATGTAACTTGATAGAGTTAGCTGCATCTGGCCTCATCTGACTGAAATAGAATATTGAGCAAGAAACATTTGTTTGTCTCAGTCCTGTTTCCCTTCTTGTTGAGAGGAGTCCTCTGTTGTCCCTATCTTTAGAAATGCTGGTGATCGATCTGACCCAACTAAGTATCGTCCTGCTCGTCTCCTCTCTGTTATTAGCAAAGTTTTTTGAAAAGTTGATCAACAGCAAGCTTGTTCATTTTCTGGAAAGTCTGGGTCTCTTTAGTCATGTTCAGTATGGCTTTCGTTCAACTGCTGATCTGTTAAACTGTTGTAACTCAGCGGATCTGTCGGTTTATGGATAATTCAGGAGAAAGTAGAGCCATTGCGCTGGACATTTCGAAGGTGTTTGACAGAATGTGGAATTCTGGTCTTCTACACAAACTTTGGCATCATGGTATTGGTGGTAGGGTTCTTGACATTATTAGGTCTTTTCTTTCTGATCGAAGCTGGCAAGTAACTTTAGACAGTGTCTCTTCATTCTCATTTTCTATCAATGCTGGTGTTCCTCAGGGCTCTATTCTAGGCCCAACACTGTTTCTTCTCTGTATAAATGATCGTTAAGACAATATTATTCGGAAAATTAACATCTATGCTGATGATACCGCTCTCTAGACTGGTGTTGCTTCTCGGCCATCTCCCTTGGATCAGTTGAAATATATAGCTGATCTAGTTGACCTGGGTTCAGTTGTGGATTGGGGTGTGAGGTGGCTTGTTTCATTTGGTCCTGTTGGGACTCAACTCGTGTCTTTCAATCGTGGGCATGTCCCTTTTCTTCCTGGGATTCTCATGGATGGATCTGCTCTTGGAGAGAAATTGTTCCAGCATGTTTGACTCGTTGGTCTAATGGTCTCCATCAATTCGCTGTTTTGATACCTCATTGTAATACAGCTTCCTATTCCAGTGGCTTCTTTCCAAGAACCGCAGGCTTGTGGAACTCTCTTCCTGCTGACTGTTTTCAAGGCATCTCCTGTCTTTGTGATAATATTTCGTTCTTGTTAGCTCCTTACATCAAGTGGCTTCATGCCTTGCCTGGAGCGATTTCCATTAAAAAAAGAAAAGGGGGTCAACATCTTCCATATATAAGACCATATCTGCACAACTAAATAGGTATTAACTTTTATTTAAGGGAAAACTGGAACACAACAAGAGTTGCTTAGTGGGCTGGCTTTTGTCGATAAATGAATGATGCATCCTGGGAGTTCCATTCTAGCCAAACACTCATAGTGAAACGGCGAGTACAGGATAATATTCTATCAATAGGCGATCAAAATGGGAACTGATTTGAATTGTCTTTTTTGGCGCCAAGATACGTCTACATGTATTAATCTTGCTTCTGTGCAGATGTATCATAACACCCACGCAGTTAACAGTCCAGGCTCAAATGCGCGTATGCGAAGCTACACCAAAACTCAATCCAACGCATGATACTGTGTGTACATTTAAACAAAATAAGTCGATAATATTCTTTGAATTTCGCTTTTAAAAAGAAACAGGGCAGCTAATCTAGTCCTATATATATAGAACGTTAGACTGTCATAACATACATGTAAACTTTTGGAAATCCAACCCCTCCTTATATTCTTGGATGCATGACAGGCATAACCAGCGAACAGAAATCATCCTCGCTGAGATGCTGCACCACACAACCGACCTATGCCTGGTTATAGCTTTGAGTAATTCAAGGAGTGGAAGTGACAGCAAGTCTTGCATTCAGAGTGTGAGAATTATTGATGCCGGAAATGTACATGATGCAGATGCGCTGAATGAAACTTTCTCAGACGAGTCACTTGAGGAGAATGCTGAAGTCTCATTGCTGTAAAAGTGCACGGCGCACGAGGCTGGCCTCAGGTTGTCACATGTATGATCAAGAGTATAGTGAAGCTGATATGACTCACTATGCCTGGTGATAATCGTAGGCTACACGAATTGTGTGCTGTGTCTGCAGTGAAAAGGATGCCAGCGTCTATTCAATACATCTGGGATTGAGAGGTGAGCTGTGTCTGGTTATGCAAAATTTACGCAAGCAGTTGTAACTAGACATCCGGCGCAGCAAAGTGAATCACAGCCAGTTATGCAAATTATTATCTGAAATAATAATAAAAACTACTGGATTGTTTTCTGTAAAATTTGGTTACCGGTTTTTTTATCTTTTTGTTCCTTGCCTTTTTAACAATCCAAAATAAGACCTAATCAAGTACAAAACTAAAAGAAGTTTTGTTAGAATAAAGTAAAATTAAAATAAAGTGAAACAACAACAAATATTTGAACTCAACAGCTGACATTATAATCCTGTTACCTCTACATCCGTATGTTCACTGCAGGGGTAAAAAAAAAAATATTGAACAAATAACTGTTTCCAACAACAAGAAAACTTAGTTTTCTACCTACATGCATAAGTTCTTTTGTGTTTGAAAACGTTTTTATTTCAATATAAGATTTAATTGAAATATGATGGTGTTACAGTCAGAATTCAAAATGGCTGCCACCAGTTTTCCAGAAGTCCGATTACTTATTTTTGTTTGCCATTTTATCCTTTCAATTAGGCAGAAAAGTCAATTTTGTTGCGTTTAAAACAGTTATTCGTTGTATATTTGTTTGTTTTTTATCCAAAAAAACAAAAAACCCATCAATCAAACTTCAGTGATTTCCAGAAAGCTGTCTGTCTGCGTTTTGAATTCTGATTGTAATAACAGCGTATTTGAACAAAATCTTATTGAAATAAAAACATTTTGAAACACAAAAAAAAATTATGTAGGTAGGTAGAAAAGTAACTTTTTCTTCAGTTGGTAACAGTTATTTGTTCAATATTTGGGGTTTTTCACCCCTGCAGTAAACATATAGAAATAAATATAGAAATGCTTAGATCAATTTCTATATTTTATTAATACAGTGAAAAATGAAAACGTTTCACAAAATAAAAGCAACACATTTTTTAAAACAACAACGAAATTTATTGAAATAGGGAGAAGTCAAAAGTCTGCTGCCGCTTAGTTGATGAATATATCTTTGATCACAGGATGTCAGTGATGAAGGCAGAGGAGAAGATGAGATGATCCGTTTTGGCTGGTGCCAGGAAACCGTCTGCCGTTCATTTGCAATTTCTAAAGGGGCTGAAGTATTCCTCTAAGGAACTAATGACATCAATGCGCCTTGTGAGCTGATTGGCTAACATTTAACCAAACCACCTCACAGGGCCACTGATACGCATTAAGAAGTAAACATCATTTATAACTGCTACAAACATACGGGTGTAGAGGTGAAAGGATTATAACGTCAGCTGTTGAGTTTATATATTTGTTGCAAAGATTTGTAAATGAATAAGATTCTTTTTTGTAAATAAATGATACAATTGTTAGAATGTTTTGCATCTTTTCAAAGTTTTGCATCTTTTTGATTGAAACAAAGACAACATCAGATATCTTTTTTGTCATAAATCTTTCCACATAAAAAAACAAATCCCAATGTTTACTTTTCTCCAAAAGTCTACTTAGACCACACACACACACACGGACATTTACTTCCTAACATCTGTTTTACATGTGTTGGAAGCCTTTTAGAAATTGACTTCCAAATTAACCAATCTCTGGCCAGGTCTTTATTTATCACTTTTTTCTCCTAAAGCCATCCTTATCACTTCCTTCCATATTTTCCTTGGCCCTCTCCTGCCAACTGACACTGCTACATCAACTGTTCTCAACTACTAACACAAGCATTCTCATTGTTTCAGTGTGACCAAACCAACAAAGTCTCCTGTTATGCACACACTGTTCTGTACCGTCCAGTTTAATCTTCCTCTGAGGTCATCAGATCAAAGATGGTCTTTAAGACTCACATTACATATTCATCGTATCATTCTCATATCATATACTCAACTCTTACTGGCCAGGTTTCACTTCTATATATTATCACACTGCGCAGTATGCACACATACCCGAGACTCTTCCCTTGCTCTACAGACGTAACGTTGTAATATAAAATCTATCTGGCATGTTTCTCACATTAATTTTTCAATTAATTAATTCAAAACTTGATCTTAGAAGATAAATGATTTAGTCAACATGATCGTCCAGTAAGCTGCAAGGTCAAAGTGTGTTTGTGGGGGATAAAGTAAAAGAGAGAGATACTTATTTTAAGGTCATTGCTTAATTACTTTACGTTGTGTCAATCCATCTTAAAAAAAAATTTCATTCAAGCTTCCATCAAAACTCCCTGAAATTGGTAGCCACCACTGTCTCTATCATATGTCTGACGTTACATCTGACTAATTATTATGGACTTCCTTTCTCACAAATCCGAGCTTATTTCCAGGCAGGATCAACCTCGTGACATTTTTTGTGATCTTTGTCTAGAACAAATCCTGTTTACAACATAACGCGAAATTTATCTGAGAAAATGTATTTAATTCATATTTATACTAGCAAACTTACCCACCAGTATTTAACATTATCAAAGGGGAAATTGTAATATCAAGCCCATCTTTAGTAACATCTATGTACATTTTTTAGTAGCCATCTGAAAAAAACCCACCTGCCTAAAGATTTAGAATAGTTGATATTCTATTTCATAGAGTTTAGCAACACACGGGTAGAGAAATTAATTTTGTGACACATTGGAAGAATCATTATGTATTGGTTGACAATACAGACCATATCAGAAAGTAACAAAATGGTTAAAACAGCTGTGGGGGATTAAGACATTTCATTTATTAATAATTTGTCTCCAACAAACAATAAAAACGGTAAATGGTATACATAGAATATTTCCATGGAAGATGCTCACCTGAGCTCCAATCTCTGGTTTCTCCATGTAAGACATTCACAGCAAGAACCTTCTTTGCTGCTACAACAACAAAAAAAATAAAACTTTTCTTTTTTCCTACGCGTGCTCAATGTCAGGCAGAACTTCCGCAAACAGAGCTTTTTCGTAAGAGCGTCCCATCTGTGGAACTAGTTACCACGGAACTGCTTCCTTGCAGATTACAGCATTGCCGTCTTTAAATCTAATGTCAACAGATTCCTGTTATGAATCTACTAATTCGAGCTTGACTATCCCATCAATCTTTCCCAATCCTCTCATAAGATTCTTCATCTCTTAACTGACAATGATTCCATCTAATTAACCCTTATCCTCAAATGGTTTTTGGCCTTGATAAGTGGTAATCCTTTAGTAAAAAAACAAAAACATTATCCTCATACAACAGAAGAATGTACTAAGCTATTCCTATAAAAGGCAAAAAAGAGAATGTGCAAAGTACGGGGTAAGATTTGCATTTTCCCATGGCATCTTTCCTGTTAGGGGACGTTCCCAAGACCTGTCTTCTCTGTAGAGCAGCCAACCAACAATTAAGAACGAAATCTGGTCTTAACTCTCGACTATGCAGTGGTATCAGAGTTCCAAACAAAATGTTGTGTCACAAGGAGATTGGTGTGTGTGTGTGTGTGTGTGTGTGTGTGTGTGTGTGTGTTTTATGGGGGGGGGGGAGGGTTATCGTCCTCCTCCTCCTCCTCCATTTTTTTTTTGTCTTATTCCCCTTGGTCAGGGGTTTGACGTCTCCTGACAGCCTAGAATCTCAGTCTCCAAGCTTGGCAGTCTTGAGGATCAATTCCGTTAAAATTCCACTAAGATCCCTGTTTGCATTTCTTGGATCTGGCTTACTTTTTTTTATGTACTAACGAGTCACCGCTTATCAAGGTCTAAAGGCCGATCGAAGATAAGTTCGTCAGGTGGACAGTGAGACAATACTGTGAGGATTGGTGATGATGGTTGAAACTGGGAAGAATTTGATTATTTAAGAGGATGGCTTAACAGGAATTTGTTAACATTGAACTTCAAAACGACAATGTTGTAGTCAGCTGGGAAGCAACTCCATGGCATTATATTCCACAGACGGGTAGTTCTTGGAAAGAAACTTTACTCGGTGAAGTTTCGTTTAGTTTTAGGTACACAGAGGAAGAAAGGAACATTATTTATAGTGGTTGTAGCTAGACGAGTTTTTCTTATGAATGTTTTACATGGGAGGGGGGGGGGGACTATAGATTTGAGCTCAGTCGAGCAACTACCATGAAAATAGCGATAGAGTAAAAACTAGCAAACTCTCTTTTGTGAGAAAGAGATTGTAGGGAAGAGAAGAGGACATCACCCCCACTAGATTTCCCAAGTCAAAGGGGAATCACTCTGACCTAGAAACTAGTTTCTCCCCATGGGAGATAACACTGGTTCCACCACCCCTTTGGACTTGTATAAAATAGGTTTTGACAATAGCAAGACAAGAAACATTTAGTTACAGTTTGACCTTTGCTTGACACTTTATTGAAAGACTTGAAAAGATTGTTTTTATTATAAAGTATGGAGAAATGATAAAAATAATGCAAGAATTCATGAGGATCCTGAGACGTTGGTTCGTAGCGTCCTCCAAGATCCACTTTCAAACTAGAGAATTAACTGCAAGTATATCTTCGATTTAAAAAAAAAAAAAAAACCCTGATAATTTCCAAGTTTGTATCGAACAGTTTATGAAGTGGTTGATAAGAGTTCTTTTTTGTATTGGAGTTCGGCAAATCTCTTCTGTAGTTCCTTTTCTCGGTCGGTCTGTCGTTGTACATCATCTGTGAAAGACTAGAAAGGAAAAGAGTAGATTGACGTTTAATATATATGAGAAATATATATTAATCCATATAAGAAAAAAAACAACAAAAGAATAAACACGAAAACAAAGAAACATGTGAAAACAGAAAATATAAAGCAGAGAATATCAAAGTGGGGTTGTTAAAGAATAGGTGTTGAAAAGGTCGAGAAACAAAACAGGGGGTGAAAGAGAACATTAAAGCAGAGTGTTTTTTTTTGTTATTTTTTTTCAGCATCTAACAAAATCCATGTTTGTATTATTCGGCTTATTATTATATGGCTTATTATTTTCACAACATTTTGGCCGATGTAACCTCCGACCTTCTTCAAATGCATCTTTTCGAACAAGATAATTTTTATGTAGAACACGGGGAATCTATACGGAATTTCGAACTGAACACTTTATTTAATCACAGTCAGCCATGACCGTGTACAAGTATTAAGTAATTTTTATTCTATTCTTAGTTAGTTTCGCCTGTAGTGAGGATTGAACCTTCACCTTCCAGAAGAAGTCCAAAACATAATATCAGATCGGTACGGACCCAAAATATTAAGTTGAAGGTTCAATCCTCACTATAGGCGATAGTAAGAATAAAAAAAAAATTACTTAACACTTTTACTTGGTCATGGCTGATGGAATGAGAACAATATACCCCCCCCCCCCGGGTGGATTTAATTCAAAATTGCGTATAAATGCCCGAATTCAACAAAGTTTCCAAAGTTCAAAAAGATGGCATAATCACACAATGGTTTTTGTTAGATCACTGAAGTGATGTTAAGCCTGGTCAGCACTAAATGGGTGACCAGTTGGGAATACCAGGTTGCTGTATGTAGGAGGATGATGAAATCTTTACGAGGCCCGCCCTGCAAAAGCGGTTGCGGTCTATTTTATTCAATGTGAGAAAACATGAGGTTGTAGTTAAGAAATGTAATCATGTAGAAAAATATGTGACGAAAAAACAGTGTTGTAGAACAGAATGTATAAGAAAAGAAAAAAGAGAAACTGTTTTACAATTATCATATCCTGTTTCACGTACCTCGGATCTTTTAGGAATGGCTCCAATTTCATGCATTCTTAACTTTTCAAACGTTTTCAATTCCATATAAGTTTGTTCAATCTGCTCAGAGATGTCGTGTAGCTGTTTGATTAAGCCTTGCGATCGAGCCTGGAAAATTATATAAAATTATGGAAATGAGAACAACTACTCAGTTTTTCACATTGTAATAAATACATTTTTTCCTTAAAAAAAAAAAAAAAAAAAAAAATTTTTTTTTTTACTAATGAGTCACCACTAAAAGCCATTTGAGGATAATGGCTAATGCGATGGATGGGTTGTCAGTTGAGTGATAAAGAATATTATGAGAGGATTGAAAATGATGACTGGAATGAACAAAGTATGAGGACGGTTTATTTCTCAAAGAAAAGCAACTTATTTTACCTGATATCCTCCCAAAATAATTTTCAATTTTTTCTCCAGTTTGGCTGCTTGTTTGGCATCTTTTGTCATGTGATTTCGGTTAATCTGAAAAAAAAAAAAATGAATAAATGTTTTAAATAATACATTTTTTTTTCTTACGAAGCATCTTATATTAGGTTGGTTTCCAGAAAGTAATGGAGTTTTTTTGTTGATAGTTGATTTTATATTTGTTTTCTTGTGTAACTGTTAGGGATGAACTTGGATTAATAATAGGACTGCAGGACACAACAGTAACAAATTAACTTTATTAATTGAAGAGCAGTTAGTAGGGGGGGGGGACAATCTAGTTGTGTATGTAACAGTTGACATGGGTCAACAAATAAAGTGATTTGCATGGAATATATTGAGTATACCATATTACATTAGCACAAATATGCTATCTGGTATAAGAATAAATTTTAAAATAAAATACAAATACAGACAGAATGTATGTGAGAAAGAATAAATAAATAACCGGTGCTACCAGATCAGGCTGTCTGAAAATACTGGCTTCCTGGCCTAAAATGCATTGTTTTTTTCCTTTCCCTTTGCAAAACTCAATCATGTTCTGCAAAACCAAAGACAAAATTTTTCCATCTACAAAATAGCCAAACCAAACACCATAGATGAATATTTGAAGATATAAAGAACTTGAAGCATAAAAACTTTTACCAAAATAACCGGATTTGGCATTAAATAAGCACGAAAAGGGTTGATATGCCATAAAACAAAACAATCAATAAATAAATATAATAAAAATTACCTCTAATCGTTTGTCCAAGGATTCAATCCTATCTTTTTTGCTCGCCAAATTTGCCCTCGTGTATCTGTTCTGAGACGGCAGGAAGAGTACCTGAGAGTAGCACTCGTCCCATACTTGACTGAAAGCATCCAAAGATAAATCTCCATGATTCATTCCACCCTTCACAACATCCATTTCACTTTGCAACACTTTCTTTGCCTACAAGGGAAACAAATAAAAATGATGAGAAAATCAATTAACAGAAAACCAAATGTTTGTTTTAGAAGGGATTTGGGAGATGGGGAAGTTTCAATTATGGACTCTCTTTTTTTTTAAAACAATTTAATAGTTGTGACAATAAGACCAAAATTTGTTAAAGTTCAGCTTTAAAACATACTAGCAGGAAGACCCGACGTTGCTTGGGATTTAATGAGGAACACTATGTCCTTATTCACTTATGCTTATAACATCATATTACTTTCTTTTTTTGTTCAGCATACTGAGTGGCACGTAGAGACTTGGGACCAGTTCCATTGTCTTTGACGGAAAATTTTATACATGATTTAAATTTCATCAAAATAGGATATATTTGAAATTTTAAGAGCGGTTCTTGTGATCAAGAAATTACAAAATACAAATAAGGTCAAATCTGCTTATTATAATTGAGGATAATGTTAGCAAATCGGTTATTGTTATCAAAATCATTCAGTCACAAAAAAAAAAAATTTTAAAGATTTTTTTAATTCTAATTATTATTGTTGTTGTTATTCTTGCATTTGATCTTAGATCTTGTTGTAGCCTGACTAGATCTAGGATCAAAATGCACCTTTATTTGTGTAGTCACTCAAAAGTATTATTATTATTATTGTTGTTGTTAAGCTCTATGTATTGAGCACTCTCGAAAAAAAAATACTAGAAAATATCTCCAAAATGTTTTAATATAATATTTTGAATTTATAATATAAAATTAAAAAGAAAAATTCAATATTCTAATCTACAAAATTATTAATTCCATGAAAGCATCTTTATTTTTAATTATGATTTTTATCGCTTTTACTCACGTTGATCAATTCTTCCTCTTCATAATTAACGTAGGGGTGCGCCTCTAGGTAGGCGAGATGCTGGGCTTGGTTGATGACCCCTTTTTGGGTTGGCTGCGATTTCTTGCTGCCAGGTGCGATTCCCATCTGAGCAGGTGTCGGATTATGGACGCCATCGTAATGTAACATGATTAAGATTTCTTTCTTGATTAGCTCTTCAGCCTGAATTTGAAGAAAATTGTAAATAAAAAAGAACATTCCATTACATTCCAAAGTGGTCGGCAACAAAAACTAAACACAATGCAGCTTTATAAAAAACTAAAACCTTTCACAACTAAACGGTTCGTCTAGTATATATATTTATTGGGGAATGTCATATATATATATATATATATATATATATTATTTCATGTATATACACATAATATTATAAGGTGATATAATATATTGTGTATAGATTTTGATGTGTAAATGATTTAACATCTTACCGAGGTATTTGACAATAGATTTATTCTCGTAATTTTTGTTTTGTTTTGGTGGAAATTGAACCTTTTCGGACATTGTTGTGTTTCTTAGCCTAATGATTCCCTACAGGGATGAAACATGGATGCATTTGTGCAGCTTAATTGCCATGAATATATTTTCATACTATATATATATACACACACACACACATTGAAATTTAAATCAATTAGAAAACTCTTTTTGAGTTAACTACAAAGATCAATCATCAACTTGCAAACACTAATAGCTCAATATTTACTGAGATAAAGCTAAGTGTATATATATATAAATACAGCATAATCACGTTAGATCACCAAAGTTAAGTGACGTTGAGCCTGGTCAGTACTAAAACGGGTGACTATTTGGGAATACCAGGTTTTGGATTTTGCAGAACATGATTAGTTTTGCAAAAAAAACAAAAAAACAATAAAACATCAATGTTTGGTACATTTTAAGTCAGGAAGTCAATAACTTCAGACAGTCTGACCTGGTAGCGCCAGTAGGTTCTATTTGACCCATAGATGGGGGCCCTTACAGGTACTACCACTCTGGGCCAGAGTGGACCTGGGAGCAATGGCAACTCAGGAGCAACTCCACATTCCCCACAGCTCCCAAATGAAGATCTCACCATTGGATGTCTTTTAAGGTCATACCCAGGACAAAAAGAAGAAGAAGAAAAGAAAAAAAAAGATAATATAGAAGTAAAGAGACTTATTATTTTTAGTTATCCTAAAAGTATGTCTTAAAAATATGTGAGAGTTTATCAATTTCTGAATGAAATCAAAGTAGAATAAATCGTGGTAGTGGTTGTGACCCAACGGGTCACGGTTATGTCTAGTATTATATATGAAGTAAACCCAGCCAAAGTGTGGATCTGTAGATGGTCGATAAAATTTAAAATCAAGCGGAGATTAAAAATTCTGTTCTGCCATAAACACTATGTTTTTAAATAAAACATAATGCATTTCAAATACTTTTCCTTGAAAACAAATTTAATCCGCTTCTACATTTCATTCTTTCGTATTGAGACACAAACGAAGCCAAAGGTTATAAATCAAATTTACATACGGGAAAAATTTCACTAAACATAAATTAACCATACACTTAAAGAAGGCCAGTGAGCACATTGGCCGAAACGCAGTACAAATATCAATGCTAATAAGGACAATTTTGGCTAGGAATAAAGTGTAGTGTATGTTCTGATGCTACGTTTAGTCTATTCTGTTCTTCGTCAGTGAAGGAGAAGTCCTTCTAGACTGAGGCAATTTTAATTTTTGTTCCAATCCAGAGTGCCCCTTTTTGGGGAGCTGGACTTTCCCCACATTAAAAATTGACTTTTGGAGAGGCAAGTAAATAGGAATAATGTAAAAAATTATGAAGCCAAGAAAACGAAACCCAAAACTTAAAGAAGCATCATTGAAAATGTTAAACATTTTGCTGTTCTCTTCCCTTGGGTAAACAAAATAAAGAAGATATCTCTGGACAAATTTTTAAAAATTTTGACATGATTTTGTGACTCACCTTTTGTAGATCCGTAAGTGGGGGATCAGATGATCCAACCATCCTCATGATGTTGGTATTGATGTCAGTTGGGCGTGGCATCTTTCTCTGCACAACCTGGGAACTCATGCGTAATTCTTTCTCTCCTGAAGACGACACAAAATCAAAAAGTCAAAACAGCCGATCATATTTGATGGATAACTTTTGAACCACCTTTAAAGTTACAATCAACATAACCTCTACTTTTCCCCACGCACTGAATGTAAACTACTAATAGCATCTGACACCCTCTTCCCTTGGCACTGCCCTTGTAGTTATTCTAACAAGTCATTTGAAGTGTAGAGAGTTGCCTCATCCTATTGAAACCACTGTCGTCTGCACAAAACTTTGTAACGACCACTAAGTATTGATCAACGCAGAGCTGCACATTTGGAGCAAATCATTGAATGTTGATAAAACAAAGACTGTTGAACATTCATGACTGAAACTTGATGGACAAGTCAAACATAGACTGAAGTTTATGTGTACCAAATATGGTTGAATCGCAAAATGGATTTTGAATTTTATTAACGATTTCATAAATGCCATTTTTTTAAGGAAATGGTGGTTACCCTGTAATTAGGCCAATCATACCCCTCCTTGCACAAAATCTCTTATCTGACACTTAAGAGCACAGAAGAGCGAAGGATGTTGTACAACTAAGTGCCATATAATTATTAGCCAAATGCACTGGGCAGGACATGTTGTGTGAATGAAAGAAGAAAAGATTTTAAAATATCTTCTCTTTGGAGAATAAAGATTTGACCACAGCATAAACTTAAAAGACAAATCAAAGATTTATGGAGCGAGTTAGAATTATTGATGATTTTGCATGTCGTATCAAAGTGTGCTTGCAATACAGAAGTGCACATTTGGAAGTATATAATTGAATGGCGATAAAATAAAAACTGTTGGACATTCATGACTGAAACTTGGTGGACAAGTCAGACATAGACTGAAGTTTATTTGTACCAAATATGGTTGGAATGCAGACACATTTATGAATTTTAACCCTTAAATGCTTTGTTTCAAACATGACACATTCCAACAAAATGCCTATTTAATATAATATTCAACGAAAATGTATTAAACTACAACTTGTTTCACATCTGCAACGAGCCTGTTGGCAAGTGTGAGTAGGTATTAGTATGATGTTGCATCAGCACACCCGCTAAATAGGTAATCAGTACTATCTTCGCTGATAAAACCAATATAAAAAATAGAGCATATGTTGCATTTCTTTTGGGGGGGGGGGGGGGGGGTTGGGGGGGGGGGAAGAGGTCACGCTGTATAATTATTTCTTCTCAAACACGATTTTTCAATAAAAAATTACTTTTATTTAAAGCATTAATAATCTATAAAACAACAAGCATAAGTGTTGTGGCCCTGTTTAAAGGGACCGAAATGAAGACACGAACACGGTATAAAGTAGAAAACAAGTGTATTAAGAAAAGAGAGTACAGAGGGAAGAAATATGCGCCTGGTAAGTAGAGTTCGAACTATCTTACTGATTACCCTTCTGGCGAGAGTTAATTGCCGTTGGCATTTATTGAGCAAAGAGGAAGAGTCCATGTTATACATAGGTAAGTCACCATAACACCCCCCTCCCAAGTATTACCTCCGCAGGAGAATTAATAGCGTTTCCTTTTCGGGTCTATTACGATCAGATCTGTTAGTCTTCGCTTCCTTTTTGATTGTCTTGGTTCCGGAGCTGCCTGGAGGATCTCAATTTCAAAGGTGTCATATATGGTGTCTATAATTTCTTCTTCTTCCTGGGGAGCGCTGTCGTCCGATAGTCGTTTTCTTAATTGATTTAAATGTCTCTTATGAGAGAACTTAGGGCCTTGAATTATGTATACAATATTTCCAATCCGCTTCTCAATTGTCCCCAGTTCCCAGAACGATTTATTATTTTTAAACATTTAAAAAATATTTTCTCGCCTGGGACGTAACGTTTTCCTGGTACTGCATTTGTTCGTCCCGGTTTTGTCTGTTTTGGCAGCAGTTTGTCAAAAACGGATTGTATCTTGCGCGCAAACATTACCTCAGCAGGGGATAATGAAGATGGTGTATTCGTGTTTTGGAACGTATCACAGAATTCCTTGAATTCAGTGGACGTGAACTGTGTTCTGTTGTCGCTGACTAAACAATCCACACCCCGAAACGGGCGAACAATTCGTGGAGGAAGTTTATGGTTACTTCCGTCGTTGGACTTTTGCATCGGCGCACTTCGGGCCATTTTGTGAAACTATCTACTACAATTAAATAGTTGAAACCGTCTAATGGGCCTGCAAAGTCTATATGGATCCTGGACCATGGTCGGTCCGTTTTTGGCCAAGGACTGTATTAGGACGGGAGAGGATAATGGTAATCCTTTAATGACGCGTTCAATCCAGTCGAAACATCGGCGCAGACACGAATCTCTTTAGTTTTCTTTTTAACATAGACAGTCGGAGCAGCCCATTGGCTATATTCAATTTTAGAAAGAATGCCGGTCTTAACTAGTCTGTCTAGTTCTTCATTTATTTTCTCGAGTGAGGCGAAAGGTACATTTCTTTTCTGTTTAAAAACGGGTTGGATGTTTTCTTTTAATTCAAATTTTGCCGCCATCTTTTTGCATCGACCCAGACCATTTGAAAAAATTTCTGGGAAGGTTTTTTTCAAATCTTCTTTTAATTTATCTGCTTCGATTGTCAAGCTTTCTATTTTTTAACAAAAATCGTTAATGGGTAAATCCCATAAATTAAATTCGCTCATCCACTCTGTCCCAAATAAATTGCAAGTGTTTCTTAACACGAACATTTTTTATTTTTTGGTTTTTCCGTTAAACTTAACGTTAGTTATAATCTCACCTTCGAATTTTATTTCTTCTCCAGTCACCGACCTGGCTATTTTGTTTGATTTTAACATGGTTGGTTTACCCAATCTTTTCCACGTCTGCAGGTTGATGATAGTTAAATCAGATCCGGAGTCTAATTGTAACTTAATTTTTTTGTTAAGGATTTGTACTTGAACGTACTTCCTTATGTTTATGCTATCCTGTTCGTCTGACCTTGCGATTTTTATCCGGCTTTTAAATCCTTTATTTGCTCTACAATGTGAGCTCTTGTGTCCGATTTTGTTACAAATTAAACAAGTTTTAAACCGGTAGGGGCAATCCATATTCCAATGAAGAGCACCACAGCGCGAACAGGGGCTAGGTGGTAATTTGTTTTGTTTTTTCTTGGGGAAATTTGTTTTGGGCGAAAAGTGAGAAAAGTCACTCTTTTTGGATTGACTTGATTTTGAAGGAAAGTTAGGATTCGATTTTTGTCGTACCTTTCTTATGTGTGCTATGCCCGATTCTTCTATGTCTTTCGAGTCTTGCTTCACGCTTACAAATCTTTCGCAGTCCTCTTCAATTTATAAATAATGAAAACTAAAAGCCACAGGTACTAAATCATCAAGTAGGCTGACAAAGAGAAGGGGAGTGGGGGAGGGTGAACTTTTAGACTTAGAAAGTAACTTTATTTTAATCACTATCAATCAAAATCTGTTTCGGACGATAAAAATCCATCGGTTTCTGATGATGAGGCAATTTTGTTTTTCTTAATAATATTCTACGTTTTCATTACAAACAGACACCAAATCTCTATTATAGTAAAGATTTAAGATTCTTAAAAGATTGAACTAAATTTCTTCCAATTTTGTTCCAACCACCGAGTGGAATGGTGAAAGTACAGAATAGTTTACAAAGCCTCCCACCCTTCTCATGTTAAGAATGGGTTTCTAAATAAGGTTATTATCTAGAAACCCATTCCTAACATGGGGAGGAGGTCTTTGTTACCTATTCTATACTTTCACCAGTGGAATTTTTTATTCTTGAAGCAAAAATATCTTAAATCTAAATCGACTGCGGAACATTCAAACTTTTATGCACAAGTTTTCAAGAAGGAAATACTTTTACTTTAAGTATTTGATTCAAATAATAAAATTGTTTTCTCTTCTGGACATGTAAAGTAAAAAAGAAATTAATAAAAATAAAAAAAATAAAAATAAAAAAAAATAAAATGTTTTGTTTTTTTTCCTTCTAAAGACAAACAATCATCAACTATTTCTGTTATGTTTTTGAGAAAATGGAGTAGTCAAAAACTGAAGCGACTGTGTTGGAAAAGCTTGAATACTAACGCAAGGCAATCTGTTCTTGTACGTCTCTAGCGTCCAAGTCAGCCTGGTCTTCGACATAAGTATCTTTCTGATCGTTTACTTCATCTAACTCCATTCCTTCATTTTCCGGCACAACAATTTCGTAATCGTTTTTGGGGGTCGGTAAAGCAGCCAACCCTCTTTTCAGCTGATCTTTCATGTCCCTCTGGAAAAAAAAAAAAATCACAATATGAGAGATGACAAAAACAAAAAATATGATTCAAGTCAGTTCACACCTTCAATACTGAATAAAATAGCAATTAAAAAAAAAAAACAGACTCCTGAACTACCATTAAAAATTCCCACAATGCATAGCGACTGAACAACCTGAATGCCCTTGTATTAAACATCCTAAAAGACTAAATAAACAAAATTATTATAGTTTCACGGACAATGGGCATGCTTAAAACCAAGTGAAACACATGTATTCCACTCATCTTGAAAGGGTTAAGTAGACTGTTAAATGATACTTGCTTTAAATGGATTCATGATGAAAATTAAAAATGAATAAGTGGATGTCATATGATAAAAAAAATATTTACAGTACTTGGAGGAAATAGCATTCTTATTTTCCTATGATCATGTTCTTTGTAAATTGTAGGGAAGTATGTTAGTTAGCAAATAACATGATACAACAATAATAAACAAAAGTTGGCTAGTCGAAATCAAAGTTTGATTTGTCAGCTTAAATGCTATTTAGGTTCAACTTTTTAAATCCAGCTAATATTCATCATCATCACCATATTCAGTTTAACGTCTGTTTTACATACTGGCATGTGTTGGAAGGCTTTACGAAATTAACTTCCAAGGTAACCTATCTCTTGCCAGATCTTTATTTATCTCTCAAGTCCATTTTTATCACTTTCTCCTTTGACCTTCCCCTGGGGAATAAACCTGCTATCTGAATTGTTCTATATTTATTAACACAAGAACTCTCATCTATTCTTTCAACGTGGCCATCCCATCGAAGTTTACTCTTCTGCACACATCTTCCTATACTGTCCAGATTTAATCTTCCTCTGAGTTCATCAGAACTAAGCCTGTCTTTAAGACTCACATTACACATCCATCGTATCATTCTTCATGTCCTCAACCCTCACTGGCCAGGTTTTAGTTCCATACATCATCACCCTATGTACACATGCATGATAGACTCTTACCTTGGTCGACAGTGGTAACGTTTTACTGGTTAGTAATGTCAGAAATTCCCTGAACTTCTCGATCCACTCCTAATTTTTGCGATCACACTAGCACTTACTCCAACCTGTGCTCCAAAGGTAAGATATTGCTTAATGGCACATCAACCCTAAGGGTCATTTCATGCCATGAATGTAGAAGGAAATATCCTTCATTTGAGTCTTAAGTCAGTGGGTCATTTATAGTCATTAGTTAAGAGCTTTGGTATTTTGAATTGTTTATGGATAGATGAACCTTGTTGCCCCTGTTTTAGGGCCTAAATTTTAATTTTGGTTGTTTTGTCTCTTTTGTACTGAATTTTTAGATGAGTTCCAAAAGGTTTACTTTTGTGGAAAATGCAATATTTTGTAAGGTGTCACTTTTTCAAATAATGTTTTTTAGGTTTTGTTCATTAAAGTATTTCCCACAGGTTTTTTCATATTTTTTGCAATCCATTAATATGTGTTTTATAGTTAGTTGATGATCACATGTTCTGCATTGAGGTGTGGTTTATGCTTTTAAAAGGTATTTATGAGTAAGTCTTGTATGCCCAATTCGGATTCTGGTTAATTTAGTATCTAAATTTCGTATTGGTATTGTTTCTCTGTCTTGCCCAACATTTGGGTGAATGTCTTTAAGTTTGCTGTTCTGTTGCTCGTACCATAGTTTTTGCCATTCGGTTCTAATATACGAGTTAATTTTGTTTTTCATATCTGTGTATGGGATTTTTATGTTTGCTGGCATCAGATTTGTTGCGTCTTTAGCCAGTTTGTTGGCTTCTGAATTTCTTCTTATGCCGACATGACTTGGGACCCATGCTAATATTATTTCTTTACTTTTTTTCTGTATGGTGTTTTTATATTTCAATAATTTCCTGGATGAAATTTCTTTCTTTTAATACAATTAGCCTGGACATGGAGTCGCTGAAAATGATGAATTTGTTTTTGTTAGATTCCTGGACCAGTTCTAGTGCCATCTTGATGGCTTGCAATTCTGCAGTGTAAATTGATGCACCATCTAGTAATCTAATTTGCTTGCGGGTACCTTGCATCTTTGCTGCTGCTCCCACTCTTTCCGTTATTTTTGAGCCATCTTTGTAGATGGTTTTGTGAGAGGGATATTTGTCCCGAGTTCTAAAAATTTGCTTTGGTATATTTGATTGTTTTTGTGTTTTTTAAATGTTTTTAATGTCATATCAATATGTGGTTCTGGAATTGTCCATGGCGAAATGCTTTCTATCTAGTGGGTTAGGATATTTTGGGGGTTTTCATACCCTTCATGGATAGCTTTTTGGGGGTGGTGTCTTAGAGGTTTGATTGTTGTAGGTTTACTTGTGTAGAAATGTTAGTATTTTGGTATGAATACTTTTTCGTAAGCAGGGTTATCAGAGGTACTTCTGAGTTTTAGGGTGCATTGGAGTAAAATTTTTTCCCATCTCAGGTGGAGGGGGAGTTCATTTACTTCAGTGTGTAGGCTATGAATGGGAGAAGTTTGGAAGGCCCCTAGACAAAGTCTAAGGGCTTGATTCTGTATGGTTTTTAATTTATTTAGGTATGATTTTCTAACTGAGTTGTAAATGATGCAGTCATAGTTCAATTAGAGTCTTATGAGTGCTCTATATAGTAGGAGCATTTTTTTTTGTCTGCTCCCCAGTTTGTGCGAGATATTATTTTGAGAATGTTCAGTGTTTTTTGGCATTTTTTTGTTTGTTTGTCTATATGTGCTCTGAAGTTGAGTTTGTTGTCTAGGATTATACCCAGATATTTTATTTCTTGTGCCATTGGTATTGTATTGTTATTAATTTTAAGTAGTAGATCGTGATGATATTCTTCTTTTTTTTTCAGAAATGCAGGCAAGCTGTTATGGGCTTGGAGAAGATGAACCCATTTTCGTTAGTCCATTTTTCAATTTTGTTGAGGCATTCTTGCATTTTTTTTCCTGATTGTTGGCATATTAGGGGATGAGTAGATTATTGAAAAGTCATCTACAAAGAGCGATTTATCGATGTTTGGAGTTACTACTTTGCCTATGTTGTTTATTTTCAGGAGGAAGAGTGTGACAGATAAAATGCTGCCCTGGGGTACTCCCATCTCCTGTTTATATAGATCAGATTTTTCCCCTCCCAGATGCACTTTAAATGTTCGATCTTTAAGAAAGTTTTGTATAAATATAGGCATTCTGCCTCTGATGCCTAGGGTATATAAATCTTTCATTATGCCATATTTCCATGTGATGTTGTATGCTTTCTTCAGATCGATAAAGACCGACACCACATGGTGCCCTCTGACGAGACTATCGCATATGAATGTTTCTATTTTAACCAGTTCATCAATGGTGTTTCTTTTTTTCCTGTATCCACATTGATGTTTGTCGAGTATTTTGTTTTTTTCTAAGATCCATATGAGGCGATCATTCACTACCCATTCCATGGTTTTACAGATGCAGTTGGTTAGTGAGATAGGTCGGTAATTTGTTGGATTTGAGAGATCTTTGTCTGGTTTTGGAATTGGTATGATTGTGGATTCTTGCCAGGAGTTGGGGAAATTTTCCGTGTGCCAAATGTTGTTGAGTATGTTCAGTAGAGTGTTTAGTGAGGTTTCTGGGATCTGTTTTAGGAATTGGTAGTGGATTTCGTCTGGTCCGGTAGCAGTGTCCTTGCTTTTGTTTAGGGCTCTTTTGAGTTCAGATATTTTGAATCGTGCATTGTATTTCTCTGAGTTGTTTGAGATGAAGTTTTTCTTTTTCTGTTTCCTTTTTAAAGTCTTGGAAAGAAGAGTTGTGATGTTGAGTTTTTACTGAATTCTTTAGCAAATTGGTTTGATGTCTTTTTTGTTGGTGCATTTTTTGCCATTTGGTTTTTTCAGGTATGTGGCAGAGAATTGTGTTTGTTTTCCATTCATTTTTCTAACCATGTCCCATACTTTTTTGGTGGGTGTTTTATTATTTAGTTTGGATACATAGTCTTGCCATGTTTCTTGTTTGGCTCTTTTGTTTGTCATGCTTTTGCACGAGCTTGGCGGTAGTTTTGTAGGTTTGTCAAAGTCGGGTTTAGTCTGAATTTTTTGAGTGCTTTTTTCCGTTTTTTAACAGTTTCTCTACATTCTTTGGTAAACCATGGTTTGTGTTTGCTGTTTTTTTTGGGTAATTTTAGGGATAGTTTTTTCTGCTATTTGGAGAAATCAGCTTATACCTAGCACTCTTTCCCACAATCATTCTAGTAGATTTATTCACGAGTTCTACCGCAGAGTTCAACTCCTGTTGGGAATATACCAAGGGGGAATTCCAATCGTCTTGGTTGATACATGGATACACAACCAGTATACTCGCATCAAATAGAGTTTTGAGTCGCTGCTAGTTTCAGAATTAGTACCTGGGCACTAATATTTAGTAACATGAAGCAGTGATCAAGACTTTTGTTACATTGGTATGATTGACCCTCAACCACCGTCTTCTAGTGTCTACATTAGTGTCTAAATTACAAATTAACCTTTGTTTTTGTTTATAAAGAAAAAAATTAGAAAACATAACAGTTAGTAAACCTTGAATAAAAAAGCAAGTTAGGAACAATAACTCTTACTAAAAGAATAAGAGTTATTCCCCATAGCTGAGTTTTTTTAAGGTGATTATTTAAGTCTTACATATGAAAAAACTGTTGGATCAGATTAAGTTTTTTTTTAAATAAATTGTAGGGAAGTACGTGAGCCTATTGCAAATAATATGGTACAACAATAACAAATGAAAGTTGGCTAATCATAATCAAAGTTTAATTTGTCAGCTTAAATGATATTCAGGTCCAACTTTTTAAATCTGCCCAACATTATCACTATTTATATTAAGTATGTGTATATATTTATATGTACACGATTAACTCCTAAAATAATTAACTGATCATTATGAATTTTAGAAAACAGCTGCGAGGCTTAAGGGGTATAAATGTGAGTTTAATTTAATTTAGTTTTATGCAAAAAAGGTAAAAAGGGGGTGGAAGCCCTTTGTGAAAATTCAGATACCTCAGATTTTTGTGAAAAATTAACAATAGGTATTAGACATCAATTTATAAATATTCCCCAAATCTCAGTTTCTTTAGAGTATCTTAAAGGGTTTTTAGGCAGCATATGAGCACGAATTCCCATTTGAAAATTCAATTATTTCAGATTTGTATTAAATTTGATCCAGTCATTAGACACCATTTAAGCAAGATCCCTTGTATTTTAATTTTTTCTTAAGGTCTTTTAAGTTTAAGCCTTCCATTTTTGGGCATTTTTAAAATCAAAATCATGTAATTGATTTTGATCAAAATTAGAATAAGGATTATAAACATAAGGTTTAGTCGCATTATATCTTAATTCTAATCTTTGTAAGGGGACATAAAAGTGATGCAAAACTGTTCTGTTTTGGGCAATTAATTTTACCCATCCTGGGACAGGTATTCTTTTACTTTTATAGATTAAAAGAAGTTGATCCATTCAAAAAAAATGTGTTGGTGTTTTACTATGGATTTGTTTTTTAAATTGATTTTCTTTTTAAATTTTAAGCAATATAGTATTTTTCTTATATTTCAAAACAAATCAATTAAACAAAAGTCAATAAAGATTGAGAAAGATTGAGAAAAGCTCAAATTCTTACCTGAGCCTGTTTCCCATATTCCACGGTTTCAAAATAATCAGCTGGATTAATATTCAATTTATCTCTAACAGGCGTTCTCAGGGGGGTAGTTCCAGGTGTCTGCCGTGGAGTCATAACACCTGATTTGGGACTGAGTCCTGCAAAAACAAGTGGAAAAAGTGAAACACTATTAAGTGGCTTTTAAAAAAAGTTAAAAAAAAAATTATTATTCAATACTAAAACACAATATCTATTATAAATGATTCATTGTATACAATTGAACACAAGTTGCTATTTTATGGGGTGAAATTGCAGAAGGTTAAATCTGGATAGTATAGGGAGATGTGTGCAGAACAGGAGATTTTGTTGGTATAGTCACATGGATGATAATTCTTGGGTTAGTAGATGTAGAAGAGTTGAGATAGCAGGGTCAGTTGGCAGAGGAAAGCCAAGCAAAAAAATGGGAGGAAGTGATAAGGATAGATTTGAGAGAAAGAGGGGATAAATAAAGACCTGGACAGACATAGGTTGGTTTGGAAGTCAATTTGCAAAAGCCGTCCAACACATGCTAGCTTGTAAAAAAGATGTTAAACTGAATGATGATGATGGTTGTGATACAAAACAAAGGTATGTCTTTGTTGTTTGATTTATAATTGGATTAGTAAATATCTAACTTTATTTTAATTTGGGGGAAAAAAATAAATAAATGTCAAAAAGATCGCTGTAAATTTTCCCATCAAAATTATGCTCCCATTTTGAATGAGAGTTTGATTAGTGTTCAAATTTTCTGTATAAAAGACTAAATTCTGACTTCAGAAATTGTTCTGAAAACAGAATTGCTCTACAAATTTTGAAACCACAAATTCCTGCTTTCATAAGCTTTGTATTGAATGAACCTTTTTGGTTTTCTTCCAGGGTTTCAGAGTTTGAGTCAGAGGTTTTGAAAAGAGTCGGAGTTGGAGCCTGATTTTTTAATCTCCAAAGAATTAAGAGACAATCTGAATTTTTGAAGACTTTAAAAGTCGGAGTCGGATATTTTGGAATATTAGGAGTCAAAGTCGGAATTTTTTAAATCCTAGGAGTTGAGATCGGAGTCGAACCTTATATCTTCCACCTCTTCAATCCTGCGAATAACATCAACAAAATTCGGAGTTAAAAGCAATCTTATAATCACTGCCTTAAATTTGCTACCGTTGTTTTTTTTAGTCTTTCTTCTCATCTATATAATAATATCCTTGTTCCTATGTTAGTATGAGCATTAACACTTGTGACTCTCCTGTTGCAACAGTGTTCACTCTGTTCCGATTGAGCCGGCTTCTTCTCTGACCTTCACTAGATCTCAAATCATGGCAGTCCTGAGCAAGACTGCACGAGTTGGCTAGCCAACCGCGAGAGTTCAGCCAAGTTCTCTTTTTTTTTTCCTTTTCATTCATTTGCTGGGGACGGGGCATTCTTCCAAATGCCATACGACCACCCGCTATTTACAGACTCCAACCGAAAGCTCTTTTCAGGATTCTGGCTGTTCCCTTGAGTGCAGTTGTTTGGATTTCTTTTGCACTTGGTTCACCAGGTATACTTGCTAAATACTTTTTCAAGTTCTTCTTCATGAGTCCAGTGGCTCCTATGATAACTGGAATGATGGAGATCTCTTTGAGGTTCCAGTTTCTTTTCATATCATACATTAGACCTTGATATTTTGTTATTTTCTCCCTTTCAGCTTTGTTTAGGCCCCCATCATTAGGGACACTGACCTCAACCAAAGTTGCCACTCTCTCTCTCTTGTTCCATATGACAATGTCAGGTTTGTCCCATTCCCCACAGTTCTCTCAGGTAGATGTTCCCAGTGCCTGCTGCTACACCTGATATTCAGTTTCTTACAGATTGTCCAGTGGAGGTACCTGCACACTCCATTATGTCGTGCTGTATAGGAGCCATCACCGGCATGCTTGCGAATGTTACTCCCCTAAATCAGACAGACCAAACATAAGGCCTTTTGCAAGCAGACTTACAGCCTGTATAAAAGATACTGTATTTCGTCATTTAACAGCCAAAATTGCAGTTTTTATAATATAAACTGGATACATGTGCATCATTCACTAAAAAATGGTTTCCTTTATTCATAACTAGCAGGGCTACCTGGCGTTGCAGGGGCCATAAAAACAAAATAGAGAGATTAAAAAGTGTGTAACATCTTTATATTAAAACTTCTATCTCTCTACCTTTCTCTCTTCCACACTTTTTTCTACATCTCTCTCCCCCCATCCCTCTGTCACATTAGCCCAGTCAATTCCCCTCTTGGTTGAATCCCCATCCTGACGGAACCGTACTCAGTTAATTCCCAAAGAATGAATAATTTTTTAAATTTTAGATATTATACATCCAGGGCAATGCTGATCAAGAATATACCAACTTTGTGGGTGTTTGTTTTGTAGCTGGACACACACACACAACTCTCTTTTATATAGTAGACTAGCAGGGTTACTCAGTGTTGCCCGGGGCCACTAACAACAAAATAGAAAAGGTTAAAAAGTGTAACATATTTCTATTTAACAGGTCAAGATATTAATAAGTTGGTGATGACTTGACACATGACAGCATTTACCCTGGTTCAGTTGAACTGGCTTCTTCCCATGAATTCACTGAGTCCCGAATGAGGGCCGACCAAGCACAGCAGTCCAAGTCCATTGTCAACATTGAGACAGGTGACAGCCAGTCTCAATTTCATCAACGAATACCGTAGATATGTGAACCGATAATCAGTTTGACATCCTGCTTCACCGTTTTGAGCCACGTTTTGAGTTGGCCACCACGGCACTTCTTCTACCCCTGTAGTGGAATCAGATTGATGGCATCTCTGATGAATTCGCCTCGTTGATGCTGAAGAGCATGACTGAAATAGCGAAGACACCTCGCAAGAAGAGCTCGCTGAAGGGAGGATATTCGGCATCGCACACTGACTGCCGCATTCAAGACGAACTGCCGCCAGCGAACTCTGAAGATGCGATGCATACAGTAATGATCAAAGAATTCTAGTCTGCGAAGGTTTGCAGCTCTCACCGGCCAGGATTCACACCCATGGAGAAGGATGGTACGAACAATAGCTGGCTTAATTTCTCGCTTGGACCACAATCAAGTTGACGATGAACAAGAAAAGGACAACTCAGACACAGATGGAAGGGAATTAATAATACCGTGTAATTTACATGGGACTAACTAGTCTTCGATTTTAGTATAAATACTAATTGATATACTTGAATTACAAATCAACTTTGAGGGTGTTTGTTTTGTGGTTTTTGACTTTTAGCTGGGCACACACACACACCCACACACACACACACACAACTTTCCTTTATACTATAGTTGGAATCATGTTCGTATAGAATATATGAGAAAAAAATATGACACCCATTAAACTTTGCTTAGATTGTTTGAACGAGGAAAAAAATGAGTTTGTAAAGTGTTGCTTTTTTTATGTACTAATGAGTCACTGCTTATCAAGGCCCAAAAGCCAATCGAGGAGAAGGGTTAATGAATTTTTCAGGTGAATGGTGAGGATTGGTAACGAAGGTTGAAACTGGGCAGAATTTGATTATTTAAGAGACCAGCTCAACTAGAATTTGTTTACATTAGATTTGAAAACGACTATGTTGTAGTCAGCTGAGAAGCAGCCCAGCAGTAGTGTGTGCCACAGACAGGTAGTTCATGGAAATAAACTTTGCTCATGGATATTCTGTTTAGTTTTAGGTACACAGAGAAAGAAGGGAAAATTATTTATAATGGTTGTAGCTAGATTGGAGCTCAGTTATTTATTATTCAAACAATTTAAGCCAAACTCAATAGGTGACCCATCGTTGGTAATGAAAGTTGGTAATGAAAGTTGGTAATGAAAGTTGGTAATGAAAGTTGATAATGAAAGTTGATAATGAAAGTTGGTAATGAAAGTTGGTAATGAAAGTTGGTAATGAAAGTTGGTAATGAAAGTTGGTAATGAAAGTTGGTAATGAAAGTTGATAATGAAAGTTGATAATGAAAGTTGATAATGAAAGTTGGTAATGAAAGTTGGTAATGAAAGTTGGTAATGAAAGTTGGTAATGAAAGTTGGTAATGAAAGTTGGTAATGAAAGTTGGTAATGAAAGTTGATAATGAAAGTTGATAATGAAAGTTGATAATGAAAGTTGGTAATGAAAGTTGGTAATGAAAGTTGATAATGAAAGTTGATAATGAAAGTTGATAATGCGCACAAAAAAAGATCCAACTCTTGAAGTGTATGAGCAAGGAACCAAAACACACAAATCTTGTCAAGGGAATAACCAGACGTAAACGACGATGCCAGCTGTGTGACTTCCAACCCTGTCCTTCTGCTCAGATCATAATGTCACTCCTTTTGATCGCACTTTCTCAACCGCCGAAAACAGTGACTAAGTTGCATAGTTACACAACTTTGACCATCGTTTTTGAAATCTGAGAGTTCAAGATTTGACCCTGCTTGCAATGGGCCCATGCCAACCGTGGCCGCTTACCCTGCAACTCTCTGCGCTGTCACCATACAAAGCCAGTTAAATTTCAAAGATAAAATCTAAAATGAGTGTTTTTCTGCTTGCTATATTTCCCTCCCTATCATTTTTTCCCCTCTCTACAGCTATGGATTAAATAATATTACTACTAATGCTGATATTCCCTTTTGTCTATAATGGACTATTCCAATGTTTCTATTCTTTCCTTATTACCTTTGAGGAAACAGAGAGACGGAGACCATGTAATAGACGGCATATAGAATAAGAGCAGAGGATGAAGGGTCACGCAACATACAGTGAGAGAATGTAAAAGCGATAGAAAAGTAATAAGAGATGAGTTAATTACAAATTATTCAAACTATTTAACCCAAGCTCAATGGGTGACCCAACGCGTCACATTTTTTTAAAAGATATATATATGCCATTAGCGAAAATGAAAAGCTCTTTGTAACAGTGTTCATATAAACATTGAGATTTTGCTTACTCACAGCTCATAACTGATGGCCAAATGGTTAGAAGTACTATCAACTACATGGCCGAGTTTCGATCTTGGCTTGAGGCACTTGCCTCCCTAGCCACACTGAAGAGCTACGATATAACAAAAGAGTACATCTGTGGATGACTATATATATATATATATATAAATCAGCAAAGTTCATTTATATTCCAAAAGCCAAGATTTTATTTTTCTTACAAAACATTTTCAAAACAGATACACTTTAGTGCAAATTATTTTACAAATGGTTTCGTTTAAAGTAAACCAACTAACTTATTATGTCCATATTGTATCTGTCCATCTCAAGCTCATCAGAAAGTACATAAAAAGTTCTTAATATCAAAAATTATACAACGTAGTTTGACATGATAGATAACGTTCAAAAGAAAACTTTGAACTCACATCGACCCTGGGAAGTCCGTTTTATTGAAACCACAATTCAGAGTTAGCAACATAAATCACGTAACCTATTCCAGCAATTTTAATTTAGTTTTATTCTTCTATTTCAGCAAGTGATTTTTATCGTTTATCTATAAAATACTTAAATTAACTTAAAAATAATTATCATCGCATAATTTACTTTATTAATATTGTGAGTATTTATTTATTTCATTTGAATATGAAACGAAGTGCGGAGATAATACAAATTATGTATTCCATTTGAATGTTTTTTTCTCCTTTATTCCCTAACATTTAAGTTGGTCAAAATACCATAATGGTTCCTATTTAAAATAAGGTACCTTCTAACCTTTATGTAAAAATTCCTTATATATATATATACACACATACACAAAAATGATATATGTAGGTAACAAAAATCAAGAAAGATCCATTACCTGAAGCATCGCTATGCCCTGGTGTTTGGTATGGAGTTGTAATCAGAGTGTTTGGAGTGTGAGGAGTGGCATGTTTTGGTGTAGCCCCACTGAAATCACTATCATAAAGTGGAGTGTTCAATCCTCCCTTGAGTGGAGTATCAACATTTGTCAATGCCATGATGTTTTGGGCTTCCTATAATAATAATAATAATAATAAAAAGAAAAGATAAAAAAATGAACAGTAAAAATATTTTCCGCTTATCCTGTTATAAAATAAGATGGATCCTGCAGAGATTCATTGAAATTATTGTTGACATCCAACAGTGAGTTTATTTTATGTTTGTTTTGTTTTACGGCATATCAACCCTTTTGGGTTATTTAATGCCAACTCCATTTATTTTGGTAAAATGATTTTATGCTTGAGGTTCATAATATTTTCAGGCATTTAATAGATTGTATCCTGTATATAGATCATTTACATGCCAATTTCTTTTGTATTTGTTACTTTGTGAATAAACAGTCTGCAATTTATTAATTCTATTTAATCCATAGAGCAGTTTGTTTTAATAGACTTATAGATGGAATATAAACACACCGTTTTCAAATAAAGACATTATGACTTCTACTCTGATGTCATTAAATAATTCCTTCATAGAACCAACATTGTAGTATTTTGTTGCATGGAAGCAACATCAACACATTCTAACATAAAGTGTTTCACTGTGTATGAGACATGACAAATTGTGGACCCTTCTGCTCAAGCAGGAATGAATATGTGGCTTTGTGTGGCTAATACAAACTCGAGAGAGGACAACCTCTACCCTTCGTGACTTCCTATACCCCTGTGTCCATTCTCCTAGATCGAGTTGTATTATCTACAATTTATTGGAAGTGTTACTGCTTAATCTAAACTGCCATTTCTTGCGGATATAAACATGGATGCTTATCTTGATGTCTGTGTATCGCACTTTAAATTTGCTGTTGAGGAGCTTTTTGGGGGAAGTTTTAGGAGCTGTGTCAGCCTTCTCATTTTCTCAGATTCCCATGTGACTTGGGATCCAACAAAATATAATTTCTTTGGTGTTCAACAACAATGTTATTTTACATAATAGTTTAATGATCAGTGGGTTATTCAATTTTCTATTTTTCAATGTTGTTAATACTGATAAGGAATCGGAAAGAATGATGAAGTTTTTCCTTTTACTTTGCAAGATGATATTGAGTGCTAAATCTATAGCATTGGATTCTGCACTGAAAACAGATGTTTTTTTTAGGAAGATGTTGGATAACTTGGTTCTTATACTGCTGTATCTTTGCCTTTAGATCTGCCCGTAAATACTTTATTTAGTTTTTCTTAGAAAATGAGAGAACGTATGGTAGTTTTATTGAGTTTATTCATTTCTAGGTCTACATTTGGTTGTTTTCTTTCCCACGGTTGTATTGTTTGTTTGATGGTATCATATATATTTTTGAGTGGGATGTTAGTTTCTTTAATTATTGATCCTATTTGGGGGCCAATAGGTTTTATTGCATTTTATATTCTTTGGTACAGTTCTTTGTATTTTGGTTTGAATATGATATCATATGCTGGGTTTAGTGGGCATGATTTTAGTTTTATATAGTATTGTCAGGCTAGTTTCTGCCTTCTTAAGATTAGAAGAGCTTCATGCGCTTCTACAAAATAAAAAAAACTTTCCATTGGAGACGCTTGAAAAGTTCCCAGCGCCAGTCGGTAGAGAATAGTTTCCAAATTTTTTAGGTACCATTTTCGGGCTAATCCATAGATGAAGTATTAGTAGTCCAGTTTGGATCATACCAGTGTTTTGTATAATTTTGATAATGTATATTTATCTGCACTAGAGTCAGTATGTTCTACTTTCAACAATTGGATGGCTTTATTGCATTTTATTCTTAGTTGTTTTATGTGGGGAATAAATGTTAATTTTGAGTCAAAGATGATTCCAAGAAATTTACGTTGCTGTACCACAGGTATTTCTATTCCTTTCAGTTTTAAAACTGGGTCGCAGTGCATTTTCCGTAATTGACAGAAGTGCATACATCTGGTTTTATTTTGGGATATTTTAAAACCGTTTCCAATTGTCCACTGATTTATTTTATTCAGGCATTGTTTTAGTTGGTGTTCATTTGTATGGATGTTTTGGGATGCATAACATTAAAAAGTCATCCATGTACAATGATCCCTTAATGCCAGGTTGGAAACATTTTACAATATTATTCATTTTTGTATTGAATTAAGTAACAGACAATATGCTTCCCTGTGGCATGCCCATTTCATGTATCTCTGTGTCTTAAAGTGTGTTGCCTATCTGTGTTTTTTTATTTCTCTCTATGAAGAAATTGCTTATGAATATAGGTAATTTACCTTTCATTCAGAGTACTTTTAAGTCTCTTTTTATGCCAGACATCCAGGTCGTGTCATATATATGGCAGTTAGGTGTTCTTTTTAAGTAAAGTATTTCAGATGAAAGTTTGCAAGTGAACTAATTGGTCAATTGTAACTCTATGTTTTCGATACCCAGATTGTAGGTTTGTGATTATTTTGTTCTTTTCCAAATATCATATCAGTCTGATATTCACCATGCTTTCCATGGTTTTGCAAACACAACTTGCCAGTGCAATAAGTTTGCAATTTATTGGATCTAAAAAGGAGTTTTTGATTTTTTGTTTCCATAATCTAGGGATACCGCCTATTAGATTAGATATTCTCTTGAATTTTTGGGTATGTTTCTCAGGAATTCATAGTGGATTTCATCAGGACTGATGGCTGTGTTATGGGCTTTTCCTATGGAATCTTTTAGTTCGTTAATTGTGATTAAAGAAAGAGACTGAAGCGAATTACCCTTTTTTTACTGTAAAAATGTGTCTCCATTGTAACAATCTTTCGAACTGGAATAAGTATTTTTAGAAAGAACCTAAGCGAATTACACTATTTTACTGTAAAGAACATGCTGGAAGGATAAAAAGAGAGAAATCACTAGTCAGAATCACATAGGGATTTGTCAGATGCAATGCTATGTAGGGTTAAAGTCAAGAATCAAACCGACTTTTTTTATATTATTTATTGTTTTTTAAAACTTTTGTTCACTCCAAACAAAGCACTGAGATGTAAGAGGCTACTGTGAATTAGGGGCTATATTTATAGGGGTATCCTAAGTAAGAAGTTGTGCAGTGAAATGTTTATTCACATTACATTTACATTTCTGCATGTTAGTACAGTCAAGGAAACAGGGAGCAGGGAGAGAATTCCAAAGGCTAGCAGTTCAAGGAAAGAAGCTATTAGAGTAGAAAGCCTTCCGGCATCTGGGTACCTCTACAGTGAAGGGGTGGGATTTAGCTGATTGTTGGGTTGGCCGGGAGGTAATTATGTTGAGGGGGCATCAGCACAGCAAGTTCATTGGAGCAAATTCCATTGAAGTGTTTGTAAAACAAGCACAGAGATGCGACGATGGGACAGGGGTTGGAGCTTAGTAGACAGTGTGGGACCTATTAGATTAGAGACACCAGTCTAGATGTGACAACAATACTCTATGTATGGGCGGATGGTGGCTTTGTAGAGATATAGGATACCGGCAGGTATGAGAAGTTTTCCAGCACGGTAGAGGGAACCCAACTTCCTTGCAGCAGACTTGTCAGTATCTTCTATGTATTTGTTCCAATTCATGTTACCTGTGACTTTTCCTTATATATTAAATTTATTTCATCAACGAGGGGGGAAAATTGCACAATCTGATCTGAACATTAAATAAAAAACAATAAAA
The DNA here is from genome assembly GCA_963556195.1 of Sepiola atlantica. NCBI lineage: Eukaryota > Metazoa > Mollusca > Cephalopoda > Sepiida > Sepiolidae > Sepiola > Sepiola atlantica. The sequence continues at coordinate 117,894,909 of OY744520.1, forward strand.
TGATTTCACTGTTTTTTTTGTTTCTATTTTTCCCATTCTTTCAAACATATCACTGTAAGTCCAGTAAGCATAAATTACAAAATATTTGCTAGACACATGCCGCGGTGTTGCCTGGGAAAATTGAGGAGACCAAGAATCGCAATCCAAGAAGTAAAAGGGCTGAAAATACTTTTTCCGCTCAAAATGCTAAGCCTTTATCCACAGTATTAAAAATATTTGCAAATTATTGAAAATTGGAGAAGGTGGGATGCTCACCGTCTTGTTTGGCCAGTATGTGTGCACCGCACGTGTGTGTATGCAAGTGTGTGATTGGGGGAAGAGGGTTGTTTTTAATTTACAATGCAATGTAGAACCAGAGTGCAACTCTTAGAAGTAAATTGAACAGAAAGGACACAAAAAATGCTTAATTTCTATTCATGATATAAAAAAGTGTCAGTAGAACGATATGTAATAATAAAAAGAAAACAATCATAAAATAAGAAAATAATAAGATTGATTAGTGACTAAATGAGATGTTCTTTTGCAAAGCAACATGCAAATTAGTTGACCATAATACATTGATCGCATACACATGTTCACTATATTAGAAAGCTAATGTTGTCCGATTTTGAATATAGAATTTTGTGTTTTCATCTCACTGTCAGTGCGATAAATGGCCCAACTTTACAAATGGAGATTTATTAAATAACAAAATAAATACAATTATTAAAAGTAATGAAAAAGAAAATGTAATAAGAAAAACAAGTAAAAATAAATGGATGTTCAACTCACCTGTAAGACAGTGTCTTCTGAAGCAGGAGTGCGAGGGGTTCGTAGATTAACCGACTGGGGAGTCACGTTGTAGTCTTGTAGAAGGGCCTGCGAGGCGCCATCTTTGATGCCACCATCTTCTGCCTGCTGACGGGCATATTCACTTGCCTGACCGATTTTCACAACCTTCAAAGAAATTTGCATTTATTATTATTATCTTAAACGACCAAAGAATACATACTATTTCACTCGGATAATTTGTGTGACTAAAATAAGATTTAGCTGATGAAGCACTAAAAAAGAAAAGAACCAACACTATCATAAGCAGCAAACAACACAGCAACCAATAGCCGACATTTCTGATACATCATAATGCTTTCTTATTCTCCCAATGCAAAAAAAGTCTCTCGCTCACTATAGTATGCAAGCAGCCAGAATCAAAGATTACTAAGCACGACGTCTCATTCACGCAGATTTTGATTATCGTTAATACCTCATTTGTGAACATGCATTGCGATGCATGCGCAGCAATGGTGCAGTGCATGCATGACACAAACTACCTGTGATGGGACAAGATATCTTGCTCTGGATTTGACCACCCAGAGAATGGAATGTCATTTTGAAACAAGTAATAATCTCTTAAATATGAGATTCCATGCTTGAAAGTGAGCCACTTGAGATCACATAGAAGTTGTGTCAACTTCAGCCAATAGACATCCTGGACAGTCAGTATTTTGTCCATAGATAATCAACTGATGAATCTCAAATGGTCTCGCAGTGTGGTGCAATTGATATTTAAATATATTAAAAAAAAAAAAAAAAACAGACAGAGGTGTTGAATGGCCCTGTGAGGCCGGACGCATGTTGAGTGGACGTATGTGTGGGGGATCGTTTGGTTTGACTTGCGTGATTTAGTACGGGTGGACCCGTACAGTCGAGTGCAAAATAAAACTGGTTCTCACAGTTGGAGCTCACAAACGTTGACAGGCCACCATTTTCATGAGACCTTTTAGGTTGGGAGTTCAAGGGAGTCAGGCTGTGACAAATGCATCTGTGCATAGGGGTTCTGTGACGTCACCGGCTCTTGTGTGGGAAACTGAGTTTAGCGAGTCTGGTTTTTGGAAGCAAGCTGAACAGACGTATCTCTCCATGTAGTCCGCAAATGAAAAGGGGAATTTATTCCCCTAAAACAATACAGGCGTGAGGAGATTCCTCCCTACCCCCTCCTCGAATATGGCTAAGGACTTAATGGACCATACTTAGGAATTAACTATGATAAAAGTAGTGAATTGATCTCTCTTTTCGTTAGTAAAACATCTCTAAGAACGACAGAAACTAGACGCCCAAATAAAAGTAATCACATTTAGAAGAGAGAGTATGCCTTGTTTTTCGATGTGTATGAGAATCTTTGTTACAGCCCAATACAATGATGATGATAGTGGATGCGCGGCATGTGGCGATGATGGCGCGATGTTCCACAGCCGTCCGAAACGAGGAGAGAACTCAACCGCTGGACGACATCGAGGCGACACCCCTCCACGACAAAGAATAAAAGGTACTAGTAATTAAAGGACTATGTAACAGAGGGAGGGGGGTCGATTTTTTCAAGCTCAAAATACAGTCAGAATTTTAAGCTGAGGGTCTGTTGTTTTGTATTCAGTTGAAAGTGACTGTTATTCTGATTGCAAGTCTGTTGTTTGGTAGAAAAAACAAGTATAACCCTCTCAAAATAAAACATTGTTACTTGTTTTAAAAGCCAAAAACATTGAAATTCTTATTTGCAAGAAAAATCCATTGGTTTAGGCAGTGATCAAGACGACATGATTGATATTCAGATGAAGATAACGAGAAAATGATCACAAACTGTGCAATGAACACATACAAACTTAAGTACGCAATTCATACGTTGCCTAGCGAAAAGATCGACGCTGACAATTTGATCCCTACCCATGTCTTGTCGGACAATCCAAAACCACATGACCTTTCTGATTGCATCGGTAACAGTGCATATTATCATTTGCTTTTATTATTTTTATGCTTAAATCAAATTAAGAGGCCTCTTTCGGTCTCGAGTGAATAAGGGTGCCTGTGCTGTGAGTCTATAGTGAAGCAAAAGTTTTGCAATCCTAGAGTCCAGTGTCAAGGAAAAGTTTGGGATTACTGGAAACAATGCTGGGATAAGCAGAGAAAGACTAGTGTTATTTCAGAGTTCCCCTCTCCCAGACCAGCCGTACAACCAGGGCCCGAGTGTCCAATCTACCCCACCACTCAATCCATAGCTAGAGGGAGGATATAGGAATTAGATTACAGATTCAATACTTAAGTATTATTGTATGCATAAAAATGATCTTTTTAAAACATTGAAGTAAAATTTAAGAATTTAAATAATCTATTCAGTTATTGTATATTTGTTTAAATGATACATTAACTGCTATATATAAAAATAAAATTGAAAATTGAGGAGATAAGTGGAAGAGTGGATCACAACTATTAAGGAAGTGGTGGATCTTCTCATTCAGTTGTTCCATTAAGATTTTTCACATGATAGGTAGGTAGGCAGGTCTGTAGTCTCTTGCCTGGTGATCTGAGGACCAGCGATTGCGTCCCAGTCAGCTTTCACTGTTGTCAGTCACATTTTAATCTGCTGCTTTCACCACTGTTGAGATGATCTGATGTCATCTGAAAACAGTGAATCGGCATAGAACATGACCTAGATAGCGTAGATGTCTGGACAGCAGGTTGCTACCAATATATATATATTTTTTTACTTAAACCTTATTTCGACCAAATAACTCCTAACTTTTGATTCATAAATAATTATTTTTTAGAAATAAAATTGAACTTACATCTTCCAGTTCCGCATCAGATATTTGAGGACATGGCAATACAAGTTTGCTCCGTTTCTTGATGGGTTCTGTAAAACTGAAATGACAAAATGATTTCTTCAGCAAAAAAAAAAGTAAAATGGTTTTATTATTTCTTAATATGGGTAAATCTTCCAAGATATACCTTTTATTTCTTGCCATAATATAAGTATAACTATATCTCCCATCACACACACACCAGTTCCATTTTATTTATATTATAATACCGACTTTTAATGGAATTTTGCATATTTTAAGGTAAAAACTTTACTTAAAAGCCATATATTTATATTCTTAAGCTGTTACCCATGGAGTAGACCCCCCCCCCTTCCACATTGCCGACATGGTCCATTAGAAACCAAGCACCAATATACATGGTTCTAGTGCCGTCAATGAAGTTACCAGAACGTTGCTGTACACAGCCTCGGAGTGCCTTGGGAACTCCTGAAGCCTTTTCTATGAGTGGGTATTGCTGCAAGGTAACAGAGGTTTGAGATCAGTTTTCCTTCTATCAATGAGCTTATCATCATCATATTCGGTTTAATGTTCATTTTTCATGCTGGCATGTGTTGGACAGCTTTAAGAAATTGACTTCAATGGTAACCTATCTCTGGCTAGATTTTTAGTTATCTCTCTTAAGTCGTTTTTTATCACTTCCTCCCGTGTTTTCCTTGGTCCTGTGAACTGAACCTGCTATTTCAACTGTTCTACATCTAACCCAAGAACTCTCAACCATTCTTTCAACATGGCCATACCATCAAAATCCCCTCTTCTGCACACATCACCCTATACTGTCCAGATTTAATCTTCCTTTAAGGTTATCAGAACTAAGCTTATCTTTAAAATTCACATTACACATCCATTGTATCATTCTCATATCATTTCTCTTCATGCAACACATATCCTCAACCCTTACTGAGTAGGTTTTATTTCCATACATCATCACACTGCGTACACATGCCTGATAGACTCTTCCCTTGGTCGACAGTGGTTACACTCTGCTGGTTAGTAATGGCAGAAGTTTCCTGAACTTATTCCATCCACTTTTGCAATCATACTAGCACCTGCTCTCGCTGTGTTCCAATGCTACCACCAAGGTAAAAAAACTTATATATAAAAAAAAACGTAAAATATAATAACATTGGTAAATAAAAACTTACTTATTCTGACTCGTAATGACTCCAGGAAGATCATTTTCTTTTCGTTTTTTCTGTCTCGATTTATCTTTTTTTCTTTCTTTCTGGAAATATAAAAACAAATTTTTTAAAATTATTATTGTCTGTATTTAAAAAAAATTAAAATCATAATTTAGATTGTTGTTGAATGATGATGAATATTATGAGGATTGAAAATTTAATGACTTATGATGTTAGGCACACGTATCTGTAATTTTATTGGCCCCACCCTTTCTTCTTCTCTGCACCCTCTCTTTCACAGAAGTCATGTTGCTAGTCTCAGTTTTTTTTATAAATACTATTATAGCATGTGTTCTTCAGAATTATCTGATCTATTCCCTGCTTCCTTTGTTCCAGTTTGTTTGACTCGTTGGTCTTTACAAATTTGCTGTTTTGATACCTCGATATAATACAGCTTCCTATTCCAGTAGTTTATTCCCAAGAACTGCAGGCTTGTGAGACTCTCTTCCTGCTGACTGTTTTCCTCCTACCTATAGCTTTGGTCTTTTCAAGACTAAGTTCAATAGGCATCTCCTGTTTTTGCATTAATCATCTTTTGTTCTTTTTAGCTCCTTACCACAAGTGGCTTCATGCCTTGTCTGGAGCAATTTCCACAAAAATGTTTTTTAAATTGACTATGTTCTTGTCAAAATGTATATTTTATACTTTTTCGCAAATAAATAATTCAAAGTGTAGTATCTGTTCTATCCTCAGTTGGTAGAGGGGAAATCCTTCTTGATTGGAGCAATTAAAATTTTTGTACCATCCAGAGTGCTCCTTTTTGGGGTGCTGGATATCCTCCACATAAAAAACGACATTATGCCTAACTTTGCCCTTGTGAGGAGGGGGGCAAGTAAATAGGGACAAGTGTTTATTGACATTAGACTTGAAGATGACCATGTTCTAGCCTGATAATAACCGTTGTTATCGGTTTAATAATAAACCAAAAATGATCAAAAGACGAAGTATAACCTTTAACAGATTTATTTAATATTTGCAAAACGGAAGATTACTCAAGTCCGTTGATTTTTAAAAAATATATATATTTCGTCTATTTATTAAAAAGTTTTGTAAGTAGATAAAAACGCACCCTACATGAAAAAAATAAATATTTAATATACTCTCCTCCCATTCTTAAAATACACAACACGAAAAATAGATTTTCTGTGTTTATTAAAACGTATCGAAAAAAAAAAGACGCACCCTATAAGACTTTATTTCATTATGCATTCTGCCCTCGTAGGGAGGCAAGTAAATAGTGACACGAAAACATTGTAGAACGAGAATTCTGCAATGTTTCGTTTGATTATAAAAAAGTTTGCAAATAGAAAAAAAGGCATCCTACACTAAAAATAAATATTTAAGAAATATTTCTTAAAATAAATATTTCCCTAAACAAACGCATCCTAGACTAAAAATAAATATTTAATAAACATTTCTTTAAATAAATATTTCCCTATATTAAGAAGCAAGCTTTTGAGGAAAACCGACGTACACAGCTTTTTTATCAAGGTCAACCTGTAAGGTCAACCGGTGTAGACCGAATTTCGTCTCTTTTCCATCTTTTAATTTCCGGGGTCCTTATTCTTTATATGGTCCATTTTTGGTTTATTATTAAACCGTTAACAACAATTATTATCAGACGTAACAGTAATCTAACACATCCCATGCTACTACAGCATCAATAGACACGAGGATGCCTCTAAAGTGAGTGAAATCACCCTGGAAATGTTTTGGCATTTAATAACCATAAAACGGTTGATATGTCGTAAATCAAAAAAAATCAAATTCAGCTTGGTATAGCTCCTTTTTTTTTTCATTTTTATTCACCTCAACCAAAGCATATTGCTACTGAAGTGTAAGGGCTACTGTGGTAGATGCCAGACTTATAGGAGGGCAACCTGAGTGAGGATTTGGGTAGCCAGATGTTTATTCACATTACATTTAAATTTTTGCATGTTGGTACAGTAGTGGAATTTCAAAGGAAGGCGGTTCAAGGCAAGAAGCTATTAGAGTAAAAAATCTTCCGGCATATAGTGATCTCTACGGTGAAGTGGTGGAATTTTGCTACTAGTCGAGTGGGTCCAGGGTATTTTTGTTTAGAGGGTACAAGTGTCAAAATAGCAACTTGTGGTCAATTAATCGTATACAATAGGTCTTGTTTGGCATTTAATAACCATAAAAGGGTTGATATGCCATAAAATACATAAGCCAATACATATTACATTTAAGTAATTAAAAAAAAGGCTAATTGAAATTATGAATGCCATTCATATTTCAATTATGAATGATAATAAATACGATGAAATACTGACGTCTTCCTTATCCCGCCGCAGCTCTCCATCCATGTTCTGTTGCCTCAGTTTTTTGTAATCTGGATCCAGTGGATTGTACGCCTCCTCCGAAGTGTTGTAAAAACCTAGAAACAATAACATTTTATAAGATAAATACACCGTACACAGTCAGACATCGGTTGCCGAACTTAATTATTTCATCAGTATTTAATTAGGCAATCTACTGATGGACGTTTATTTCTGATGCACATTAATTAGGGATGGGCAAAGAAAGAGAAAGTGTTCTTAACCTAAAAAATGAAGGTTTCTGAATATTTGAGATGAAGATTGATTAGCATTCCTAGGCTATCAGCTAGTATCGTACGACATTTACATATTCGTACCTTAATTTGTTCAACTCGCAATTTCTCGCTTATTTCTGGGCCAATTTTAAAAATATATATATGGTTGGAAAGAAAATGAAATAATCTTTTCGAATATATAATTTGTATGTGATTTTATCCTTGCAATTATTTTTTACAGCGAGTTAAAACAGTATTTACTTCAAACAGCCGAAAATCCAAAATATGAACTTTCAATATTGTTGAAATTGTACAATCAACCAGAACACACCTTAAACTAAAACCAGAAAGTTGAAGTTTTATTCTCAGACCATTTGAAACGGAAATATGAGCGGGTAAACTTAATAGAAGATTCCTAAAAAAATTATAAGGTACACAAATCATTTGCAAGCACTTCTTAATTATTTTGATATATAATATGTGAAATTTGAATAATTCTTCAATGTCCGGAGAACTTGTGAAACTTTTAGTTTTGGAAAAAAATGGAAAAAAAACCCTGATTTTTAAATCAGGTTTTTTTTTTGTCAAATAAAGGGGCGAGCAACAGATACCGTAATAACATTTACGACGGTCTTGGCCGAGCACACTAGAGTGAAAAAAAGAATTTTCAAAGCCAAGCTAGCGAAAGAGGAGCGAGGGAGGCACTACAATTCTTTCTTCTTTCTTTCTTTCTTTCTTTTTTTCCCTCTAGTGTGTTTTGTTGACAGAAAGTTCATTTCACTTCTTTCTTTCTCAGTTTTTTTCTGTCTCATTTAATGTTATGACCCACTCCCCATGTAACTTTTATTTTGAAAAATAGTGTATCTTTAAATAAATGTGCAAAAAGTAATTTAAATGTGTACAAAGTAATTTCAATAAAAACGAATTAAAAATACAGCAAGTTTTAGGGCATTTTTAATGAGAGCGAATAGAACGAAAAAGGGGGTGTAAAAACAAATGTGCAACAAATAAATGTTACCAAAAGTAAGATAAATTACCATTCTCCCTACTTGGATAAGTTTATTTGTATTTTAACTTATTTTAAAGTTTTTTTGTTGTTGAAAACAAACATGGTGCTGACTCTGCAGTTCGGACGCTGGTCCCTGTCCTCTCCAAACTCTACAACAAATGCCTAGCAGAATCTTGTTTCCCCAATAGCTGGAAAATTGCTTCTGTGGTACCACTCTTCAAGAATTCTGGGGATAGAACTGATCCTCAGAACTACTGCCCAATCAGCCTACTCCCGATCTTTGCTAAAATCTTTGAATCCTTAATTAATCTAGCGATAGTCCGGCAATTAGTTAATGCTAAACTTCTTTCTGACCACCAGTATGGATTTAGACAAGCACAATCTACTGCGGACATCCTAACGGTCATCTCTGAATGCATATATCATACACTGGACAAAGCAGGTGAAGCTAGGGCAGTAGCGCTTGATATATCCAAGGCCTTTGACAAGGTCTGGCATAAAGGGCTTCTCCCAAAAATATGCTCATATGGTATTACTGGGCAAATATTTATAATTAGATCCTTCTTAACCAAAAGAAAGATCCAGGTTGTCCTCGATGGGCGTTCATCTAAGCAACATGACATAAATGCTGGTGTACCTCAGGGATCTATCCTTGGACCTTTATTGTTCCTGATCTTCATAAATGACCTCCCTGATAACATTGAGTCTGAAATAGGTATATTTGCTGATGACACCACGCTTTACTCTCGTCATGTGGGCAAAACGGATGCGACTACATTTGAGGCAATGGCTGAATTCCTAGAAAATAACCTCCAGGCTGTAGTGGATTGGGGTCATAAATGGTTGGGAACTTTTAATGCCGCAAAGACAAAGCTCCTTTCCTTCAATAACTACAAGAAACCTCTTCAACCACAGATTGCTATGGCAAATAACACCCTACCTGAGAGTCCAACATTCAAACTCCTCGGCCTAACTTTCACAAGTAACATGAATTGGAACAAATACATTGAAGACATTGCCAATGCTGCTGCAAAGAAGATGGGCTCCCTCTACCGTGCTAGTAAACTCCTCACACCTGAAATTATCCTGTATCTCTACAAAGCCACCATCCGCCCATGCATGGAGTATTGTTGTCACATTTGGGCTGGTGCATCATCCACTAGTCTCTCCCTCTTAGACAAGGTCCAAAAAAAGAGTCGCCAACTTAATAGGTCCCTCACTGTCCACCAAGCTCTAGCCCCTGTCCCATCGCCTTAATGTTGCATCCTTGTGCCTGTTTTACAAATACTTCAATGGATTGTGCTCCGATGAACCGGCTGCTCTGGTGCCCCCTTGACGTAAATACACTAGACCAACTCGTCAATCAGCAAAATCCCATCCATTCACTGTGGAGGTCCCCAGATGCCGGAGAGCCTTCTACTCCAATAGCTTCTTTCCTCGTGCTGCCGGCCTCTGGAACTCCCTCCCTGCTCCCCGTTTCCCCGACTGTACCGACATGCAGAGGTTTAAAACTAATGTAAACAGACATCTCCCAACTTATGATGACACCCAAAACCTACACCCTAATTCTCAGTAGCCCCTTACGTCTACAGTGGCGTCCTGCCTTGTTTGGGGTGAAATATGTTAAAAAAAAATGTCACCAGCACGATTTGTGATATTTATTAGTTGTGTTTCTAACAGTATTTCGTTTAATTTTCGATTTATTAGCGATTATACGGGGGTCCCCGGGACAGCATGTTGTTAGTCTTGTCCGAACTGAAGAGTCGATACCATGTTTGTTTTTAACAAAACAAACCCTTTAAAATAAGTTAAGACACAAATAAACTTATCCAGGTAGAAGAGTAACTTATCTTGCTTTTTTATAACACTTATTTGTTGCACATTTGTTGTTTTTTTTTATCCTTTTTCGTTCTGTTCGCTCTCGTTAAAAATGCTCCAAGTTTTATATTATATCTAGCTTATTTGCCTATGCATAAACTGTGACATATCTTTAAGATATTCTTCTTGCATAAAATAAGATTCTTTACTTCTATATCATCCTTATTATTTTTACGAGTGTACACCCGTCAAAAATGATAGAAAAAATAAATGATGCTTCACCAGTGTTCACACTAATATTCATATAAAATAACATCTAAATCGGTGAAGTTTAAAAAAAAAAGAAGAAAGAATGAATGAATAAAAAAAGTTTTTAAAAAAAGAACAGTGTATTAATTGGTATAGAAAGAAGAAAAGAAAAAAGAAAAGAAATGTCTCATTATAGAAATAGAGTGAAGGATTTCTTTCCAAATTCATTTCAGACAGTGGGGGAGGTGATTTGCAATTCGCTTTCTCCCTTCCCCATAACACTTGAAATCTTTCAGTCTGTGACGGAATGGAGAGACAAGTACATTTATTTGTGTGACAGGAAGGAAGTAGATCTTATGTCTTCTATATATTACATAAATTTAAATACACATTGTCTTTATTATAGAGCGAAGGATTATTATTTTTATTATTCTTATATAGATTTATTATTTTGCCATCTGATTTACATACGTGTCTGTGGTGTGTACAGATATGTATGTAAATTAGATGACTATGCTGAAAAAAAGTCATCCTTTCTCTAAATGCTATCAGACATATTAGAGTGATTTGTTCAGTTAATTATAAATTACAGCTATGTTCTGTTTTAATGGATGACATCATCCTTTTGTTACTTCAACATCTATTACATCATACAGGATCTCTAACTGATATCTCCAACCTGTTTTACTGGATGATGTCATCCCTTTGTGACGTTATAAAGGATTTGCCTGGTTTCTTCCAACTTCATTTAGCAATGTCATCCATTGTGCATGGAGACAAACAAACATACACGATAACAAATAACGTCCACAGTTTTAATAGTAGTAATATATATATGTATACATATACACACATTTTTTACGTGTCACATGTTTATCCCTCGCTAGATTTCTTAAAAAAAACAACTGAATCTGTACCTTTTATTCTCTAAATAATCGGTTACAGCATAGAGATACATACAATTTGAGTGCAGAATCTGAAAGAACATACAATTTTACATAAGAATGCCAAATTCTATAAAAATTGCTCATAAACTAAAGAAACGGTGAAGAAATTAATGAATTTCTTGTTGCGAATTGGTTCGTAATTTTAAGTATTTTTTCCATTTGATGTCAATTTTGAACCCCGAATTTCTGAGCTTTAAATTCTTATAACTTTTGAACCACTAAGGATATTTGCATAATTCAAACTGTTTTGAACTCTATTTACTGAGCTCTTTATAACTATCGTGATTAAATAACAATAATCTAAAATAAATTAAAAAATCAACTGGAAATGCTAGATTGATAAGTTGTATTATTTAATTTATCTGGACTACTGTTCTTATCTTGGACATTATTCTCACAACGTTATGACCAATGTAAACTCCAACCATCTTCAGGTGTCCACAAGGCCATCTGGCATAACGGATATAAGTGCTAAGTACAGTGCAGTCTTCTCTAGATGTTGAAGGTTCAATCTTCAGTGCAGGCAATACTAAGAATATAATCAATGTAGTTACTAGTTGGATGGGTCATGGATATTTTCGTAGAGAGGCAACCAACAATGCATTCTTCCTATCTCAGGACCAGCGACAGCAAAAAGAACAAATAAAGAGAAGCTATTTTTTAACAAAGGAATAGTAGGTGCTTAAGCATATCCGCCCCGACATTAAAAAATTTAAAGAATGTATAAACGTTATTATGTACTTACGTGTTAGCTGAAAATAAGATTGTGCAGAAAAAATTACGCAAATTCATCCAGTAGTTATTTAATTATAGGAAAAAGAAAAAAAAATGATTTAAATGATTTTACGTAGATTTTGACATTTTTGTAAACAAGGGAGATAACAAATTTTTTTTTTTACCAAGTTAAATTTTTTTTTTTACCAATTGCGGAAAAACAGCTTATAAGTACGATATAAGAGAAAAAAAATTAACAAAATACATAAACAATTTTGGAAAAACAACTTATAAGTACGATATAAGAGAGAAAAAAACGTAGCATTTTATTGACCCACAGGATAAATTTCGGCAATCTGTTTAAAAAGGTTTTCTAATGTTTTTCCCCGAAATTTTTGTCGCCACATGAACTCGGCCAAATATGAGTTTATCATATGCGTATGGGTACCACATTCAGCCTTATTTCGTCTTTTGGCCTCTTGCCACAAATTATATCGATGGTTGACGCGCAAATCAGACAATCAGAAAACCCCAAACCAAGAAATCGTGAAAATATGAGTTATCGTTCTTGACCACTGGAAAATCTAAGATACAAAATGGTGGAAATATCTACCGAGTGAAAAAATCGTTAAAATCGTTTTTTTTTAATAATTAAATAACTACTGAATGAATTTGCGTAATTTTTTCTGCACAATCTTATTTTCAGCTAACACGTAAGTACATAATAACGTTTATACATTCTTTAAATTTTTTAATGTCGGGGCGGATATGCTTAAGCACCGAATAGTATGAATAAGCATTGTCGCATTTTACATCATTTTAATGTTTACAATCAAGATTATAATCTCAGCACCCAATCAGCACAGAACCCACGACCTAACCAGAACCACCGTCATTGTCATCAAGATTAGAAAAATCTAGACAGTATGCGATAGATGTCCGCACTTAAAAAGGTCAAAAATATCAAAAACTAGCAGAGAAACCCAACGTTACTCAGGATTGAATGAAGATTACTACTATTTACTTTTTTACTATTCTCATAGCACCATATTATTTTATTTTCTTTACTACGCCCCTCCTTCCGTTTCGGCCCCTAATAGTTAGAAGAAGCTTAAATGTTGGAAAACTCTCTGAATTAGTGTGTTATGGCTTAAATTTCATTAAAATCTGATATATGTACTTGAAATTTTAAAGGAGTTGTCCCAATGGGTCACTTAGAGGTAGGGGCTCATAGATATTCAGCAAATAGAAGGTAATGTAGATATTCAGGACCACTTCCATTGTCTTCCCAGGAGAATTTTATACATATGATATAAGTTTCATGAAAATAGGAAATATTTGAAATCCATTGACTACCCCAGTAAATTTTACATAAGAATACACTTTTAGATTTTATGTAGATTCTCTAACCTTTCTTTCTATAGGGAACACACAGACATAAAGACATTGAGTTTTATATATATTAATTAAATAACTCTTACTTACCTGGAGCAGGTTTCTTCTCAAAGGGTATTTCTGCATTGTAATCAACACCTCGTTTCTTTTTCTTCTTTTGTTTGATCCTGAAACAAAGAAAAAAAATTGTACTATTCTGCTATTGCCCTCCTCATGGTTACACAATAAGAAAGAAAGATTAGTTGTTTGGTGTTAAGGTATTCCCACATTGTAATCGCCTTCTATAAATTATCTATCTATTAGTATATATATAACACTGAAATGCAACTGAATTTCTTTGGAAGTCATTACTTTATTTGAGGCGAGATTTTTATAACCCTGGAGTGCCTTCCTGATGCCGACCCAGTGATGTGATGAGGACCAGTGCTTTTATCGAGAAACCATCTCTAAGTGACTGCCTACAAAGCTAGAGCGCTTCACCTGCCCTTTTGAGTTTAAAAAACATTTGTTTTTTCATTAAAAAAAAGTAGAACTATTCACTGATTCTATGTTTTGCCATCCACCGTGGAGTCCAACTTTTGTTATACCAAGGGGGAATTCCAAATTGTTCAGACGAGGATACACAACCAGTATACTCGCACTAAGTACAGTTTTGAGTCATTACTAGTTTTAGAATAAGTACCCAAAAACTTAATTTATTTTGTAGGCATGTATTTTGTAAAGAAACAGTTTCTATTTAATGCATAGCTGTGAAGTGACAGTGAAGTTGATAACAATGCGAACTTATGCAATAATTTCTGACTCTGGTTCTAAATGGAGTGGGGGAGGGTCATATTTATCTGTTTTACGTCTAGAAATGTAAATCACAAAATCACACGGATTTTCAAAATTTTAGCAAATGATATCAATGCTGTGCGCCACACCGAGGAACATTGTGAGTTTTTATTTATCTCCCTCCCATGGCGGGAAGATTAGAGACAAGGCCAGGAAAGTGGGATTTGAAAAGCCAGCGCCCTAGAGGAAGAGCACTCTGGCCAAACAAAAATTGCCTGGGCAGCCCCGTCGACATTTCCTGGTAGCAAAAATCTAACCCTTTCTCTAAAGGTGAGAAGGCAAAGCCTGGGAAGGTAGACTTCCTAGAACTGCCCAGAACCATATCTCAGACTGACAGAACAAGCCATCCTCAAAAATGGCATAGACTCTGCCGGTCTGATTTTGGTAGTAACTAACTCCAAAGGGTTGAGTTGACTTGGCTCTTTAAGCGTCTCTCCATCACCATTATTCGACGAAACACTTTGAGTCTGCTCTCAGTCTGCCAAGTCAGCAGAACATCCGATCAAACTCCTTAATGTTTCTGATATATCTACAAAGATTTTTTTTTAATTTGGCAGTTAAAACGCATTATTTAGAATACAGAAAAAGAAATAAAATTTTAGTTGTAAGGTAGACAACTCCTATTTTATTATTCAATTTAAAATAAGTTATTCCCCTTAAATTATTTTAGTTGACTATTTAAAAATGTTTCATATTACTAGTAATTTTTTTAAATAAATTTTAGCAAAGTACATTATTGTATTGCCAATAATATGATACAACAATAACAAATAAAAAATTGGCTCGTCAAAAGCAAAAGTTTGATTTATCAGCTTAAATGCTATTTAGGTACAACTTTTAAAATCCGACAAGATAACTTTATATGTTAGATGTAGACTTATTGATATTTCTGATATATCTACAAAGGCTTTTTGAATTTGGCAGTTGAAACGCATTATTTAGAATCAGACAGCAACAAAGTAGATGATTACATTTGTAAAATAATTGTACTTTTATGCCAATTTTTTTTTTGATAATTTATTATTCTTAAATTATTAACTAGTATGTTTTATCCTTTTTAGTTTTATTTTAAATTTGTTAAATTCTGTTATGAAATAAATAAATGTTAATAATTGTGCTTAATTGCACAAAATTAATAGTTTTCTGTAGCTAACAGAAATCTCTTTTGTGGTACAGTAAAATGTCACCAAAAATCTAAAAACACTGGAACAAAATACCCATCCAACTGAAACTCAAATATGTCTACTAAATTTGAAGACAAGTCATAAATCCGAGTGCTGATATCAGTTGCAATTCGTTCTCTGGACAATTGATTATCAAATCTTTTACGTGAATCTCTTTCTCATCTGTTCACTTTCGTCCGTATGTAGAGTTTGGTGTTATAAGATGCTTGTTGGAGATAGCCATTTTGTAGAATTGTTTATATTTATCTGACTGACCCTGCTAGAGATGAAGAAAAAGGTCACCAGAATTCCAGTTAAAAAGACAAACATCTTCTCTACAATTTATATTAACTTTATTTAAGTTTCATAAACACAAGAATATAAGGCAAGTTGGTTCGGCTGGCATGTATTAGAGAAAAGGAATTGAGAAAATACGATGTTTGTCTATATTTGCGTCTCGGCAGGAACTGTTCATATAAGGTGTGAAATGGAGTTGGGCGAAAATGAGAAAAGGCATGCATCGCCCAATGTATATCTACGTGAGTTTTGACATGCCTGTGTTAGCCAACCGAACCACATACCAATCACTATGCAAGAGATTACATGTAAATACAAAAGAAAGTAAATGTCAATTATGTAACTGTTACACTTGCAATTCAATAAATACAATTAATAAAATATACAAGTTTATCAAAGTAATGAACCTGCAGTCACACACACACATTATTGGGTTTGTGTAGGAGGGGGGGGTCCTTCAACACTATTGCCAGTGTGGCAGGAGGAAAAGAGTGTGACATTTACTTAATATCAAAACCCTGTGAACCTGTGTTTGTGGAGAGATATGTTACAAGACTTGGCAACTGTTTCCTTCAGTAAACAAAGGGAGATAATTTACAGTGTAAAGGGAAGCAACTCGTTTTATAAATTCCGAGCTGTACCAAGCCGGCATTGTTCAGAAGTTTTTTACTTGGATTTTTGTTTCGCTTTTTTGTTTATTTAAATAGGGTTTTGAAAGTTGAATAAAATTATTATAGTATTGAAAATCTTGTTAGCTGTTTACATCCAATAATTGTATAAATAAAAATTGAATAATAGTAACAGAAGTAGTTATAGTGTTATAACAATTTTGGTTCAATTAATAATTTGATAATAATAAAATTATTAATTCAACTGTATTAGAGCTGCCAAGATTTTCAATCTAAATGAGGATTTGCTAAGAATTTTAAAAACAGAAATGGCTTTCTATTCGACAATTTAAATGCTTCCATCAATATTAAAACACATTTTCTTTAATTACCCATGAATTTTCATGAGCCTGAATAGTCAATGAAATAAGTTTAAAAAATAAATAAAAATAGTATGTAATTTTCTTTTAAAAGAGAGAGGGGGGAGGGAGGAGACAGAGAATCATTTTTTTTTTATTTACAAAACCATTATTATCAACTGAAAATCTAATCTGAACTTACTCAATTCCAGCAGCTCTCAATTCTCGTCTTTTCTGCAATGCAGCCAAACGTCTGAAAATGAAAAATAAACAAAAATAGATGAAATTTAAAACAAGAGCCTTTTCTGAAAACACCTTTGTTTTTTATTTTATTATTTAATGCACGCGCAGACATCTTAGCGTCACTTAATTAATTCTATATTCTATATCTATAATCCCATTGTCACTGAAGATTTACTATTATTAGACTGGACTAGTGTTCAGGAAAGATGGAGGAAAATCATAGGTTGTTTTAGTCATCTGTAAATATAAAAATCTGATTTTTCATATATAAATTCTGATAAGGTTCCTATTAATATTTAGCCTTACATTATTGAAGGTATATGAAAAGTAATGTTTAAAGGATAAATATCTGACAGAATGCATAGATATAAAATAATATAAGAGAAATAAGCAGAGACAGACTGCTTGTGATATTATAGACTGCCTCACCCCCACAACCAAGACCACTGAGAGAGATTGGCTAGAAAATTAATGCCAATATGAAAGCAACGAACAACATTGTACTAGAAAGACCAGTGATGCCATGACGGTTGTTTGTTAACTTTTTGGGTGGCTGGATAGTGATGGAACCAGTGGACTGAGGAAGGGGCAGATGTGGCCAGTTTCCGGTAGTAGGTTGAGAGACAATCGGACATCTAGGATTTCTGATCAAGAGTAGATATATTTGAAGGACACCCGCTGTTTGATCAGAATGATGAGAAAGAGAGCTTGAGGCAGATCGGCGATAGAGATCGGCAATCAATGATCTCGACGGACAGATCAGCGATAAAGCCTGGGGCAGAAGGGTCGTACGACGGAGTTAGTCTTAACTGAGACCCTGAATTTCAGAGATGAGAGGTTTAGCTCAGATGAAGGCGCTAGCGAAGGAACCCTAACAACACACACACACACCCGTATTCAACAAGTCGATTGTATTTGTTGATTTTACAATGTATAAAAATTGTTAACTATTACTTTGCGTACAGTGACTGCTAACACTGGAATAGTCACACAGCCAGAGTAAGAAGATGAGGAAGAAGAAAAACCACAGCACATGCGTTTGGGGTGGGCAGTTGTTCGAGGCGCTGGCATAGTTATACATACATAGAACGTCCTAACTTTGTGAATATCTACTATACTTTTTGTTTTGTTTTATAGCATATCAACACTTTTGGGGTTATTTAATGCCAGTCTTTATAGTGGAAACATTTTATGCTTCAAGTTTTTAATATCTTCAAAAATGTATTTGTGGTATACATTTCTGTTTGGTTTGAGTATTTTAATTAGTTGTACGACAAAAAAGAATGAGGGGAAATAAAGACAAGCTACATAGAACAAAAAGAATTAACGCAAGTTCATGTTTATTTTGATTTTTCATTTCATTTACAAAACTTTGTCAAGAAAACATTTTATTAAACACAGTTAAGTAGATATACATAAAGTTGGGATAGTGGTTGAAGAAGTAAAACCCAAAGGCAGGGGATTGATATGGTATGGTATAGTGCTAGGGTTGGGGTTAATGGTAGGATGCTTTGGGTATGTATTTACAGATGATTGTTTGGTGGCAGTATTTTGGTAGTGAATAAGTACATAGAAAGGGAGTGTGTATTTGAGGGTGGGGGAAAAAGTAAAGACGAATGTTATGGTGGGGTTAGGGTAGTTTATGGAATTCAAGGTTTTGGAAAGAGATTCTTAAAAAAGTAGTTGAAATGTTTAAGCAGTTGGGTTTAAAAGAACTGGCTATGGTAGTGGAAAGTAATGGGATATGAAAAAGGCGCATAAATGTATGTTAAATGTGAAAATATGAAGATATAGTCTTATCCGATACCAAAATTAATATATTGTTAAATCAGGATATTTTTCGCTATAGCCAGTGAGATTTGAAAAAACAAAACAAAAAAAAACACGTCTCTAGTCAATTTGATTTATTAAATATCAAAATCATGGAACAATATTAGAAAGGAAAAAATGTAAACTAATGAAAATATTCTAATTTAAAGGCACACACACATGCATATAAAAAATCTTAATACTTTATAGCAAAACAAATTACAAAATAAACAATTTATTAACAATGTTCTCAAATACCTTGCTTCTTCCAACTGTTTTTCACGGGCTTTTCGTTTTGCCTTTTTGCCCTGAGTGTTGGCCAATCGAGCTCTTGCTTCCGACAACATTTCCAGTTCTGTTCAAAAGAAATAAACAAAATAATTGACTTGTATTCAGATTACCAGACCGCAAAATCAGAGTAAATTAATTGTTTTCAGACTCAGTGAAAATCGCCTGACTCTGATGTTATCAAATATTAGTGCAGCATTACGGTCGTGACTCTTCAAACTGTAAATAGATATGGCTGGTGTGCGTCTTAAAGCAAAAATATATTGTTGACACGTTAATAGTAGTAGCAGTGGCAAAGCAGCAATTGTAACATGTCATCTTTTCACATACAGTCAGTAATGTGTAGCAGTCTGCATAATATGGTGGTGTCTCTTTGTATATGTGTTCACAGCGGCTATATAATAACAACAGCACATATTCTTTTTGGGTTTAATAATTTTTAATTATTTAGAGCTTATATTCAAAAAGTCTGAGACATTGGAGATAGATGATAACTCAGATATATTTCAGATGAGTTGGGTGGCTTTAAGAAATTGATTTCTAAACTAACCTATCTCTGGGCAGATCTTTATTGATCTCTCTTTCTCTGAAGTTCATTTTTATCACTTCCTCTCATGTTTTCCTTAGCTTTCTTCTGTGAAATGAACCTGCTACCTAAACTGTTCTACATCTACTAACCCAACATGGTCATATCATCGAAGAGTCCTGTTCTGCACACATCTCCTTATACTGTCCAGATTTAATCTTCCTCCAAGGTCATCAGAACAAAGCCTGCCTTTAAAACTCATATTAAACATCTATTGTATCATTCTCATATCATTTCTCTCAAATTAGCTTTCCATCTACTAAAACACAAATTTTCGTTTTCAGGATCCCAAATTCACTTTCCAGTTTCTTAAAATAGAATTTAGTACACTGAAAACGTACACATACTGGTTATTCGATTTGAAACTTTAATATTATAAAATAAATAGAATACGCACAGATAAAATACTCTTCATTAACCCTAAAACAACATTACTGTAAGAAAATTAGTTATAACTATATAACAATTTGGTTCAATTACCAAACACAGCAAAAAACCGTTTTACTTTCTTTCATTTATAACTTGAAAAATGTAAAAAAAAACAACTCAAATAAAAATAATTATGCTTCAGTGGTGGGAGCAGGAGTTCCTTGGGTTTCTTAATTTTCCCGAGCAACGCCGGGACATGGGCCCCGCTCGTAATAAATAAGAGTTTCTTTTTGTAAATTAAATTGAGAGAAAAATTTGTTTAAATTCTTCATTTCAATTTACTCCAAAGATGTTATGACTTAATTTACTCAAATGAAAATGGAATTCCGTTGGGATATTGCACAATTCAATAAAATGGCTCTTCAGTCTTAAAAATGTTGGTTTTTGGGTTCTTAAAAAGATAAATCTTAATAAAATAACAATTATCAATAATGTTTTTTTTTAAATAAATAAATCATCCAAAACAAAAAAATATCTGAACATTTCTTACCATCTTCATCCATATCCACAGGATCAGGTCTTGCAGGTTTTGTCTCAGGATTCGGATCAATTTCTCCTGGCTTAAGACGTCTTGGATCATCTTCATTATCTTGATCCTTATTCTGGGCTTTATCTCTGCAAAAACAGATCCAGATTCAGATACATTCTGATAAATTAACATTACCATAAAATCTACTAAAACTTACATTAACATTTTAGGAGATTTTTAATTCAACGATAATATTGTGTTGTCGTAATTTACACTCAAACAAAAAATTGATTGAAAAATACACCTTAAAGATTCTTTGAGGGGAGTCCTCAGTGACATGCTGGCTTCATTGCTTGTTTCGGGCTTTTCAATATCATACCAACTCAACTAGTAACCCAGCTTTACTCCCACCTCAAAAGCCACATGCTATGCGACTAAGTAGCATGTTACGACTAAGTGACATATTTGTGTCTAAGATTTACGAAACAAAAGAATATCTAGTTTGAATTATTTTCTTTTAAAAAATGTGTATAATTAATGGGTATAGGGAAAAGACTGGACACCATCTCAGTCTGTGTGTATCTTGAACTGACCGATGACCTCTTGAAATGTCAGTTCTTTGTTGAGAACTTTCACTAGGTGAGTTTTTTGATTGGCTAACCAATCACAAACCATGTTGCATTTTCTGCTCTCCTACAATTGGTCAGTCAATGAGAGCCTTTGTTTCACTAAAAAATGTGAGTCCTAAAGCCAAGCCACAATATGTAGGCTGGGTTTTATTTAAAAAAATAGCATGCCTTTTTATTTGTTGATATTATTGTTGAAGGGTCCCAAACAGGTCAAGAATTTGTCTAGCATTTAATAAAATTTTAATGAGATTTAAAAATTATGAAATTAAAAAATATTTTCAAGAAATATAAAAAGTATAAAATATATACATTCATATCAATATATATTAACTACATCTCTGCTTCCTATTAATAAAGAAATGGAGGGTATGTACACTATATTTCATTTTAAATGTATTTTCTATGAATTCAGAAAAATGCATTTAATTCAAATACCTATTTTTAATGCAAAAGGAATATAAAAGAAGAAAAATATCTATCTATGGTATCAAATTTTGATTAATTCCATTTTCACTTTTGGTACCCCTGTTAGAGATTGAACAGGTAGATCCACTAGTACATAATTTAGTTAGTTGAAAATAACAGGAAATGGAAACAATTGAGAGGTCAGCCGAGATCAACTTGGTAACCCCCAGTTGAAAATTTCTTTGGCTGTGGGAATTTTTTTTTTTTTTTATTGAAATCGTTCCAGACAAGGCATGAAGCCAATTGATGTAAGGAGCTAACAAGAACAAATATGATTATCGCAAAGACAGGAGATGCCTATTGGCCTTAGTCTTGAAAAGACCAAGGTTATAGGTAGGAGGAAAACAATCAGCAGGAAAAGAGTTCCACAAGCCTGCGGTTCTTGGAAAGAAGCTACTGAATTAGGAAGCTGTGTTACGAGGCATGCCTATTATGTTAAAACTCATTGATAAATGTTGGTGGTGTTATGAGATGCGACTGGAGCACCCTGAGTTGCTAGAGATGATTTTAATATTAGAAACAAATATGATGCCACATGGCTCAAAGAAAGAGGGTGAAAGAAAAGACAGTCTATTAGAAAGTATGTGAGGTGTTTGGACATGTAAGGCCATTGGCTGTTAAGATATAATTAATTAGTGATTTTGCAGACACAGATGTAGAGAATGTTGACTTTTAACTTAAAAGTATTGAAGACGATATACATTAAGACCCACCGACCTTCCTCATGTAGACAGAAGGAGAATCTTTTGGGCCTTAGTGTTATCTCCTTTTCGTCTCAAATTATTTATGTATATTTGTGTATATCTATGTGTGCATATATATTTTATTATTGTTATGGTGTGATGTTGATCTACCCTATTTCGGGTGTAAATGGACTTTTCTAGAGACTATGAATAGAGTTACGACTAAGTGCCGTGGCAGTCATAGCCACAGTATCGGACGCAGACTTTCTGTAACATACTATTTCTGTACTTCTGTAAATACACTCTTGTAAATATACCACCGTGTTGTCTTAATTATTATTGGCCCTTCAAGGTCACAACAATTATAGATGTTTATAGTATTTAATGAAAAACTTGCAATAAAATATGCTACAACGTGACCCCTCCCAGATACAACAAAAAATGTCACTGATGGAATCATCAATGAAATTTAGAATCCATTCTGTAATCCAACCATATCTAAATAAACTTCAGTCTATGGATGACTTGTTCACCAAGTTACAGTCATGAATGTCCAACAGTCTTTGTTTTATTGCCGTTCAATCTCAGTCATGATCAATACTGAGTGCAACCTAGTGGTCGTTAAGAATTTTGGGGCAGACGAAGAAGAAGTGTTGTAAGGGATGAATAGAGGTTTAAACAGGATGGAGCAACTTCCCATACTTCAAATGACTGGTTGGAATGGCTGCGGGGACACTTTTGTGATCGTCTCATCAGTAAGAGGTGTTATCCTGAATGGGCTTCACACTCACCAAACCATAATCACCTAGATTTTTATCTGTGGTGTTATCGCAAAGATAATGTCTATCAAAACGATCCCCAGACTATTCCTGATCTAGAGAGAGCCATCACAGTCCAAAAACAGGGCAGTGAAAAGAGAGAAGTCTGTATAATTATTAAGGCATGATTTAGAGTTTGTTTTTTTATATAAAAATGGCTCCAGACAAGGCATGAAGCTAATTGATGTAAGGAGCTAACAAGAATGAATGATTATCGCAAAGACAGGAGATACCTATTGATCTTAGTCTTGAAAAGACCAAGGCTATAGGTTGGAGGAAAACAGTCAGCAGGAAGAGTTCCACAAGCCTGCAGTTCTTGGAAAGAAGCTACTGGAATATGAAGCTGTATTACAATGAGGTATCAAAACAGTGAATTGATGGAGATAACGAGACAAACGAGCTGGAACAAAGGAAGCAGGGAATAGATCAGGCAATTCTGAAGAACACATGCCATAATAGTATTTATAGAAAAGACAGACTAGCAACATCACGTCTGTGAGAGAGAGGGTGCAGAGAAGAAAAGAGTGAGGCCAATCAATTTACAGGTACGTTTCTGCACCTTATCAAAACCCTCTTCAACAAAAAGAAATTATTTGATCTTTCTTTCTCTCTTCTTCCAATTTCTACATTTTCCACTTCAGCAATGGTGTCCGAGCCACAACTTTATCTGTTTCTTACAAAAACTAATCAGCATGTTTTTTGTTTTTTTTTAATGTAAAAACTTTTGTTCGTAATTTGTATAGAGTATTTCCTACAATTAGCAAGGCAACCCAGATAGAGTCAAATTAAATGTCTCTCTCGAAAAACATAAATAAAAGAAGAACTTACAGCAGATATTCATAGTGCTCCAAACATTGAGCTGCTGTCCGACCAATTATGGGAGCAATTGTCCTCCACTGGGTCGGCATCAGTTTAGCTAAATGCAGCAGTTTTTCCTCCTCTTCCCGACTCCATTCGGTTTTCTTTATACTTGGATCTAGCCATTCATACCTACAAAAAAAGAAAATCTGTTATGAAATAATATGCTTGTACCTTCATCGATATGTACATTATCACCTTCCACTCCGATTGTAAAAAAAGTAATCAATGATTATCTGATGTCGCTGACTAACAAAACTTTAGATTTTACCTATTTTAAAATGAATTGTTCCCAAATCGAATATAACATCATAGATAGAATTCTATTATCATTATCATCAACTTAAATAAGACATTTGCTTTATTTATTTAAAGAATATTTAGCTGACAGCTATTTTTACAGTAATAAAAAGAAGATTTAAATTGTTACAATATATAAACTAAAGTCAAAACGTTTGTTTCATTTATTTAGAAAATTTATTTAGCTGAAAAGTATTTTTACAGTAAATTGAAAGAGAAATGTTAGGTTAGCAACCATGGAATTTCCACAGGGTCCTAATAAGTAAATTCTAAATATATAAAAATATCAAAAGAAAATGAATGTTATTTGATTATAATCAAATACCAAGTTTCAACTCTTGTCACCAATCTTCAAGGCATTGTCTCATCGTCCATCTGACAAACTCATTAACCCTTATCCTCGAGTGGCTTGGTGGCCTTGATAAGCAGTGACTCATTAGTACATAAAAAATAATTTCCTATAATTTTTCCCCAATCATCAAGAAAAACTTTTGATGCCTTCAACAAAAATAGCTTTTAACAAGGAGAAAATAAGATCCACACTTGGGTGAGAGGTTAAATGTTTCATCTTAAAAATGACCTTTTCATTGAAAGCAGTAGTTCTCAACAGGGTTGTGGAATCAGAGATTTTAGAAGGAGTTGGACTCATAAGAATCTTAGAAGTCTAAGTCAGATTTTTTAATCTTCGAAGAATCAACAGACAGTCTGAACATTAGAAGACTTTAAAATAAGGCGTCAGAGTCAGATATTTTAGAATTATAGGAATCTGAGTCGGAATTTTTTTAATCTGAGGAGTTGAACCTTATACCTTCCAACTCTGCAATCCTGGTTCTTAACTTATGGTTCATGGGGAATGGAGACAATTCTAACAAGGAAACTGATGGCTTTGACATGTCATTTGTCATTCTCCAACTGATCTGATTTACAAATCAATAGCGCTGGCCCCATTACCGGGATGGCACAAGAGGAAGGGAAGTCAACTTGGTTCAAAGGAGGAGAAATCCACTTGGTTCACGACCGACTTGTAAGTTGTTGCCTGCTTGCGCATCCGTGACTTCAAACATCTATTATAGTCTGGTAACCCTGCAAGGGAATGCTAAATAGGTTGCCAAATTTAGCCTTTTCTGATGAAATTTAAACTTAAAAAATTGTATTTGATCTTTTTTTTTTATTTAGCTTAAATTTTGGCTTTCTTTCCTATTATTTTGCATAAATAACTATTTGAAAATTTTATAATTAAATCATTTTTGAGTTAAAATAATTTTTGAATTCAAATAATTATTTTGTATTCTAACACCTTGTAAATTAAACGATTCGTACCCCACAGAAGTGTCATCAGTTATCAAATGATCCCTCCTGGTGTTGTGATTGGTTATAACAACCAACCTCTGCTATTGGTCTATTGCTAATGTCATTTCCTGTACTGATACACGTTTTGTTCTCATAGAGTCTTCATTCTGTGTACAGTTAAAGTTCATTGCATTTGACTATATTGCAACATGTATTTATCAAACTTATGACTAATACAGCGATGTTTACTGTGTTTGTAGGAAATTCGATTGTGATTTTGAAATCTTTGAACTGTTAATTTGAATGCTTACAATTTGGCTTTGTTTTTAATGACTATTTGTTTTGTTTTGGCTTTTTTTCCGAAAAGTTTAGCTTTAAGCATTCAAGTATTTACTATAGTCTGGCAACCCGCGCATTTCTATATTGATTAGATATTTACTATTAGCAGCTACATTTGCTGCTGATAACAAAGATGGTTCCACCTAAAAAATATTCCTCATTGGATAAAGTATTTTTTTAAAGAAATGAAACTGAATTACAACTACTATAGTCTGGCAATTTTTCTTTTGAAAGAATATTTTCTTCCCTTACCATCTAGCTTTGCATTGTTTGGCTGATTTTCTGTGTAGCAATGAAGCAATTCGTGCCCATTGGTTTTTGCCATATTTCATAACAGCCGCCTTGAGAATTTCATCCTGAAAAAAAAAAAAGAAGAAGATAATAAAGAAATGTAAAAAAAGAGAAAAGAATTAAAAGTTCAATGTTATGGTAATATATGCACCGAGGAAAGCACTCAGAGTTGGTGGCCTTGTGTCAGACTCCGATGCAAGTGCAAACAGAAAATAAAACATAAGATTGCAACATATACTTTTTATAAAGAAGAAGCTAGTATAACTGATGAAAAATAAATAATTGAATATGCTGAGAGAAAGCGAATGAAGTAAAAAATTATAATAGAGAGTGAGAAAGAACAGAGAGGAAAGAGTGAGAGGGTAAGAGAGAAAGAGAGGGTAGAAAGATGAGAAGAGAGAGGGGGAAGAGAGAAAGAGAAGGAGAGTGAATAAAAACAAAGATCATTAAGAAATCATCATCATATTCGGTTTAACATCTGTTTTACATGCTGACATGTGTTGGACGGCTTTTAGAAATTGACTTCAAAACTATCTCTGGCCAGGTCTTTATCTATTCATCTTTCTCTCAAATCCTTTTTGCAATCCAACCATATTTGGTATAAATAAACTTTAGTCCATGCCTGACTTGTCCACCAAGTTTCAAGCATGAATCTCCAACAATCTTTGCTTTTGATATGTAGACCGTGGAGACACTTTGGTTATCATTTCATCAGTAGGTGTGATCTTGAATGGGCTTCACTCACAGGACCTTAATCCCCCCTTCCGATTTTTATCTGTAGAGTTATCTCAAAGATAATGTCTATCAAAACAATTCCAGACTATTCCTGAACTGAAGAGGGCATCACAGCCAATATCAGTTGAGTGCCAAAAAAGAGTGTGTCAGAGATATTGAATATTTAGCATCTAGTATCCAGGTGTGCTTATTATTGAACAGCGATAACACAAAAGCTGTTGGACATTCATGACTGAGACTTGGTGAACAAGTCAGACAGACTGAAGTTTATTTGTACCAAATATGGTTGAATTGCAGAAAAGATTGTGGATTTTATTAACGATTCCATGAATGCCATTTTGTTTTTTGTCTTTTTTCTGTGGGGGTTATCCTATAATATATCATTATAATATAAACATTTTTTTCAATCATCTAAAATCAGACTAAAACAGCTGCAGATACCTGCTGATTCTAAATATGCCATCAGTTTTGCTTGGAGATCAACCATTGGCAACTTTTACATGCACAGACACAAACACAGATATCTTTCCTTTATGTAACTAAATTCGTATGGCTACCCAGCGTTGTCCAGGGGCATGGACGCAAAAATAGAATAGTTAAAAAGTATGCATAACATCTTTCTTTTAAAACTTTTCTCTCTCCACTCCATAGTCAATAAGGATTTCTCCTCCTCTTGTCTAGAAAAAAACAGATACTACACTCTGATCCTAGCCCTAAGGCCAATAAAGTGTATTTTAGATTGAGTTTTACACCAAAGGTCAATGGAAAAAATCTCTCTAAATGTCGTTCCCCCCCCCCTAATTTTTTACCTGGTTAAACACAAAGAATGAGTATTACAAAAAACAAATGTGTCCAAGGCAATGCTGAAAAAGAATATATCAACTTTGTGAGTATTTTAGTTTAACACACAGACAACTGCTCTTTATATAACAGTTGAGTCATTCCATACAAAACGAACAAGGGTCAAGTCATAAATGACAGATTTTTTTAAATTTGGTACACTGATAAATCTTCTATATACAGCATAATCACGTTGACACATCCGTTCTCGTTAGATCAATGAAGTTAAGTAACATTGAGCCTGGCCAGTATTAGATGGGTGACCATTTGGGAATACCAGGAGCTGTATGTGAGTCTGGAAAAGCAATGGCAACCTACAAGATTTAATCTTTCTGTTGAGACACCCACATGATAACTCGAAACACGGTCAACTTGTTTCAGAGTTGCGATACGGCCTGCGACGACCTGAACAGGTCATACTGATGTCTTTTTCTATTTACTTCTATCATGCCTGTGTATATTTGATCTTCTACACTTATACACCTATTGTTACTGCAAGTTTGGTATTATTAGACTGGGCTAGTGTACAGGTGAGATGGAGAAGAATTATTGGTTGTTTGGTTCATGGTTAACTATAACAGCCTGCTTTTAAAATAATCTAGAAGACCTAAAATGGTTGTCACAAGGAAAAAAAAAGAAAAAACGTTTTATGAACAAAACTAATAAGTATTTATTTAAGTTACTGACACCGTTGGGTGTAGGTTAGCGAAAGTTAGAACAGTGTCTGAATCAAGAAAGGAATCAAGCAAAAAAGTAAGAACATTCTTTGGCTG
Source organism: Sepiola atlantica (assembly GCA_963556195.1). NCBI lineage: Eukaryota > Metazoa > Mollusca > Cephalopoda > Sepiida > Sepiolidae > Sepiola > Sepiola atlantica. The sequence continues at coordinate 117,923,511 of OY744520.1, forward strand.
CCGAAAGTTGACGCGCAGTTTATCTTCAGACAAAGATAGCCAGTGCTCATGTGTCCAAAAGCAGGAGAGGAAGAAGGCGTCTTTTTTTGTTGCTTACAGGAAACTCTCTAGTGACTACTGCATGTATCCCACAAGTGTTGAAGTAGTTCTTCAAAGGGGGTTGAAATTAATACGCCATCAAAGCTGATTGGTCAATGTGTGACCAAATCACCTAACAGAGACTGCTCTCTGCGAGGAGAAATAAATGTTATGTTTATGACTGCTATATCTTCAAATGGTGATAAATGATAGATATCTTCATATCTGAAACATGAAAATGTCAATTAGTATCAAATATTGAAGTTTCAAACATGTACTAATTATATTTTGTAAGGTGTCTATTTACGGCATAACCACGTTGACACACCGGTTCTCGTTAGATCACCGAAGTTAAGCGACATTGAGCCTGGCCAGTATCAGACGGGTAACCATTTGGGAATACCAGGAGCTGTATTTGAGTCTGGAGAAGAAGTATTGGTTATTTGGTTCATCCATAACTATAAGAGTCTGATTTTAAAATAATCTAGATGAACTAAAACAAGTTACACTAATGTCTTTTTTTTTTTTATAGATCTTCAGGATAGGAATTGAATGATGCTTAATTGCGTCATCATCATAAGTACTAATACAACAAGGGTTGAATCAACTTATTTCTGTTCGTACCCGACTAAAACAGCTGCAGAGACCTGCTGATTCCAAATATGCCATCAGTACTTTGTTGCTGTCGGACTGAGGTATGGTCCTGTTCAGTCTCAGAGAGTCCACCCTCCCAGGCTTTACCTTCTCTTTAAGAAGGGGTTAGTTTATCGCTAATCACCTGAGGCGCTCATAACAGGGAATGTCGACGGGGTTGCTCAGGCATTTTTTAGGCCAGAATGCGCTAATCTTAGTGCACTGGCTTTTCAATTTAACACCTGACCTTGTATCTAACCTCCTTGAGAGGTAAATAAAATAGGTACCAATACAACAGAGGTGTAGCTTCTGCCTCTTACAAAAGTTTGGTATGCCTGAGCTGGCTTATAAAGTGGCCGATGTTAACAAGTTAAGCAAAATAATTTATTTTAAACAAATAAAAAGGAAAATTTCAACTTTGAAAAGAAACAATCATTGATTGAAATTTAAGAACGCTTAAAGCAACATTCAAAATGCTTTGCGACAATCTTTCATCCAAAACTAAAAAATTGACGAGCAAACGTCATTAAATGCCACGATGACTAACCTTTTTCTAAATGATAAAAAGTATATGTTTAAATGCAAGTTAAAACAAGATATTGATTTTTCAGCTATTAGTTTTAAAGCACATCAAAACTTTTGTGACTTGTTATTCTAAGTAGATTTCTTTGACATACTAGCAGGGATACCGTGTTGCCCGGGTGCAAACTTTCCATCTGGTTTGGTTGTTTTGTTTTATGGTATATCAACCCTTTTTGGATTATTTAATGCTGAATCGGGTCATTTTGGTAAAAGTTTTTATGCTTTAAGTTCTTTATATGTTCAAGTATTTATTCAAAGTGTTTAGTTTAATTGTTTTGTTTTATGGCATATGAACCCTCCTCGGGTTATTTAATGCTGAATCCGGTCGTTTTGGTTAAAGTTTTCATGCTTCAGGTTCTTTATATGTTCAAGTATTTATTCATGGTGTTTGGTTGAGGGGAAGAGGGGGAGGGAAAGTGCTGTTTTTTTTGTTTTGGGTTTTGCAGAACATGATTGAGTTTTGCAAAGAGAAAAAAAATAAAACATCAATGTTTGGTGTATTTTGGGTCAGGAAGCCGATATCTTCAGTTCTCAACTGTATTCTCTTTCTGTCTAATAAGGTTTAAAACTGATCACCATACACCGGCCCCTGAAACAGTACCATACTAAATTATCATGAAGCGTCTAGGAGGATGGAAAGACAGAGGAAGGAGAGCACGATCCAGAACTCCTCTGGAAGGGCACAGAGAGTACTAGAACCCTTAGGATATTTACTTTTAATCTTTTTTACTTTGTTCACCCCAAACACAGCATATTGCAACTGAGACATAAGAGGCTACTGAAAATCTTTGTTCTCAGCCTTTTAGCTGGGATCAAAGTGTAGTATCTGGTCCGATGGATGCTACATCCTTATAGACCGGTATCGTCTTGGCCTTCAGGCTTTGATTCCGCCGGTCTGAGGGATTGTCCTGTGCAGCTCTAGGAGGTCCACCCTCCCAGGCTTTGCCTTCTCACCCTTTGAGAAGGGGTTAGTTTATTGCTAATCGCCTGAAGCGCCCCTACTAGGGAATGCCGACGGGGCTGCCCAGACATTTTTTGTAGGCTAGAGCGCTCTTCTTTCTCGAGGATGCTGGCTTTTCAAATCCCACTTTCCCGACCTTGTGTCACATCTTACTGCTGTAGGAGGAAGATAAATACTTCATAAGCGGCTACTGTGATTAGGGGCCAGACTTATAGGGGTCATCCTAAGTGAGGAGTTGTGTAGCAAGATGTTTGTTCACATTACATTTAAATTTCTGCATGTTGGTACAGTCAGGAAGCAGGGAGGGATTTCAAAAGGCAAACGGTCCTAGTAAAGAAGCTATTAGAATAGAAAGTTTTCCGGAATCTGAGGAACTCTACAGTGAAGGGATGGAATTTTGTTGCTATTGCAGTAAGTTCATTGGAGCATATTAGTACTGTGGAAGTACTTGTAAAACAAGCACAGGGATGCAACCTTGCAGCGACGGGACAAGGGTTGGAGTTTGGTAGACAGTGTGGAACCTATTAGGTTGGAAACTCTTTTTTGCACTCTGTCCAAGAGGGAGAAACTAGTGTTGGTGCATCAACCTAGATGTGGCAACAATACTTCATGCATGGATGAATGGTGGCTTTGTAGAGATATAGTATACAGGCAGGTGTAAAAAGTTTTCTAGCCTAGTAGAAGGAGCCCATCTTCTTTGCAGCAGACTTGGCAGTATCTTTTTATGTATTTATTCCAATTTATGTTGCCTGTGAATGTTAGGTTGAGGAGTTTAAACGTCAAACTCTTGGGAAGGGTGCTATTAACCATGGCAATCAGTAATTGGAAAGGTTTCTTATAATTGTTAAAGGAAAGGAGCTTTGTCTTGGTAGCATTGAATGTGGCCATTAATTTTTGGCCCAATTCTACTACATTTTAAGGATACAGCTATTGCCTTGGATATATGTGTGTTCGATTTGTCCACATGTCGAGAGTAGAGTGTGGTGTCATCAGCAAATATACACATTTCAGACACAATTGCATTAGGATGGCCGTTTATGAAGATCAGGAATAATAAAGGTCCAAGTATCGACCCCTGGGGCACATCCACATTAATGAGATGTTGTTTGGATTAGAGGGCCGCAGTATTAGGGGTCTATCTTCAAAATCCATTTGCACCTAGCTTAATCTCTTCATTAGGATGATAATAGAAAAAAAAGAATAAGTCATTTTTGAGGTATAGGGGGCATTTTATGTGATTTTGCCGTTTTTCGGGCTAAAATTTGACGTGAAAATCAATGATTGTCAATAACTTCTGAATAAGTGGGCTAAAAAGGCTTATATTTTCACCAATGCTAACGGCCCTCTATTTGGATATACGGCTATTGAAAACAACCTGGATCTTTTTTTTTAGCTAAAAAGGATTTGGTTATATTTGATATTCTTCCAATACCCTATGAATTAATGTTCATGAGAAGACCTTCACACCAGACCTTATTAAAGGCTTCGGATACATCAAACGCTACTGCCCTAGCTTCATCTGCCTTATCACGTGTATGGTATATGCGTTCAAAGATGATCGTAAGGATATCCGCGGTAGAACTAGATTGCCTAAATCCATACTGTTGGTTAGAAAGAAGTTTATCATATTATATTGCTAGATTGATTAATGATTCAAAGATTTTAGCGAAGAGCGTGAGTAAACTAATGGGGCAATAATTTTGCAGGTCAGTTCTTTCATCAGTTCGTGAAAACTCGTATTATAGAGGCAATTTTCCATCTATCAGTGATACAGGATTTGACACAGCATTTGTTATAGAGTTTGGAGAGAACAAAAGGCCAGCTCAGCAGAGCATTTCGTTATTATTATAACAGGAATAAGAACTAGTTCACATGCTTTGGAGGTGTCAAGGTTTTTTTTTATGATATCCATGTAATGGAAAGAAGGGGTGATAATCAGATCATCTAGTGTTGTTTCTATCCGTAGTGGGAAATTAGTGAGGGAGTGGTTTGTTGAGTCCAAAGCGAACCATTGTGTAAGCAGTTCAGTCTTATCCATTGCCCTGGTGGCTGGTTAGTGAGGGAATTGTTGATTGCCCATTGTTCACCACACTATTATAAATTTTCCAGAAATCACGAGTTCCTAATTTCTGTAATTCAATGTGTTTTATGGTATACTTACTCTTACCTGCAGCTATTACACTCTTACAGTGGTTTCTAGATGCTATAATGTTTTGTCTATTTGTAGCTGACTTATGATGCTTGAAACGGCAGAATGCTCGCTGTCTATGTGCAATAGCAGTTGAACAGGTCAACGTGGAAAGAGTGGAGCTTACTATAGAATTTCCGTATCAGGACAAATGCTTTTTTGCCTGCTTTGACCCACTCAGTTACCTCCTCTGCACACTGTTCAGCAGGGAGAGAAAAAGTTTTACTCCCAGTGATTCCCAATCAGCACGTTGGTAATATCTCGTTGTTTTGAGTAATGATATAGCAGTCGTAAACATTGACATTTCTTTTTTTTTTGTCGAGAGCAATCAGCCTCCATGGCGTATTAATTTCGACTGAAACTTTGAAGGACTACTTCCAGACCCTTTGTGATTTGCAGATCAGACAGACAGCTTCCAGGCAGCAACAAAGAAAGATGTCCTCTCTCCTGCATCCGTCACTTAGACGCCGAACAAAGCTATCTTCACTTTAAGATACATTGCTCCAAGAAGACTTTTGGCAGCAAACCAACTTTATTACTTTAATTCCTTTGTTCATTGCTTAAACTTCTGGCAACCTACACCCAACAGTGTCGGTCACTTAAATACCAATATTGTTGTTTATAGACGAGCATTGATTTCCTTTCATTTGACGACTTTTTGTTACAAATTATTATAGGAGTTGGCCTTACTGTCTATGCGAAGATAGGCTCCTATAATGGTGCTTCGGTTTGGAGGTTTACTGTGATATCAACCATTATTACTAGGTGATCAGCACACCCGAGTGGGCTATGAGAATCTGTCACACAGGCTTCGGCTAGTGTTCTTATGGTGTAAAAAAAAAAAAATACTCGTTTCTTTTACACTGTTCTTCTGTGTTTGTCATCATTTCTTTGCCACTGCCATATTTAGTCGACATATCTGATATTCAGTATTTTACAGTAGTAGTAATAGACAAGCCTCCACTCTATAATAAAGACCATTGTTTATTTGTATATAAATCACTAATCATTGGAACACAGGGTGGAGCAGGTGCTAGTCTGATTGCAAGAATTTGAAGTGGATACAGTAAATTCAAAGAACCTTTGCCATTACTAACCAGCAGAGTATTACCATTGTCGACCAAGGGAATAGTCTCTGAGACATGTGCATAGTGTGATGATGTATGGAAGTGAATCCTGGCTAGTAAGGATTGAAGACATGCGTTGCATGGAGATAAATGATATAAGAATGATACGAGGGATGTGTAATGTGAGTCTTAAAAACAAGCTTAGAGCTGATGACCTCACAGAAAGAATAAATCTGGACAGTACAAGGAGATGTGTGCAGAAAAGTAGACTTCGCTGGTATGGCAATGTTGAAATAATGGATGAGAGTTCTTGGGTTAGTAGATGTAGAACAGTTGAGGTAGCAGGTTTAGTTCACAGGGAAAAGGCAATGAAAACATGGGAGGAAGTCATAAAAATGAACCTGATGGAAAGAGAGATAAATAAAGACTTGCCCAAAGATAGGTTACTTTGGAAGTCAATTTCTTAAAGCCGTCCAACGCATGCAATCATGTAAAGTAGATGTTAAACTGAATATGATGATGACGACGATGATAATAAATAAACATAAATTCATCTCGTCACACAAACGTTAGTGAGCAAAACACGTGTCTCTAGGACAAACACGTGTCTCCAGGACGAAACCAAAGTGGTGGGAAGAAATGAGAAAGCAAATAGCAAGTCAGACCCCCCCGCCTGAAATGAATTCAAAAAGAAATCCTCCACTCTAAATAAAAAGTCAACAGTGGGTGTTTTTTTTTCTTTAGGTCATCAGAAATTATAATAATTTATATATGAAAATTTAAATTACTGACGTAATTCTAATTTTATATGAATATTAGTGCGAACACTGTAATTTTTTTAGCGGAGGATGTACATTCTAGTAAAAAGACTTTAATGACCAAACCAATAGCGTAATAATTAGATCCTATTATTACGGTATTGTTTGGTCATTAAATTAGTAATTGAAACAAATTGTTATAAAACTAGAAGTAATTTAGTTACGATAATGTTGTTTCAATAGAAGTCATCTTAAAGCTTGAAAATATACAGGGTGTTTCAAAAGTCTTGGGAACATTACAAATGCGTATATCTCATGAACTATTCCAGGTAGAAAAATGAAACTGGTGCCATTTTAAAGCTTGCTTAATCAAGTTTTTGGTCATACTAATGATTTTCGTGTTATCTTTCCAGGTGCAGTAATGGCGTTCTCTAAACAAGACAAGGCATTTTGCGTCCTCCAATTTGCAAAGACTGAATCGTGGACATGTGTTCAGTGTGCATTTCGCAGGAAATTTTAAAAAGAAGCCCCTTAAAGGAAATCCATTGTCAGATGGCATGCTAAATTTGTGAAAGATGGGTGTTTGTGCCCAAGTAAGCGAACAGGTTGCCCTTCAACTTCAGAAGATGCAGTTGAGCAAGTTCGGACAGCCTTTCAGCGGAGCCCCCGTAAATCAGTGAGAAGAGCCAGCAGGGAACTTCAGCTTGCTCCAGCAACTGTCTGGCGTGTCTTAAGGAAACGACTGCAAATGGTACCTTACAAGCTCAAGTTGGTCCAAAAGTTGAAGGACACTGATAAGCCACTTCGCCGTGACTTTTGCATTGCAATGCAAGAGAAGTTGGAAGATAACGGCTTTGATGACCGGCTTGTTTTTAGCGATGAGGCGACCTTCCATCTGAATGGCAAAGTTAACAAGCATAACACTCGCATATGGGGTACTGAGAATCCTCATGAACTTCTTGAGCACGAGCGAGATTCACCAAAAGTGAACGTGTTTTGTGCAATTTCCAAGAAAGGTGTCTATGGACCGTTCTTCTTTGAAGAGGCAACTATCACTGGTGAATCCTATCTCAACATGCTGGAAGACTGGTTAATGGCTCAGTTGGAACAAGCAGAATCTGATGACTTCATTTTTCAACAAGATGGTGCACCACCACACTGGAGTCTTAGAGTAAGGCAGTTTCTTAACACAAGGCTGCCTGGTAGATGGATTGGGAGATCTGGGCGAGGTGATGACGTTCTCATGCCCTGGCCTCCTAGGTCTCCAGATCTTACCCCGTGTGACTTTTTCCTTTGGGGCTTTGTCAAGCAACAAGTCTATGTGCCGCCCCTTCCAAGAGATATTGACGAACTAAAGGCTCGAGTAACGGCAGTTGTGGGAACCATTGACGTCAAGATGCTGGAACGCGTTTGGCAGGAAATGGACTATCGACTAGATGTCTGCCGTGTGACGAATGGTGCTCATATTGAGCAACTTTGAAGATTCCCCACAAAACTTGAAACTTTAACCTTTCCAACGGTACCAATTTCATTTTTCAACTCCTAATAGTTTTTGAGTTATTAAAAATCGTTATGTTCCCAAGACTTTTGAAACACCCTGTATAACAAATAACTGTTTACCAAATGCATTAACGTTAGTCATGGCGGTCACCTTCTTTTTCAGGCTTAAAGGATAGTGAAAAAAAACCAAGCTTACGGTATCAAGTCCGGGGGTGGTTGCCAGTCGGATTAGTGTAAGATTATTTATTATTATTGTATTTTAAGCCTGAAATTAGCAACCCCCTACAAAACAATCGACCGCCATTTTTTTATCTACTCGTGTTTTTAAAAGTGACGATAACAAATTTAGAGATGATAAATCTTACAATCAGTTTCCATGCTTTAAAATTATACAGGTCGGTAGAAATTTTAATTTTCTTGCGTTTGGTAAAAGTTATTTGTTGTATATTTTGTTTGTTTTCGATTTCTCGGCTGTTAACTATACTGCATTAATGTCAGCATTTTGAATAGGCCTACTAATACTAATAGAAGTTCCTACAACCTAAAAACAAAAATCACATGCACAGAAAAGAAAAAAAAAATGGTGTCTCCCAAACAACGCGTTTTTAGCTTTCGAGATAAATTTATCCAAATTCAACTTTCACTTTATATTTGATGTTTATTGTTCATACGGGTTTTTATTTCTTTTTAAGTTTCGTCCCTTTTTGCTCTAAATTAACCTTTAAAAATGTGGAAATATTTAAGCTTTGCGTAACATCTCGAACTCGGAGTGATTCGAACTGGATGCGATGGTGACTGAAAATTGTTCGAAAAAAACAAAAAAAACATTGAAAAATAAACAGTTCGATAAAGTATGTTTTTATGCTTCAGAATTAAATAAAGTTGTTGCATAAACAAATATTTAGCAACATTCGTTCAAAATAAAAACAACTTGCAAAAAATGTAAGAAAAACCTCTGCAACCATAACCCTCCAAAACAGCTACGTTCTTTTTTATTTGTCATGACATACTTATTAATATATTTTATCTTTTATGAAGAATTAAATAATTGCAATCTTACCTCGGTGTTCCTCCAAACACCACCTTTAATCATAATACGCGGCATGATGGAAAAGTTTTGTGGTAATACTTTGAAAACAAAAAATGTAAGAACAATAAGGAGAAACGTGTCTTTCGTTACAGAACTCCGGTTAACTTTGTCTCTCCTTTTTTCGGTACGATTATGTTCGAACCGGTGTAAACTCAACATTGACCCCAAAGAAAATAGTTCCGTAGTTGATTTTGTAGAAGTGGTTTCAGAAAAAAATATGTTCTTTTGGTACGATTTTAAGGTAATAAGTAATATACGCCTCTGGCATTTATGCAGTACGAGGCAACCCGTAATCCGTTGGGTCAGTATTTATTCTATCTATCTCCGTTGGGTCAGTATTTATTCTATCTATCTACTAAAACTATGGATCTTGTTATCTTGTTTGTAATCTTGTTTAGCCTCGTACACTATATAATGTTACCGAGATAATGACGTCATAAAATGATGACGTCACTAAAAGGTGACGTCATCATTAAAACAGAAATGCGAATAACCGGTCACAGTAGATTCCCAAAATGTTGACGCCATCCATCAAATTAGACGACCTGTAGATTGATGAGTTAAAAGAGTGCTTTACAACTAATAGCATTTTTTTTTTCAGAACTATTATATTTCATTTTTTTTTTCTTGTACTGCCGTTACATTTTTTTTTTTTTTTTCATATTGCCATCCCGGACTTAAGGTTAGTGTAGGGTTAATAGCGGACATGTTTTAGGTTTTAATAAAAAAAAAAATCTTTATAAATAAATAGCAGCAAATACCCCTCCCCTGCCAATTTTGTATTTTTCTTTCAGCAGAAATAAAAAGCAAAACCCTATCTACGAGGTTACAGCTTCCGACTCTCTACTCAAGGCAGTGCTGCACTTTCACCGAACAAAATGGCCTGAGGTATATAAAGACAAAATCTTCAGCCTTTTTTTCAGTGTCAATCATCAATGTCTGAGGTTAATGGGTGCATTCTTTTTTAAGAACGTGTGATTGTTCCATTAAGATAACAAAATTGTGTATTAAAACAATTTCATTTTAGATATAAGGGCATTAGCCGGATGAAAGCATTAGCACGTAGCTATGTCTACTGGCCAAACATGGACAAGCAAGTAGAACATCTGAGCCATAACTGTACAAAATTTCAGTTAGCAGCAAAAGCTCCAAGAAAAGCAAAACTTTTTTCTTGGCCTTCTCGCAGCCGCGAGTACAAACGATCACAAAAAGAACAACAGCAGCAGTGACAGCTTGCGGTTTACGATTTCTAATCTATACTTAATTTCTAAGCTCGGCACTGATTAGTGCAAGCATTTAACTTCCTTTCTGGCTTGTCAAATCAGAAGCCATCTCTCAGGCAAACTGAGTTCACAACCAAAAGGAGTGCATACTAGACTCTTTCTTCTTCCGGCCAGGAGATGACACAGTGAGCTGGCTCATCCATGATGTTTCTTTCAACCTCCAAACTTTTCTCATGGGGCACAACTAAAACACTCCCGGACCTTTTTGGTCCTGGGTTTGACTTTGACAAGAAGACCCAAGAATCCAACATGGTGACGGTCGCACACATGTGGAATTAATATAACACGCACACAAATACCTACATAACTACTTACACACGGACTGACTTCAATACCTGTGTATGCAAACATATTCTCATATATGGACTTTTTTCCTTTTCTTGCAGACAGGATATTCATCCTGTCCTTCATATACGAACTCTTCTCTCTTCCCTACTAACGGGACATTTATTTAACACCGCTTAGACCTTCTAATCTTTTGTCTTCGTCCATACTCATGGACTTATTCATTTATTAACACTCTTCTCTTTCATTCCCACAACGAAGATAACCCAATAAAGTTGTTTTAAATGTTAGAATAAGACGTTGTCTTTCTATTTTACAGCCTATTCCAAATTCCCCCTGGTCACGTCTTCACATTGACTTTGCAGGACCTAGAGATTTTTTCCAATGAGCTGCATTACCTTTGAGGAAACGATTTTAAAATTGCAACATATTTTCAGCCGATTTGAAGTCCCAGAAGCCATAGTCTTTGACAATGTCACTGCTTTCATTTCAGTGAAATTTTCAGATTTCTGTAACAACATATGCACGCCACCATTTCATCCTCAATCGAATGGACAGGTCGAGCGTTTTGTGGATACATTTAAGAGAGCATTCTTTAAACTCAAAAGGGAGAGAACAATACCAGAAATCCCAGAAATATTCCTTGGAAGTTATAGAGCTACTCCAAACCCAAATGCGCCTAATGGTAGTTCACTGACTGAAGCTTTATTGAACCGGAAAGTCTGTTTACCAATGGATGCCATTCATCCAACTGCATAAATTTCCCACAAGAGAAATATACAAATGAAATAGCAGTTCAACCATCATCATGGTGCAGTAAGTCGCACATCCAAAAAGTCTTAGCAAAAGACTATTGGAATGCCAAAGATAAGTGGGCACAAGGTTACATCTTGCGCCAAACTGGAAATATTATTTATGATGTCAATATGCAATTTTTATGTTTAGGTTTAACATGCAAATCAGTAACGACCCTCATATCTCACAGAAACCAATACACAAAATGGCACTTTCTTACTGGAGATACTATTAAACACATTTAAGTTACCTCAATAAAGCACTACAGTCATACAGAAGGAAGAACCTAGGACTCAACTAATAATTTTACGTAGGAGGTCAGTTTGCATCCCAAACCATGCAAATCCAATGCAGGTCAGACCATGACAAAAACATTAATAACACAAAGCTCAAAGGGGCAGGGGGTAGATGGAAAAATCTCTTTACCCTTAAGTTATTTCCAAAAAAGCATTTTGGACAGCAGAGTTATGTGCCTCTGGATTTAAGACCAGCCGATAGTGGGAAACATTTAAATGGGCATTAACTTAGTGACAGATAATTAAATACGTCCTCATTTCAAAGTAATTTCTTTTTCAATTTTAATTATGTATAATAAATAATTATTATTGTTGATAGACAGAATCGTTTTCATCCAAATTATTTCTTCCTATTTGTGTCTTACAACTCATAAAATACCACTTTATTTCACCCATCGAAGCACACACACATCGCTCACAGAACATTTGTACACATAAGTCTATGCATAAACTCTTTCACTTGAAAAATAGGTGCATCAATATATACACACACATCTTCATGTCTAACCCATTTACACACATGTAAATGCATGCAATATCAGCTGAAACAAACATATGTACTCAATTATTCCTTACGGACACATTCTTTCACCTAGAACATTCCTTTGACTCTTTGAACTCTCATTCATTTTGAACACTTTATATTGCATTGTATCATCATCATCATCATCATCATCATCATCATCATCATCATCATCATCATCAGTTTAATGTCCATTTTACATGCTGGCATGCATCGGACAGCTTTTAAAAATTGACATCAAAACTAATCCATCTCTGGCCACGTCTTTATTCCTCTTTATCTCAAGTCCATTCTTATCACTTCTGCCCATGTTTTCATTGGCCATTCCCTGTGAACTGAACCTGCTACTTTAACTGTTCTACATCTACTAACCAAAGAACTCTTATCTATTCTTTCAATGTGGCCATAACATCGAAGTCTCCTGCTCTGCACACATCTCTCTATACTGTCCAGATTTGATCTTCCTCTGGGATCATCAAATCTAACACCTGTCTTTAAGACTCACATTACACATCCATCATATTATTCTCTTCATTTCTCTTCATACAACGCATGTCTTCAACCCTCACTGGCCAGGTTTCACTTCCATACATTATCACACTGCATACATATGCCTGATAGACTCTTCCCTTGATTAACAGTGGTAATGCTTTGCTCGTTAGTAATGGCAGAAGTTCTTTGAACTTACTCAATCCACTCCTAATTCTTGCAGTCACACAAGCACCTGCCACCCATTGTTGTTATTGAATAAAATTAATTAATTTTGTATGGATAAATTTTGTCATTTTTTCTTTTGATAATATCCTGTAGCAGTTACATAGTTACGATCTATTTTCTTTTGCACTTGTATGTTCTCACTCGCAGAGCGATTGATGTGTTGTTTGGCCAGAACACTTTTGTGTGGGATAGCACTTCTGCCCACACATTTTCACGCAATTTATGAACAGTCAGACTTTGAATGTTATGTTGACAAGACCGCATACCCCTTCCTTGCCTCTTGCCAGGACTTAAGCAAGAGGTGCGATAAAAGACCTGAACTCAATCTTACTTCTATGATGATGATGATGATGATGATGATGATGATGATGATGATGATGATGATCCTACTTATGTGACAATATTATCGAACGGAAAAGGGTTGATTTGAAACTGGACCCTGGTTTTTGGTAAGAAGGCTTTCAGCTTATTTTGCACCAAGGGAAAAACAAAGTTGATAAGAGAAGAAATAAGTTGTTTTCCTTTCTTGATATTTTGGGAGATTGGAAATCTCCAAATGAAACGATGGCATTCGTCATGAGCCACCTGGTTTTCGTATATTGCAAGACAATAGATTTTTTTGCCGAGATAATGTCGAATTGTGACAATATTGTCAGATTGAAAGAGACTAAAATGAGAATGGTTTTATTTTCTTAAGTTATGAAAACGAAAAAAGAATTGAAAAGTGTTTTGGGGACGAGAAGAGAGAAGTAAAAAATTGATAAGAGGAGGAATGTTGTTTTCTTTGCCTCAGAGAATTTAGATATGGAAAAAGCCAAATGTTCACTGTGTCACAAACAGGGCAAAGCTGTTTACATTCTCGGCATTGAATGGACGTTGAAATGTTGAGATAACATGCGCCCATGAAATCAAACCATTGCAAAGAATAACAATCAAATTGTTTTTACTGGGACCCCATACATCGCTGGGCCGGGCAATGGAGAGGTGGAGTGTCTGCTGAATTACACTACCTTGCCTTATCGTTAAATTTAATTAATGGAAATACATGTTTTTTCTATGAATGTAAGTTTTGAGGGAGGGGGAATCTCCCCCCCCCCCAACACACTGAGGTAACAGTGGGAGATAGAAACAGATAAAGAAGGAAAAAATATGGCAAGGTACAATCTGTTGACCACTCAGCATCTAGAAGGCGAATCCCCGCAGGTGTAAATTACCAATATTGTAAGAAATAATAACGAGAATGTAGGTTTTTTTTATTATTGAATTAAATTCTATTGAAAGAGAGGTGGAGTCATATCCGTCTAATTCTCAATATAAGGAAAGCGTAACAGACGCACTTGGACTCACTTTTACTCACCCATAGAATCCACGTCGTTGAGAGACTTAGAGTTGATATCGCCCAACCAAAATCGCCCAAACACTTGTTAAGATTTGTCGGTCCGAAACACAGAAGTAGAAGATAAAAGTGTGAAAGTAACTGAACAAATTTATCTACCCAAATAATTATTCTTATACAAATACCAACTGACGGATTTGTTAATTACTTTTCTTTCATTGTTCTGCTTTGAAATGACCCTTTGTTTCTCAGTGGTACCATGTTGCTGACCAGTGCCGGACAGTTGCCCTTTGATCTTTTAATCACAATGTTGGAGAGCAGTGATTGCCGGACAAGGACCCTTCGATATCCTTGGTCTTCATCAGTACAGCAACTTTTCCCAACCAGTGCCAGGTGACCAACCAATCTCAGGAACGGCCAAATTTGTGATGTCACCAATGTTTTAAAATCAATTTTCATTGGCAAAAGGTGGAGAATGAGACAGCAAAATAACACAAAAAAAACAAAAAACACAGCAACCACACTTTGAATTATTTATTCACAAAAAAGGAAACAAATACAATTTTTACAAATTAGACACAAATCCATCAAGAGTGGGGTGTCGTCCAAGCACTGCTCCTTTTATTCTTTCCCCATTTGTCCATCACTTTCACTTCAGCAGTCACCGCAATACCACATTTACTCTCTGGATTACGTTTTTGAGCGTTACAACAAGTGGAGAGTAACTGGCATTTGTTGAGTAACTTTGAAGTGCTCATGCATTATGAATCAATAAATATACTTAATTAAGCTTGTCATTATTTCTTTGCTTCAGTAAGAAAACATTTTTAGAACTGAAATAGAATGTAAGGCTATCTCAAAGATGCTAACTCCCAAATGAGCAGTCATTTTTTCACGACTAGTTTTGTCTGTTTTTTTCGTAGCGGTGACAAGTCACAGTTGTCTATAGTGTAAATTATTCCTTTGATATGGTTTTTTGGGGAACTCTTGCTGTTTAATAAATATCTAAAAATTAAAAATCTAATATGAAATATTTGATTTGATTTGTTTCTTACTAAATTAAAAATCAAGATAATCGACCCCTAGACTATAGAACACCCTCTCCATCTTTGAAACTTAAAAAAAAATTAATGTTACTCAGTTCAGTTTTTTTAAAACATTTTTTCAGAAACAAAAACAAACAAAAACCTCCCCTCCCTTAACCTTGCCATTAACCCTTAGTCCGAGTGCCCCCCCCCCCCCCTAAAACTCCGAACGAACCGAGAAAGAAAGAGAGCAGTTTATACAAGTTAGTATATTTGGTGGGTGGGCGTTTTCACCCGGACTTAGGGTTATTGGCAGAGTTGGGGGGGGGGGGTAAATTGCTGAAAAACGTAAACGCTAATCTTTAATCATAAATTCGGGATATTTGCAAAATAAAATTTTAAAAAAAATGAAATCTGCAAAAATCAGAAAACAAATTTAAAACTCTTCTTGAAAATGAACAGTAAGACTCAACAAACCAGAAAACCGAGCATTTAAATTAAGAAGTGAAAAGGAAAGAAGCCAAACGAACGGAGAAAGAAAGACAGTGAAAACTTTGACTTGTCACCGCTATGAAAACAGACAAAACTAATCGTGAAATTTGGGAGCTAACATCTTCAATATAGCTGCATTTAATTATCTTTTTTTATCGTAATTATTTCGCTTTTTGTAAATTTCAGGAATTAAAATTCATTTATCTCATCCGAAACTGTTTGCCTAAATAAATACTAAACGCCAGCCGGTGTAAGGGCAAAAAGTTATCAAGTTTACTTTTACGCTACGCAAATTTCTTAGTCAATAAAATGTCCGATGTGGTATGTAGAGATTATTTAGACACTTTGCATTTTAATATTTTTTTGTTTTCATTTTAAGAGAGTTAAAAAAAAGAAGCCCCCTCCCCCGCTACCATGTCCAGAATGGTTTTGTAAATTTGCACCGGGTTAATTTTTTTTTTTTGTGTGTGTATGCTTTTAGCGTCCCAAATTCTCTTTTCAAAAGACTGTCATTCTTATACGATTATTCGATTTGTAGTTTTTAAATTACATCGCCATTTAAGATGTAACAAAATATGCAATATTTTATGTATTCAAATATGTAAAGATGTAATATCGATTTTTTAAAAAAACTTAATACTTTGTTTTGTAAACTGTAATATTAAAAGAAAACTTCATGGGGAAGTTTTGTTAACTCTTGCCTGACGGAACTCTCTTAAAATGAAAACAAAAAATGTTAAAATGCACAAGTGCCATTTTTATTTCATTTGTACCCATATTTATTTTAGGTAAAATAATTTCAGTTGCCAGCTTTAAATTTAAATTCTGAATCTCATTTATCAAAGCGTCGACATTTTAGCCTTGCAAAACTAAATAAATTAAACAATAAACACTGTCATGAAAAAATAATAATAACATCACAAAACAAATATACAACAAATAAGTTTTACCAAACGCAAGAATATTTACTTTTCTACCAACTGTATAATTTTAATATGTGGAAACAGTTTGTAAGATTTATAATTTATAAATTTTTTATTCGTTAGTCATATTCCAACATGGCTGTCGATTTTGGGGAGAGGTGGTCACTAATTTCAGGCTTAAAAGATAGTTAAAAAACAAAAAAAAACAAAGAAAAAAAAGTTAGTGGAACCGTCAGCCTAAATCCGTCTGTAGTTGCCAGTCAGATTAGGGTAAGCTTCTTTTTTTTTTTATCATACTACACTTTGATCCTAGCCCAAAGACTGAGAATTGTTGCCCATATGTCCCAGTTTACTTGCCTCATCACGAGGACAGAGTTAGACACAAGGTTAGTTTTTAATGTGGAGAAAATTCAGCTCCCCAAAAAGGGGCACTCTGGATTGCAACAAAAATTTGAATTGCCTCAGTCTAGAAGGATTTCTCATTCACTGACCGAGAACAGAAAAGATGGAGTGCAGTATCAGAACAGATATTACATTTGCTGCTCCTACTGACTACATTTTGACATGAACTTAAAATTTGATCGGATTTTTTTTTCAATGGAGATCTCATGCTCCCTCAAAGATCCCTTTATTAGAAGAATGATAATTATGACTCTGTAAACTGACTGTAAGAAAAAAAAAAAAGGTCACAATATCAATCCAAACTTAAAACAGAATTTCTGTTCCTCAAACAGTGAAATGACACTTAATAAATTCACAGCACCAACACTTTCTCTCTGCGCTCTAATAACGAACTGCTTGCTTTCAATCCGACCTTTTATTCAAGTCAGTTGCTCTATAGGCATGCAAATTAGTTATTCACTTATGCAGATCAATTCCAACTATAAAAATGTACAATTGTGAATATAAGTCTTTTTTTCCTCTGGTAGATGGGCACACACGATATGAAAACTATCTCATTCGCTTTTCAGCTGGTAAGTTTTCGTTTTCGTCTCTGTTGTCACAGACTCCCTTGCAACAATCTGTATGGGTGGAGGATCATCTCTACCAAATTTCAAGTTTGTATATTGTATAGCCTAAAAGTAATTAGCAGACACAAACAGACAGAAATGTGCTTCTCATATTAATATAGATTGTTTTTAATCACTGCATTTTAACATACTTGTATAGACCACTATCAATGGCCTACTTGAATATGTTTGTGTATCATTACAGAAATTACTAAAATGTAGTACGGCCACAAGGGTGAAGGCAGCATGGGCGAAATTTCGCGAGCTGTTGCCTCTGATAGCATCACGAGCTATCCCTCTCTACATCCGGGGTAAGTTGTATAGCAGCTGTGTCAGAAGCGTCATATGGCAGTGAATGCTGGGCCCTCACCCAGACTAAAGTGCAATGACAGATCAATGATTAGATGAATCAGCAATGTGAAATCTGATTAGACAGGACTGTACAAGGTGGTATTTGAAGACAGTTGACCCGCTGAACAGTGAGAACTGGAGCTTGCATGATATCAGAAAACGTCTAGCCCCTGAACAAGGAAAAAGTGTCATTAAATAAATAGAAGAAATTAATGTATACAGCACTGACTTTAGTATAGAAATTAGCTGCTAAGTTACAACTTTAGTTTTTCTATTTACTCATATTTCTTTGTGCTATTCTTTCCTCTTCTCCGATGTATATGGCTTCCCCAGGATACCTCATATTTCTTCCATCTCTTTACATGTATCTTTGGTATAAATAGTTTAATTTCTTGGGCTGTATCTCCAGTCATGAATAAGCATTCAATAAAATAAATAGTGTGTAGCATTAGTGTTGATCAGTTCATTCCACCATTGTAAACAGCTGGTCGCTGTTCTTTTGTTGATAGAAACAGCTGTAGTCTCGTTAACACGATGTAGGTAGTCAGTGTTGGTAGTGGTGTCTCTCTTTGGAAGTTGATGTAGTAGTCTTTGTAGACATGTTGATCTTTTTTCGCTTTGTAGTTGTAACAATGGCAGCAATTAAAAAGAACAACTCCATTATTTGCTCTGTGCTGCACATTATTTTCTTGTTAATATGTAGGTAGTCGGCTCAATCAGTTATGATGCCTCACTTTTTGTTGTTAACAACCATCGTCATAGTCGTAGTGAACATATAGCAGCAGAAGTTTTTTTTTAATGAGTCACAATTTATCCAAGCCAAAAGCCACTCAAGAATAAGGGTTAATGAGATGAGTGGAATGTCAGTTGAATGATGAGGAATATTATGAGAGGATTGAAAATGATGAACGGAAGGAATAAAATTTGATGACGACGGTTTATTACAAGTATTTGTTGACATTGGATTTAAAGATGACCATGCTCTAGTCTGCAGGAAAGCAGTCCCATGGTAATGTGTTCTACAGATGGGAAGCTCTTGGAAATAAATTTTCTTTTCTCCCCTGTTCCGTTGTAGCTGTAATAATTGAAGTAAGTAAAAAAAATACAACTTCATTATTTGCTCTGAGTTGCATATCATTTTCTTGTTGCTTATTTCTTTTTTTACAGCAAGTTTATTTTGAGGTTTAACACCCAAGAGACAGGATATATCTGGCTTCTTTGCCACATCTACTTCCTGCCATGACGTAACTTCCTATACACATCAACTTAACATCTTACTTGACCTTTAAGGAAA
The DNA here is from genome assembly GCA_963556195.1 of Sepiola atlantica. Lineage (NCBI taxonomy): Eukaryota > Metazoa > Mollusca > Cephalopoda > Sepiida > Sepiolidae > Sepiola > Sepiola atlantica. The sequence continues at coordinate 117,942,698 of OY744520.1, forward strand.
ATTCTTTTTTCCTACTTAATCTAACCTTACGTGGAAAATTCTGCTTTTAACACATCCATGACCAAATATTGCTACATAATTATAGGGTTAGAATTTATTTTGTCAATTGAAACCTTAGCAGCTAATTTTCATAGTAGAACTTTTGGTACTTTTGAACTTTCTTGATTGGATCAATTTGATTTCAGTTATTCTTCATTTTGTATTATCTCCTGTTACCGATGTTAAGTCATTTTTGTATCCAATATTTAAAAAAACTCTTTTATAGCACTCATTGGTACCCAATATTTTTGTTTATAGGATTTACAAACGAATTGTTTTGTTAAATATCCAGGCCGTGTGTACAGAAAAGTCATGTTGACAATAGGAAGATTCACCTGACGAGTGTCAAAAGATAAGATAATTATCAGATGACCAAAAAGTAATTTAGAAAAAAATTATGTACCTAACATCAACCACCTGCATCGGAAGAAGCGACATAAGATGATCAATTGTCATAATGGAAAGTCATGTTGATAAAAAGAGATGCACCTGGCGATTGTCAAAAGATAAGATTATTATCAGATGACCAAGAAGTCATTTGGATAAAAAATAATGCTACAAGACAATGCCGTCCTGTGGGGGCATTGAAGATGGTAACAAATTGTTATATAATAACAACCCAAAATTGATATCGGCAGTTGGGACACTTGGGCCAAGAAGAATCAATCGTCAAATTTCTGTGCATGCATCTTCCTTCTACCAACCCACCATCCCTCACCTTCACGACAATAAAGATATATCGTTATATTTTCATATATCAATGTGTTGTCATTTTTATTAAGCATAGCCGTAATACTACAGTTTTTGTCTTTTAAAAATTTATTTAACGTAAAGTGTGATATTTTTTCTTGTTTGCAAAGGAGAGGGTAATATAAAAATTATTCAATGGCCTTTGAAAGAAAGTAAAAAAAAGCATCTTTATTTTTACGGTCTAATTTTTTTAAGGTATAGAAAATAACATAACACCATAGGAATAAGTGATAAAAAAAGAACAAATATACAGAAACGAAATTGATCCAGTCAAGAAAGTTCAAAAGTACGGAATTTTTGGCTGATTTTACATGAAGGTACTTGAGTTGGCCATGGATAGGGCTCGACACGTATCCATTTTAATCAATGCATTTTTTTCTTTTTTGCAGAGTATAATCCTTCCTGTCTACAATGCTGGAAAATGGTTGAACGAATGTGTTGAATCTGTCTTCCAGCAAAATTTCAAAGGTATTTTGGAACTATCGGCTTATGACGATTGCAGTCAGGTAGGCCATTTTGAAAATCTCTTGTCTGTTTGTTTTTTTACTGATTATTTTTGCCTAAATGAATCTTTTAGACAAACGAGTTGCTGCTATCCCTCAAATTTTTTTGTAGTTGGTGTTAAATGGTCGTTATCATCATCATCATCATAATCATCATTCGGTTTTTGGTATTTAGGGTGCTACAAGGGTTCTGAACTCCAGGGTGGGCAATAACACCAGGCAATGCTTCTATGCTGGACAAATGTAGTGCTTTCATTTCAGCAAATCCTCTGACCTAATGTGTTGGTTTGGTCAGATTTCATGTTGCAGATCAATCTGATCAGGGATCTGTCATTGCACAGAACGAAAGAGGATTAGGTGAGGGCTCAGCATTCACTACTATATAATATGACACTCCTAACAACTTACCCTGAAAGTAGAGGGGGACAGATCGTGATGCTATCAGAGGTAACAGCTCATAAAATTTTGCACAAGCTGCCTTCACCCTTGTCGTACAGAGTTCACATTCACCACCTGCACTCAACATATCTCCTCGGTAGCAGAAAGAGTGTACTAAAATTTTGAAATTGTCTTTTTTTTAATGATTATTTTTGTCTAAATGAATATTTTAGACAAACGAGTTGCCACTATCTCTCGCATTCTTTTGTAGTTGGTGTTAAATCGTTATTGTCATCATCTTCTTTTGATATTTAGGGTTCTACAAGTGTCCTGAACTCTTGGGTGGGCAAAGTCTCAGGCCTGCTCTCCATGCGGTCTGATGCAAAGGGTCGACTTAACATCAGTCAGGTTGCATGCAGTTATATCACTTCAAGTCAAGGATCATTTAAATAAGCTGAATTCTTTTTCTTTTTAAATAATTTATTTCCATAGATCTAAACTTTGAATTGTTTAAGATTGATTTATAACAAAAAAACTATTTCAATCTTGCAGAAATATTTGTTTTGAGACTATTCAAAATGGCGGCAACTCCAATAAAGTGCTCCAGACTTGAACAGAACTCTGTCACCAAATCTTTGGTGTTTGAGAAATGCAAACCATGTGAAATTTATACAAGAATGTGTGATGTGTATATAGAATCATGCTTTAGTCATCTTTTATCAAGACAATGCAAGTCATAATAGAAAAACTATCAGTCAATTTGGTTGGGAACAGCTGCCACATCCTCTTTACAGTCCATATCTGACCCTCTCTGATTTTCACTTGTTTGGCTCCCTCAAAGAATTTCTGCATATAACAGTTTTCAAGCATTGAAGTGAAACTGACATTGTGCACTTTCTTATACCCCAGTTTTTCAGGAACATGTTATTCTCCTAGAAATCGAACAGTGGTCCTCTATTAGACGATATTTCTTCCGGTACACTGTATGTATAGTATCAGTTTCAAAGAATGTCACATGCATTACCAAAAGACATAAGAGCAACATCTACACATCGTGTATATCTATCTGCATATACCATATAATATTTTACTCCTGGGTTGAAGAAATCTGTCACAGTCTTCTGGAATGGAAATTTGGGGTTCAGTAGTGGAATCAAGGGTCCCCTATGGTGTGAGAGGCTATTGTGTTGCATGTTTTATATTGTGCTTGTATCTGGTAAATAGATGCATTAGCCCTGGTCAAAACAGTCTTCTTCTTCTTCTTCTATTCATTTTTCGTCTCTTTCCCCTTGTCCAAGGGTAAGACATTTTTTTATATTTCGTAAGCTCACTCTCAGTCCTCACGGTTCAACAGGTCAACAATCACTTGCTTTCAAGTTGTCCTTGACCAGCTAATCTTCCTGCGATCCAAGACATCCATACTTCTGCATTGGTTTATCCAGGAGGATGAACGCTCCACATGACCATACCAGCATAACAGATCTGTCCTAAGGATAACCTCTATCTTGGGTAAATGTCATCAAATCCTCTGACCTAATATATTGGGTTTGGTCAGATTTTATATTGCAGATCAATCTGATCATGGATCTGTCATTGCACTGCCGTCGGACTAGAGAAGACTGGGTGAGGGCCCAGCATTCACTGCCATATAATATGACTCTCCTGACACAGCTGCTATATAACTTACCCTGAAAGTAGAGGAGGACAGATCGTGATGCTATCAGAGGTAACAGCTCACAAAATTTCTCCCATGCTGAGTCCACATCCACCACCTGCACTTAGCATATCTCCTAGGTAGCAGAAAGAGTCTACTACCTCCAAGGTGTTGAAATCTAGTACCATCCCTTTGTGTGGATGATTGTCAATAGGGCATGCTTGTCCCAGGCATCTTCTACACTTTAAGTTGCGGTTTGAGGCTAACTTACCCTTCAGGTCACTGCACTTTTTTGTGAACCCACAATAAGCACAGGTTATATTCCAGAGTCCCTTAGGGATTGTAGCCTAGACCCACACGCCACCACTTTGGTTTTAGGTAAGTTCACCCTAAAACTCTTGACTTCCAATCGCTATTTGGAATTTGCCAGCATGCCATTAATGCCCAAGATGTGAGGAGTGGATTTTTTTGTTTTTTTTTAACTTTAATCACCGCAAACAAGGCATATTGCCACTTAAATGTAAGGAACTACTGTGATTGGAGTCAGATTTTGTGGTGGTGGTTTGGGGGAAGCCTTGGTGGAGAGCTTGGCAGCTAGATGTTTGTTCATATTAAATTTAAATTTCTGCATGTTTGTATGGTCGGAGAAACAATGAGAAGGGAGGGAATTCCAAAGGCAAGCGGTTCGAAGAAAAAAGTAGCTATCAGAATAGAATATTTTTTGGCATCTAGAAACCTCTATAGTGAAGGGGTGAAATTTTGCTGTTAGTCGGGTTGGTCGAGACTATTTACATTGGGGAGGGGTTACAAGTGAGTGCAGTGAGTTTGTCGGAGCATATTCCATGGAAGGACTTGTAAAACTGGCACAGGGATGCAACACTGCAGCAAAGCGACAGTTTGAAGCTTGACAGACAATGCGGAACCTATTTGGTTAGAAATTCTTTTTAGCACCCTGATCAATCGGGAGAGGCTAGCATTTGGTGCCCCAGCCCAGATATGGCAACACTACTCCATGCATGAGCAAATGGTGGCTTTATAGATGATATAGGATACTGGCAGGTATGAGAAGTTTTCTAGCTCGGTAGAGAGAGCAGACTTGGCAACATCTCCTATGTACTTATTCCTCATCTTGCCTCATGTTGCCTGAGTATGAGTATTTTATTCTCTAGTATAGTTACTATATTAAAGCAGCGTAATACTCCTTTCATAGGCCAGAATTGGCTCGCCTTGTCGGCGGGGTCACAAATTCGCTGACTGCAACCCTATGCAGAGGAATACCCCCCCCCCTCCAAAAACGGAACTACCTGTAGGCCGTGGATGGTGACCCATGATGCCGTATGACGGGATCCTTGTGGCTGAGTCATTCTTCCACTTCAGCCCTTATTTCAACTAGACGGGAGACTGGAGAGGCCCGATCAAATCAATCGGCTAGTCACGTCATGACCTAGTATCTATAAGTTCATCCCTAACCATATTATTCAATCTGATTCGTCAAAAAATCTAAACCTTATTTCTCTTTTTTATTTTTCTTACCAAATAGATACTAGAAGGCTGAGTGTCAATCATGTTGAGAACAAAGAAGATTACCAATACCAAAGAGTAATGTTTTCAAAGATTAATATTTTCAAAGAAGTAATGTTTTCAAAGATTAATGTTTTTCTGGGAGTAATGTTTTTCTTGAAATTGTATTTTTTGAGAGTAATGCCTCTCTCTCTCTCTCTCTCAGTAAAATTCTCTTCTAAGAGTAATGTTCCCACTCTCACTGTGAAATTTCCTTCTATGAGCAATGTATTTTAAGATTCAATGTATTCTGAAAGCAATGTATTCTAGGAATAAAAATAATTATCCTACCTATAGAATTATATTTGACAACTTTATTCGGCATTAAATAACCCATAGATGGTTGATATGCCGTAAAACAAACCAAATCAAAATTAGCTGATTATCTCCGGCAGTTCATACTGAGACTTGGGGAACACTTTCTGTATGTATTCTCCTAAGGATTGACATTTCTCGTCCATGGTTGCTGTGGTCATGATCCTGTCCCATGTGATAGCCCTTAATTTGGGCTCTTGCTCGTATATGGAACTCAATGATTTTTTTTTACGTTGCATCTATAAATGGAACAAAAACGCGAATACTCAATGAAAGAAGAAAAACATGACTAATGAACACAAGATATTTAACGTCCATTGTTGGACATGTGTTGGACGGCTTTTAGAAATTGACTTCCAAGCTAACCTATCCGATTTTCCTTATTTGAGGCAAAAAAATTTTATAGGCCGGATGCCTTTCCTGATGTTAACCCATTGAGGTGATGGGGACCAGTGCCCTTATCAAACCACAATCTCTAAATGATAGCCCACCAAGTCTGGTCTAGCAATAACGACAGCAACATACGTTTTTTTTTTCAAAGTCAGTGGCGCTAATCAAACAAGTAACATGCCTGTTTAAAGTGTAAATTCATATTTATATATGTACAAATTTATAGAGGTAGTTTGCGTGAGTAAATTGTTTGTTAGAAAAGTTGGGTATCTTTCAGAATGATCAGTACAGTCGCGGACGGGGTCCAAAAAACTAACGAGAACGGGGTTATAAAAATAAATATGCAACAAGTGAGTTTAACCTACGTCGAGAAGAGATATTTGTCTACTTACCTATGATATTTGTTTGTATTTTTACGTACTATAAATGGGGTTTTATTAGATGTAAAATAAAATTTCTTTTTCATTTTTTACTCGTTTTTTTAGACAATATTGCGTCTTACGAGCAAGCGCCATTTTTTTTTTTTTTTGCAAGTTCGCGTGATAAAACTATTGATTTCTACTAAATAGCAGTTGGAACGGTTTAAAAATACAAACAAATATCACAGGTCAGTTTTAAATTAACTTTTATCGATGACAGTTACTTTTATTTGTTGTATATTTGTTTTTTTGAGCGTTTTCAGCGTACTGATCATTCTGAAAGATACCCGAAAAGTTAAATGTTTTGAAGTGTGTACGTCTATGTTTGTGTCAGTGTGTGTATGCATCTGACAGTATGTGCATACATGTGACAGAGTGGATGAGTGTACTGTTTTTGTGAGTGTGTGAGTAAGTTTAGACTAGGCATTTACTCTTCCCCTGCATGAGTGAATTTACTTTTGGTTATCAAAATATGATTTCAAGCACGAAGAATGTTTTTGGTGTGCAGACATAATCATATTTTGTGAGTGGTAAGCCACAAATATTAAAAAATAATTTGGATGAAAATGATTCTGTGTAAATTAACAATAATAATTATTTATTATATAAATACAACTGAAAAAAAATTACTTTGAAATGAGAACGTATTTAATTGTCTGTCGCTGAGTGAATGTCCATTGAATATTCCCCATTATTGTTTGTCCAAATGCAGGAGCACATAACTCTGCTTTCCAAAATGCTGTTTTGATCAAGAGAGATAACTTAAGGACCAAGAGTTATCTCCCTTTTAAATATAAAATAGATAAAGGTATTATTATTTCTTTCTAGATGGATTTGTTATCCATCTAACATTGTCAATATCTTGTTGGAAGACTCTGTTTGCACGGAAATGTAATTGCTTTTTGTAAAATGTTTTTAGGGGTGTGGCTTGTGTGTTTTCGCATGCGCAGTGGGTCAATTAATATGTAGGATAGGTGTATATATCAATCCGATAACGTCCCTCCATACAGTACGTCCAAGATTCTACTTTACAATTACATTATGCAAAATTATTGAAACTTTGTCAGATGCATGTAAAATGAAATTCTAAATTGTGAAAGATGCTTACAAAACACTAGACCCGATGGAATATTCTATTTTAAATATGGACCTATTATTATATACACACAAAAGGGAAAACATATATCTTACAAAAATAATATTCATGATAAAAGTTTTGAAATATAATAAGATTATTTGCAATTTAAAAATAAACGGCAAACACCTCTATAGAAAAAATATTATTATTAATTCATCTTAACCGTAAATACTAATGTTCATAATCTATTGTATAAAGGGCAATTGATTTTTTATTATTTTAGTTCAGTTAGTTTGAAGAGATCAAGGGGCTTTTGGGGCTAACACTTGATTTCCCTGTGAGTTAAATTTATATCTGAGGGTTCTCTTAAGGATAGATGTTGTCCCTTTTTAGGGCTGCTATCTGTACTTCACTACAGTTTGGTTATCCAGGGAGTGTAGTTAAGTACTTTATTATATTTTTTTCATTAGACCAGTTGCCCCTACCACAACCGGTATGATATTTCTTTCTTTCAGGGACCATGTTGTTTTTAAGTCATTCTTAGGGTCCTGATATTTGGTTATTTTTGGTTCGGCTCTATTGAGGCCATAGTCATTCGGGATGGTTGCATCAATGATTAGAGCAGTCCTTTCAGGTTTGTTCCAGATGACAATATCTGGTTTGATGGCCTTGTCTTTTATGTATCTACCTGCCTGTTTGTCCGTGTGTGTCCAGCTAAAAGTCAGAACTACACAAGACACACCGACACCTTGGACAAAATATGGACACATTACTTTTGTAATAGCCATTCTTCTGGTGGTCACCAGAAACAAAACTAATCTATGGGGTGGAGGTGGGGGGTAAGGTCAATATTTAGAACAATTTTTTCCATCAACCATCAGTGTGAAACTCGAACTAAAATACACTTTCTTGGTCTTCAGGCTAGGATCCAAATGTAGTATCTGTTCTGTTCTTGGTCAGAGTAGGAGAAATCCTTCTTGACATGAGAGGAGAGGAGGGAGATAAAGAAAGATAGATAAAGTAAAAGCAAAAGTAAATTCGAATGAAACAAGATGATACAACTGGATTCGAACTTGGCACACACAGGTCGTCAGTCCATGTTGTTATCCACTTAATCGCCGTCACCGCATTAGATAGATAGGGGGAGGGGGGAAAGTGTTAAAAGAAAGATGTTACACTCACTTTTTAACTCTTATTTTGTTATCCATTCCCCTGGGCAATGCTGGATAGCCCTGCTAGTTTCATATATAAAAGAAAGTTGATCCTTAATAAATTGAAGATTATATATAACATATATATAGTAAATTTTAAGTTTAGTGAAGTATCAATTTGTAAAATATAAGCTATCTAAATTTTTTTGTAGTGGGGTTACTGTGTTTGTATCCATCATTCTGGCCTTGTTTGCTATGAAGAAAAGTGTTGTAAAGTTGTATATTTACCTAGTCAGTTGCTAGTGTACTTTCACCATAGCTATACTTAATGGGAGACTTATATAGTAATCTATTTCTACTTATGCTAATTATGCATATCAATTAGCCAGTATCACCACATCTCCCTGATGCATATAGGCTTTATGCCTCTTGTGCATCTCCCACGTCTTCTAATGATCGTTTCATTTTCGATATTACTTTGCTCTTCTCTCTCTCCCTTATTTCTTTCTCTGGGAGATCTCGGCCTATCTCGCATTAAACTGTAACAAGGGTCGTCCCCTTTCATACTTTGATCCAAATCCGACTCCGAATTCTTATTTTGATATGCTTCATCTTGCATTGTTTCATCTTCTGACGTTTCATTCTGTACAGGTTGTTCTAATAAATCAATAACGGAAGGAGTCGTAGCGATTTGTTCATTTTGCTCTTCGCATTTATCCTGGAACTTTATTTGGTCTGCATGGGCCAACACACTGTTTCCGTTTTCTCTGTTTATTATAGCTGTATTGTGGTCTTTTTGCATGATAAATTCTGTCCTTTCTGGATTTGATTCTTTGTTTTTTTTGTACCATATTTTTTCATTCGTAGAATACGACATAGTTAACGGAGCTCTAATTTGTCTTCCCATTAAAGCTGATAGGCTTTCTGATCTTCCCACGTGTGGTATTGTTCGATAGCTTAAAAGCAGCCTTGGTAGAAAAACTTATATTTTTTGCTTTTAATCCCATTTTATGGTCTGTACAATTCTTTCCACCAACCCATTTGATTGAGGGTGATATGGCGTTGTCATACGGTTTACATCCTATTTTTTCCAACCATAAGTTAAGACCTTCATCACAAAACTCTGGAGCATTGTCAGATACCAAGGTTTTTGGGATACCCATTTTAGAGAATGTGACCCTTAGAATCTGTTTTATGGTAGAACTTTTCTTGTCTGGCACACGGACTACTTCAGGTCAGGCTGAAAAAGAGTTTACTAATATTAATAAGAGTCCCACTCCAGAAATGTACGCATGATCCATATGCACACGACTTCATGGCTCTACTTCTCTGGGCCATGAATGTAAAGTATTCTGTGTAAAATTTTTTAATTCTCTACATTTTTTTGCATCTTTTTATATATTCTTCGATATCTCGTGTATATCCCGGCCACCATGCTTCTAGTTTTATTTTTTTTTGTGTGGCTGCTACTCCACAGTGTATATCATCATGTACACTTTTTATCACCAAATTTCTTTGTGTTTCTGGGGGAATTACCAGATCTCCATTACAAATCACTCCATTTTCTATTGTTAATTTATGCCATATTTCTTTGTAATGTCTCTCTGCCTTGGAACAATTTCCCCATATATTTTTTCTTATTCTCGATGTTATCCTACTTAGTACTGGATCATGTCTAGTTTCCATAGCCATTCTATCTAAAGATAAAACATCAGTCTCTACCCAATCTAAGAATGTATCTTTAAATTCTTCTTCTTCTGTTTTATCTTTTGACTCCTTGTAAAATCGCAACTTTGGTAGTGCATCTACGTGTGGAATTGAATTTCCGTTGACATATTCTATATCAAAGTCAAATGCCATTAACTTTATTGCCCACCTTAATATTCTCGATGTCGTAACTTTGCGTAATTCTTTTCTTGGATTGAATATAAATTCCAATGGTCTATGATCACTTCTCAAGAGAAATTTTTTTTCAATTAGATATTGTCTAGACCTCGTGGTGCACCATACAATGGCCAATGCTTCTCTCTATATATTTGAATAATTAAATTCAGTGTTCGTTAGTCTTCTTGATAAATACATTATTGGATGTCCTTCTTGTGATAATATTCCAGATATCGAATGTTCACTTGCGTCTGTGGTTAACATAATGTCCTTTTTAGGATCAAAAATTTTTACTACTGGTTTCTTTGCTATGACTAATTTCAATCTCTCAAAAGCTTTTTGTTGTTTTTCTGACCAAATAAATTCAACATTCTTTTTTTTAACTTTGCAAACGGTTCAGTCAGGTCTGTATATTTTGGTAAATATCGCCTGTAGAAATTGACCAATCTCCAAAAAGATTCAAGTTCTATTTTGTTTGTAGCTATAAATATTTTAAATATTTTTTCTATTAAAGCTTGATCTGGTGATATACCTTCTTTTGAAATGGAATACCCTAAAAATAATATATTACTATTGTTTACTCATTTATCTTCATTTATAGTCATTTCCGCATTTCTTAATTTGTTCAAGACGATGTCGGTTTTCTTTTTTAATTCAATTTCATTATTTGCTCCTATGCAAATATCGTCTTGGTAACAGATCATATTTTTTATATCTTCTCATAAAACCTGTACGATGGCCTTTTGAAATATGGCGCTTGCTGTTTTTATTCCATATGACATTCTTTTCTATTTGAGCAACCCTATTGGCGTATTTATTGTTGTTACTTCTTTGAAATTATCATCTATTGGAATTTGGTGGTATGCCGTTTTCAAATCTATTTTTTGTAAAAACGCTGATTCCTGCCAGCGCATGTAAAGTATAGGATACAAATCCGAGCAAACTTTGTAGTTTACGCCTATTTTATAATCTCCACATATACGTATGTCTCCATCTGACTTTCTCAAAACTACAATGGATGATGCCCACTTGCTACTCCCAGGTGAAACATTTTCAATAAGGTCCTGTTCAATTAATTTTCGTAGTTTTGGACTTCACCTAATTCCTGAGGTAGGAGATGAGTTGGTCTAGCACTGGAAACTTTGAAGGTTGATGGTTGTCAACCATGTCCTGAAAGTGGTATCAGGAGCACAGTCTATGAGTAGACTTCCAGACATACGGCACTTCAAACTGCATGTGGAACTTATTCAGAATCTCTGTTTGACAATTTTTTGGTGATAAGTTCTAGTACAAAGGAACCGATCTATTTTAGAAAAGAATTATTGTTAGTTGTAGTAGGAGAAATGGTACAGATGATGATGATGATAGTCAGTCATCCATTGTACCATGACTCCCGCCAATAAGAAAAGGAATCGAAAAGTCGGGTTAATAAATGGGTATGAGAAAAACTAAAAGGAGACAACATGTACAATAACATAAGAATGTTTTTATTTCATTAAAAATAAATACATCTCTAGGAAAAAGCTGCTGAGTATAGTAGTAGATGCTGCTGCTAATGATGATGATGCTGTGGGCAGGATCGGAATCTGCTGCTAATTATAGAATAGATGATAGTGTTGCGGGCATGAGTAGAAACTGCTGCTAGTTATAGTGGATAGGAACAGAGCTAGTGTAGTAGTTGATGTTGCTGTGGGCAGGACTCGAACCTGCTGCTAGTTGCAGAGGGCAGGATTTCTGTTGCTAGTTGTAGATAAGAACAGAGACACTGTAGTAGTAGATGATGATGATGTTGATGCTGTGCTGCCATCACTAGATTGATGCTGGTGTTGGACATTGTGGATAGCCGTCAGATGCTGCTGTCGTCATCGTCGTTGTGGCAGATCGTCGATTGATTGTCGGAAAGGGGAATGGAATCAGAAAGATGAAATTGTGTCTATCTCTGTCACATGTGCCGAAGCTGTCGAAGGGTTAACTTCCTGTTTTATTAGGAGTGCAGAGATGTAATTGGGAGTAAAAAAAATGTTAAAAAGAGCTATTTTTCAAAGGATGCCATATTTTGACGGACGATTTTTTAAATGTCTTTTTTTTCCTTTCCAGGACAATTCTGTAGCCATTTTAGAAGATTGGAAAGATAAGTTAAAGAAGAAAAATATAAAATTTTCTTTGCTTAAAGGTGAAAGTAACACACCAAAGGGAGGTAAGTCAGAAAAAGTTCTCTTTTCTAATCTCATTTCAGTCAGATTTGTACTTCAACTTCCTATTTGATCATCTCTCGACTCCAGCACTGATCACTCACTTCAAAAGCAGAAATCCAGGGCTCATGTCATCTCTGTATGTGACAGCATTCTCATTACTGCAGCATAAAGAACGACTATGGCGTCCTCGTATGTCAAGCATGAATTGCAGAGTTTTTACTCTGTGTATGTGATGCATAGCCTAATCATCTGACATCAAAAGTTATCTTCTCAGATTTTCAAATTCAGACCCAAATAGTATTTAAGCTGAAAAATTTAACTTTGCTTCTGACCAGCCAATTTTCATTTGTTATTGTTTTACCATGTTATTGCAATATAATAACGTATTTCTCTACAATTTATTTTTAAAATAACTTAGTCCGGACCCAGATGACCGGTATTATGAAAAGTTTTTAAATAATCTCTTAAAAATAAAATCAGCAAGGCGGTAACTCATATTTTTAATTGACAAATATCATAGGAGTTTTTATTTTTTGAATTTTTTAAATTTCGTTTTCTGTATAAGCTGAAAAACTAAGATGACTTCACTGCATCTCGGATAATGCAGTTCACCTTTCTATTCAGGCATCTCTCGACTCCATCACTAATCACTTATCTCAAAAGCAGAAACCCGATCACTGAGTCCATCCAGTGGCTCATGTCATCCATATTTGACTACATCCCCATTACCACAGCACAAAGAATTACAATGAATTTTTGTTTGTTAGGCGAATCTGACTTCTGCATCACAAAGATTGTGCCTCAGGATTGTCTGGTCTGCATGAGGCCCTCCTCGTTGGTCACAGCTATTTATTAACCTGAAGGATTGCAGGTGTTTACCTCCAACATCGAGAACAGCAAGGCTCAATGGTTGCATGCAAAGTCTGGGAAGGTTTAACCCAGAATGCATAAATGAATGGTGCAGAAGCAATGTTGGCACTTTTATTCCATTGACTTGCGGTTCCATGCCTGACATGTCTTTGCTTGCCACATACAGATCCTGATGTTGACCCCTCCTGAATTTTCACCAGAATCCTGTTTGCTAGGTAGCTCTAACACTACTACATTGCCACTTCCCATACCACGGTGAGAAAGAATAAGACTTTAGGGACAGTAGGTCAAACGTGAATGACAGTTATTTATCTGTACATGGTAGTGTTATGCACTAATACATACAGTCACTTGATGAATCCAACTTACCCAATTTCGACCTCCCTTGCTCAAAATGGGTATGACAGAATCGCTTGAGAACCGAAAAAAGTTATTTACATCATGACATGTAACAACTGGGTTATTGCTTTTTTCACCGTAGATGAGAGGGAAAAAACCTGATTTTTTTTGTCCATAGCTTTTTTTTCCGTTGTGTTTTAGTATTTGTAAAATGATAAGAAGCACAAGGTTCGTAAAAGACTCCTCTGCCTCTTAACGTGGTCATCAAATTCTAATCTATTTTTAAACTGATTAACAGACCGGCTATAGATCACTTTTTATGCATAGTTTACTATTCCGTTCTTCTATGAACCTTAAATTAAAAGTTACCTCCCTTTACATTCGTTTCTCTACAAGTATCTGTTCACACTGTTTTCTTCCTAATGCATTGAGTCCCAGATAAATTGGTTGATTTAGACACGTAGTCACACATATAAACGGCATAACTCAGAAGTTCTCTTCCTCTTTTCCCCTTTTTGTTCCGACTGTCGAGGAGACAACATGTTTATAAATCCCTCTCTCTTTTCCCTCTTTTTTGTTTAACCACTTAAGTGACTACATCATTTGTCCATTGTTCCTATTTGTCCAAACCGATTCTGTAACATGCAGTCAGTCGTTACTACATGCATACCAGTTATGTTTGACATATTTTTTGACAATATGCTTTGTATTCTAGCTTTTATGTTTTTACTGATGATTTACAACAGGTTGATGATTCCAGAAAAACAGCTATCATCGATTGGGAGCTCACAAGGCTCAACATTGACGTAGCTGCACTACAAGAAACAAGACTCGCATCAAGTGACAGCCTCAGAGAACAGAACTACACGTTTTTCTGGCATGGCAAGGAGCCTGAGGAACTAAGACTGCATCGCGTTGGATTCGCAGTGAAGAATTCTCTACTCACCACTGTAGAACCACCACCCAGTGGCACAGCCAAAATCTTGTCTCTCTGTTTATTAGCCGTCTCAGGCCCAATGAACATCCTGAGTGTTTACGCTCCCACGCTATGCTCTCCAGCCGAGACCAAAGATTAATTCTATGAGGATCTTGACACCACGATCAAAGACATCCCTGTCATGGATAAATTGTATCTGCTCGGTGATTTCAATGCACAAGTGGGTTCTGATCATGACACTTGACCCAATTGCATCAGTCATTTTAGTGTCGGCAGGCTGAACGAGAATGAACAGAGGCTCCTTGAGTTGTGCTCTTATCACAACCTCTGCATAACTAACATATTCTTCGCCACCAAGCCACATCATCGAGTATCCTGACGACACCCAAGATCCCATAACTGACACTAGCTGGATATTTTCATCACACAGAGATCCTCACTAAACTGCGTTCTCACCACACATAGCTACCACAGTGCTGACTGTGACACCGACCACTCCATAGTTGGCAGTAAAGTCCGTCTCCAGTCCAACTGGATCCATCAAACCAAGCAGAAAAGCCCTATCTTGCATTAACACCAGCAGAACAGCAATACCAGACCTACGTGAGTGCTTCGCCAACACCATCGAAGACACCCTCAAAGACTGTCCTACTGGCAATGCTGTAGAAAGATGGGTTCACATCCGGACTGGTTCGAAGCCCTCGTTAACTACAAGAGGAAGCCTTCTGAGAAAACAGTCATTGCACTCAGGAAGGCTAGGAACGACACTCAATGGATCCCTTGGGGCTGTGCCAATGACTACTGGCTAAATCTATGTGAAAGTATCCAGCTGTCTGTTGACTGTGGCGACATTCGTGGCATGTACGATGGCTTGAAGAAGGCCTTTAGCCCAACCATAAACAAGATCGTACCTCTGAGATCATCTGCCAGTGACATAATATTAGATTGCAACAGACAGATGGAGAGATGGGCTGAGCACTACCAGGAACTTTACGCGGTGGAAAATGTTGTCACAAACGCAGTCGCCGAGAACACTATCAGCCTACCTGTAAAAGAAGAGTTAGACGTTCCCCCCTCTGTAACAGAACTAAACAAGGCCATCAACTCCCTAACTGGTGGCAAAGCTCCAGGAAAGGATGGCATCACACCTGAAATGATCAAGGTGGGAAAGAAGACAGCCCTGTTCCACCACCTTCACCAGCTACTGCAGCAATGCTGGGAAGAAGAAACAGTGCCTCAGGAGATGTGTGATGCAAGCATCATCACTCTGTACAAGAATAAGGGTGAGAGCGGCGACTGCAACAACTACCGTATAATATCCTTCCTCAGTGTTGTTAGGAAGGTCTTCACCCGGGTCGTCCTCAACAGGCTGCAGTTACTTGCAGAGCATGTATACCCTGAGGCACAGTGTGGGTTTAGAGCATGAAGATCAACCGTCGACATAATCTCTTCCCTACGACAGCTTCAGGAAAAATGCCCCGAACAAAAACAACCACTGTGCATCGCCTTCATCGGCATAACCAAGGCCTTTGACCTTGTCAGCAGAAAGGGACTTTTCACTCTGTTGCAGAAAATTGGATGTCCTCCCAGGCTCCTGAAAATTATCACATCTTTTCATGTGGACATGCAGGGTATCGTACAGTACAATAGCTCTTCCTTGGACCCTTTCCCAATCAAGAACGAGGTGAAACAGTGGTGCGTACTCGCCCCAACACTTTTTGGCATTTTCTTCTCTCTGCTGTTGTCATATGCCTTCAACAAGTTGGAGGATGAAGTGTACCTCCATACCGGAAGCAGTGGCAGCTTTTTCAATCTTGCCTGCCTTCAAGCTAAGACCAAAGTGCGGGAGGTACTTATACATGAGATGCCCTTCACTGATGATGCAGCACTGATGGCACACTCTGAAGAGACATTGCAGTGACTCATCAACTGCTTCGCGCATGCATGCAGAGAGTTTGGCATCACCATCAGCC
Source organism: Sepiola atlantica (assembly GCA_963556195.1). Classification (NCBI taxonomy): domain Eukaryota; kingdom Metazoa; phylum Mollusca; class Cephalopoda; order Sepiida; family Sepiolidae; genus Sepiola; species Sepiola atlantica. The sequence continues at coordinate 117,959,133 of OY744520.1, forward strand.
TAAAAAAGACTAACATCCTCAGTCAAGATGTAAGCAGTACCCAAAACATCAGCATTGGCGACTACACCATCGAGGTTGTCGAGGACTTCACCTCGGCTCCACTATCTCCAGCAATCTCTCCCTGGATGCAGAACTCCACAAACGTATCGGCAAGGCGGCAACAGCCATGGCTCGCTTGACTAAGAGAGTCTGGAATAATAAGATGCTGACCACAAATACCAAGATAATGGTGTACTGGGCCTGCGTGTTCAGTACGCTGCTCTATGGCAGTGAATCTTGAGCCCTCTGCTCCCGCTAAGAGAACAAACTCAACACCTTTCACCTGCGCAACCTCAGGAGAATCCGAGGAATCACCTGGCAGGACCACATCTCAAACAAGGCTGTCCTTGATCAGGTGGACATCCCGAGCATGTTTGCTCTGCTCACCCAATGACGACGCCGCTGGATTGGCCGTTGGCAGGCGAATAGACGCTGGGAGGATCGCAAAGGATATTTTTATGACAAGCTCACAACCAGCTCCAGACCAGCAGGAAGACCTGTCCTATGCTACAAAGATATCTGCAAGCGAGACATGAGGGCAGGTGGCATCGACCCAACAGGTTGGGAGTCTGTCACTGAAGATTGCAGTCGCTAGAGAAGAGCATATTGCAAGAGGAGTGAAGAGAGGAGAGACCAGCAATGGAGGGAGAGAAGAGAGCACAGACGGCAGAGGGCTGCAACAGAGCTCGCGCAACCAGACACCATCTACATCTGTGGCAACTATAACAGAGCCTGTCGATCCAGAATAGGCTTGCACAGTCACAGCAGATGCTGCAATTTGGCAATGGACAAATCTGAGGTGCAGAACTCCATTGTTTACTAAGACAGACGGATGCAAACAACAACGTTTTTAGTGCCCACATGTTTGTAGCAATGCTCACAAAAAGATAAAATTTTCGATTTTGCGATAAAAATATGATATTTGTAAAATATAAATTGATTGAAGAGTTTTAGTTTCTAAATTATCACAATTCATTCATAGCTTTTTGAAATAGAAGCATTTGAAGCTGAAAAATACCCCCCCTCCATTTTCCTCAAAATATTGAGTCAACAATTTTTTTGTTTTCATTGAGGAAATTCTGTTAAGAAAAAAAACTATTCAAGATAAAGCTATGAAATTTAGCATGTATATGTAAAATTTGCTGCTCAATGTCATAAAACCGTTAAAAAGAAGATAGCTCAGCATTTGAACACCTCATATAAGTTTTAACAAACTGACCCCTTAATTAAATTTGTTTAATCTGCAATCGCTCTCACATAATTTAAAAAAATAAAGTATTTATCAGTTTATCATCCACACATGTGTTTTTTCTTGGGGGGGGGGTTACTTTTTTTAGACAATTATGTATGGTTTTAAGAGAGGTTTTGTTGGAATGGGGCTTGCCACCTGGACTTAGGGTTAGAGGTAGGGTTAAGAGAGTTTTTTGGGGGGAAGAGCTTGTCACTTGGATTTAGGTTAGAGGTAGGGTTAGGGCAGTTTTTTTTAGGGAAGGGGCTTGCCACTCGGACCTAGTCTTAGTGATAGGATAATTAATTATAATTTGTTTTAATAACTTTTCAGCATGAAAAATATCAAAATAATTTAGGGGGCTAACTTCCTTAAAAGGCTAGAATGGATCAGAAATGGGGACTCATTTAATGTTAAATTTATATGCGAAACTGATCTCCTACTCTAAATTCTAAATTAATTATTTTTTGTTTTTGTTTTTTTCCGCAAAGTTTTTTAGGGTGTTCACACATAATCGCCTAAAAAAGTAGAATCTTTTGTTTTTTAAATTGGCGGCTAGAAAGTAATTTCTGACTAGAATTAATATTCGAAAGTCAAATATTTGATCTTTTAAACTAAGAAAAAACAGTATTATCTCAAAGGAGCCACTATTTTATAAAAGGACCACAAAACTTTTTGACGGTCAATTTATTTATTTGAAGAAGGTTACTTGAATACGAAAAAAAGAAAAAAGATTGTTTTTTTTAATAAAATAGCATGTAAAGATAGTTTGTTTAAATTTAATTATATATATATTATTAAGTATGTATTCTGATAATAGAATAGCTCTAACGAAACATTTAAGAACATTTTCAATATTCATATTTTCAAATTCTTTCACAAATTCAAATAACAAAAAAGTCGCCGTCTTTATTTACAAGCTACTGCTGATGCTGCCTGCTGACATTGCTGTAAGTGAAAAAGTTATTTGGTGATGAGAATGAACAGATTTTTTTCAGTAAAATTTTGTTGTTGATGTGACATTTTTATGGATTTCGAAAGAACTTTCTGGACAGATATTTATGATAATTACATGAAAAAATTTCAAAATCTCTGTTTCACCGATTTAAATGTTCGAAATTTTTTAAATAATAACTTGCTGAACCACAGTGATCGATCTTTGATAACTCATTACGGTCAAACTATTTGACCAACCAAATTCTAATATATATTACCTTAAAAGGCATTCTTTCATTGATTTTTAAAGCTAAATTTGAACAAATTCCAACCACTGTGTGTTTTCAAATCAAGTTAAACATGCAACTACTCTTTTATGCGATCAACCAAAATCGAAAAAGAGTGGTTTTATGATATTCATCATTTTTTTTATCTCACCGATAAAAACTTATTAAAAAAATACACATATAAATAAAATTGATAAACTTATAGATAAATCAATTTCCTTTCTTTTGATGTATGGTTTGACAGGATTTTATGGATATAGCGATTTTTTTTCGATATCTCCCCCCATAATGCTTTTTTAATGACGTTTTACAAGCAGTGAACATTTTGCTTATATATTTCCTGAACAGGTGGTCATCATTTTGTGTATTGTGTATTGTGGATAACATACGCATATATCAAAAGAAAAATAGTTTAATTTACATACATAAACATACATAAAGTTCCCATGCTTAGTTTGTGGAAAGGGGGTCAGGTGCAATTTAATCTTTTGTGGTACTTGTAAGAATTGGGTACACAAGAAGTGCAGTGGATAACCAATTTATGTGCAAGAAGTGTAAGACAATGGTGATGGATGAGAACTCTTAGTGGAGAAAGTATATCTGGATGGTGAAACTATTGAGGTTATCGAGAAGTTTTATTACTTTGGTGGTACCATTATAGCTCGGGATAAAGCAGGTGCTAGTGTGATTGCAAGAGTGGATGAAGTAAGTTCAGGCAACTTTTGCCTTTACTAACCAGCAAAACGTTACCATTGTTGACCACGGGAAGAGTCTATCAGGCATATGTATGCAGTGTGATAATGTATGAAAATAAAATCTGGCCAGTGAGGGTTGAGGACATACATTACATGGAAAGAAATGATATGAGAATGATATGATAGATGTGTAATGTGAGTCTTAAAGACAGGCTTAGTTCTGATGACCTCAGAGGAAGATTAAATCTGGACAGTATAGGGAGATGTGTATAGAACAGAAAACTTCAGGTCCAATTCACAGGGGAAGGCCAAAGAAAACATGGGAGGAAATGATAAAAATGGACTTGAGAGGGATAAATAAAGACCTGGGCAGAGATAAGTTAGTTTTAAAGTCAATTTCTTAAAGCCATCCAACACATGCCAGCATGTAAAACAGACGTTAAACCAATTATGATGATGATTATATGATAAACAGTTTGTTGAAGATAAACATAAAAGAGTTACAGAAATATGTAATGTGCTACACATTATAATATGCAAAGGAAAAACCAACAGACATTAGTACTAAAGAAGGAATACATTACTGTTCCAAATACAATGAGAAAAGAACACATGTTGCTGAAGTTAGAGATAGAGAACTATGCATGAGCAATGAAAGTAAATCTTACTTTGTTCTGTGTGCTTCTGAGAGTCTCTACGGCTGCTATCAAAAGACGTAACCTAGAGACAAGGCCTGCTAGGTTTTGAGAAGGCATGCTCTTAGGAGGACTCGAACGAAACGTCCATCTACTTTAAAAGATGAGTCAGAAAGGATAAGATCTCGTTCTGAATTCCGAATTGGGTGGAACAAGTTTTATTAACTTCTGTACAGGAGAGTGCATTCTCTGACATTGGCCAGAATAACTGAGATAACGGAGATAACTCGGATATATATCCAAGGGAGATAACTCAGATAATTCTCTCACAACAAGTAAAAAAAAATAAAAGACTGATTTTCATAAATAAATGCTTGTAGGGAACAAACCCAAACTTGACTTCATTTTATCTCTTATGCGGACTAAAATATTTTTTTTATTACATTGTTAGTAATTTTTATTCTTATTTTTTCATCTATATTTTAGTTGGATATGCAAGAAACAGAGCAGTAGAAAACAGTTCTGGACGATTTTTATGTTTTTTAGATGCTGTGAGTTTTTTTTTTATGTAATCTCTTTTTCTTAATTGAAATAAAAACATAATTTCTATTTATTTAATGAATCGTAATCATATTTATGATACTTAGGTATAAATCTTTTCTATTTAGGATGATGTTATGGAGAAAGAACGGGTTCAAGCTCAGTACAATGCTGTTCAGGAGAATCCAGATGCAGTGAGTTGTAAATATATATATATATATATATATATATATATATATATATATATATATATATATATATATATATATATATATATATATTATTTAATAATAAATATTAAATTATTATCTACATATGTACACGTTTCATCCTTGCGAATCATCAGTGTAGAGATAACCATTCAAGCCGGTCGCACAATATGAACCCCTGAACGAGAGTTGTTTGTTTATAACTCCAAATCTAATGCCTTTAACCGATAAGGTCGACATGAATAGTCATACAAAGTCATGCGATATAAACTTATTTATGTCAGTAAGCGGACATTTTTATAAGCAGCAATCAAATGGTGTTCTACATAAAGGAACATTGAATTATGGCCAAAGTTGACGGTTGTCTTGTCAGTGTTGTCCGGGAGTCTTTGTACCTTCATTTTTGTTTTGAGCTTTTTTTTGTAATTGAAATTTGATACATTCGAGAATCATTTTGATTAATTAAAATTAATTTATATTGACATAATCTCTTGTACATACATAAACACACACATACGTATACACACATATATATATATATATATATATATATATATATATATATATATATATATTTATTAATTCTATATGTACATAAAAGTAATCCATGGACATGTGTTTCTGCCTCACAGCCATCATCAGCATAGCTAACTTATATATATATATATATATATATATATATATATATAATTATAAATATTTGTTTTTATCTACATACGTATACGTTTCATTCTTTCGGGGAATTGTCAGTGTAGAGAAGATTATCCATACCGCTCACCAAACTCGAACCCCGGAACATGAGTTATGTTTCAAACTCAAATTCCAACGTCTTAGCCCACACGGGCGTTATCAACAATCCGGTAAATCAGCGAGAGATTAATCCTATTTAAAGGCAGTCGTCGTCAAAGTGTTCAACTACTGAAAGGAACATGCATTGAAGCCACAATAACGGATGTGTTAATACTACCTACTACAGAGCCCAGCCTAGATTTGGGGGTGGGGGCGACAAATAATTATAAACATTTGTTTTTTTCTACATACATATACGTTTCATCCTTTCGGGAATCTTCAGTGTAGAGAAGATATATATATTAAAAAGTTATAAGAATTTATAATTATATTTTCAAGGATATTCTAAAGGATGGTATCCAAGGATATCATAGAAATTTTTAATACGATAGTGGATACCCAATATTGTAAATAGAGTATCAATAAAGAATATATAAGAGACAAAACCCCAAAAAATCTTTTTCAAACTTTAAAAAATTTTCAAATAATATTTGAAGCATTTTATTATATCACAGGATGTTTATCTCTCTGGCGAGAAAAGTATTCTTTTTGAAAAGTCCGGATTTAAGAGAAAATTTACTCTTAGTTGAACATATTGAGAAAAACAAATTAGTATATTCATTTTGTAATATTTTTTTTGGTTATTGCTCTTAAGTATTCTTTATACATATATATATGTATATATATATATATATTGTTTTTTATGGAAATCGCTCCAGACAAGGCATGAAGCCACTTGATGTAAAGGAGTTAACAAGAACGAAATATGATTATCGCAAAGACAGGAGATGCCTATTGGAAGCTGTATTACAATGAGGTATTGAAACAGCAAATTGGTGGAGACCACTAGACCAACGAGTCAAACGAGCTGAAACAAAAGAAGCAGGGAATAGATCACACAATTCTGAAGAACACATGCTATAATGGTATTTATAGAAAAGACTCAGACTTGCAACATCACATCTGTGAGAGGGAGGGTGCGGAGAAGAAGAAAGGGTGGGGGCCAATCAAATTACAGATACGTTTCTGCACATTATCAAGAACCCTCAAATGTGACAGAGATTCACCAGTCCAAATATGACAACGGTACTCCATACATGGTCTGATAGTAGATTTGTAGAGATAGAGAAAAGCCTCAGGTGTGAGAAAGTGTTTGGAGCGATAGAGAGAATCGATTGTACGAGAAGCAGAAAGAGCAATGGATCTAATGTATGAACTCCAAAAAAGATTTGATGAGAGAGAAAAGCCAAGAAGTTTCAGTCGAGTCTTTCAATCATGGGCATTAAATGAAACAAGCCATTTCGTACCCCAATCCAAAACCGAACCCAGGTCAGCTTCTAGATTAGCTATATATTTCAACTCATCCAAGGGAGATGGAGGATGAACAACACCAGAACAGAGAGTGGTATCATCAGCATAGATGTTAATTTTCTGAATAGTATTCTCTGAAAAATCATTTATATAGAGAAGAAACAATGTTGGGCCTAGAATAGAGTCCTGAGAAACACTAACATTGATAGGAAAAGAGAATGAAGAGACACCGTCCAAAGTTACTTGCAAGCTTAGATCAGAAAGAAAAGACCTAATAATGTCAAGAACCTGACCACCAATATCATAACCCTGAAGTTTATATAAATATAATGATTATTCAAATTCCGATGACCAAAATTCAGTGATTACTAATATCATTTATTTTTTGCAATGGCAGAATTGACTATGGTCTTGCAATTTTTTCGCAATGTGCAATATGCTACAATTAAATGCAATTACATGCTGCTCTTCAGAAACCACAATGAAAGGCATTTATAAAGATGTTTTATCATGCATAAAGTTCATGAGAAAAACAGAAACCAGACAACACTCACAGATGATACCCCCCTTTTGGTAATAGGATGATAGAATTCCAATCAAGCCGCCATTTTGATATATATATATATATATATATATATATATATATATATATATATATATATATATATATATATGAAGCAATCCAACAAAAGATATAAGCGTCAACTAATATCTTATAATTAGTGAAACATCCGGATAAAAAACTGAAGCTCAATATACTGGATAGAGCATTAATATTATAATATAAAATGAAGTAATAAAATAAGGTGTCAATCAAATTTTATTAGAATTCAAAGTTCATGCAAAGCATCCTTAAGTCCTTAGCTTATGGATTCAACAAAAGTATGTTTTTGGATTGATATGTTTGATGTTATGTATTTTTATATATTTGTGTATATAATTTTATATATTTTCAAAGCGTAATTTTATTGCCTGTAGTAGTATAACTGCGGTAATGGTCCTCTGAAGAGAAGAATTATCTTTGAAAACTCATGAGCTAAGGACTTAAGGATGCTTTGCATGAACTTTGAATTCTAATAAAATTTGATTGACACCTTATTTTATTACTTCATTTTATATTATAATATATATATATATATATATATATATATATATATATATATATATATATATATATACAAAAATGGTACTTTACTTTACTTCAAGAAAGATAAACATGGATAACCGAGCATGTTGATCCGATGCTATCTCATAAAATGTCAATGAGTTATCTTTTATGTAGAGATAAATAGATCATCAAATGTTGTCTTCGTCAATCCATGCACATCTAGCAGTCCCAGTATTAAATCAGGATGCCATCTTGAAACAAGAATACACGTGCGTAGACATGATAAAATCTTATCAAAAAGACAACAATACACGTGTTACAGTTCACAGATTTATTCATGTTTATATCTCCCTGGCCAGAATCTGTTAATCAGTCGACATTAAAGGAACCCACAATCCCTCCCCCGCTTTCAAGCTGGCTTTTGACAGAGAAGGAAATCGACATGATCCCAAACTTACACTTTTGCCTTAGACACTCGCTGCTGGAAAACAAAGCCAATCGTTACCTCTTCAACTCTCATTATGACATCATTCGCAAGATCTCGTCCCCTGTTTCCAATTATACAACACTAAGACATATAACCCATTTAGTGGAATGATACTATTTAACCCCCCTTCCACTTTAATGTTTTACATTTTTCATCATAACATTCTCGTATCATTTCTCTTCATGCAACGCAATCCTTCACTGGCCAGGTTTCACTTCAACACATTATCGCACATTATTTACTATTAATTGTATTTTTTTAAATCCTATTTTAAAAAAATGTAAACATTTAACAAGCTTATCACGCAAAATTAGACATACTTTGTATTTGTCTCAGATGTATTGTTGAACGTGACTTACAAGAAACGGTTCATCTTTGTATTAATAAAACAATTTTTTAAATCCTATTTCTTTGGTACTGCTATCGATCCTGAACCAGTTTCTGTGAACTTCGCGTCAGCAGTGTTCGGGCATGCTACGTAAACACCTGAGAGATGCCGAGGCGTATGGTGGCAGAGAGATGTCGAGCGATTAGCCAATCAACTGTCAGTAACCAGATGGCAATTTTTCTAATTAGTATTGAAATTGATTAAATTGATCAAAGCTAGTGCATGTTTATTTCCTGTTAAATTTAAAAAAAAAAGGAAAAAGAATGAATTACGAAGAACTGTGTAGTAGACAATTTCCTAACCAGTATTGGAATTGATTAAAGGCAGAAGCAATTGATTAAAGCCAGTGTATGTTTATTTCCTGTTAAATCCCCCCCCCCTCTCAAAAAAAAAATGAATTACTAAGAGCTGTGTAGTAGTACCGAATCTCCCGAAGGAGTCATTTCTTTCTGTCAGGAAAGAAAGCAGTTGTCAAAAAAAACATGTCAGAAATGTTATTAAATGTGCCAGTTGATAGAAAGAAAAAGGAATAAATGACAAGTATTCAGGGGGGTGTAAAACTACTAAATATAGAGTTTGGAATTCTATAAGAAGTGGCACATTTTTTTTGTTATTTGCTATCTTTCTTGAAAATAAAACTGAAAAAAATATGACGCAGCAACGTATCGAAGTTATCGGCTGCCACTATTCACCTCCTCATCTCTCAGGTATTTATGTAGCATGCCTCAACGCTACCGACGCGAAGTTCACGGAAACTAGTTCAGGATCGATAGCAGTACCCCAAAAAATTGTAAACATGACAACATTTTAAATTCTTTTCTAAGCCCTCCATCTGGGCAATTCTGGGTAAATACAACTGGCTTAAAAGTAGTTGTAGAAGTTACATGACAGATCTACTTTCTTTTGTATTTACACGCAATCTCTTGCCTAGTGATTAGTTGTGGTTTGGTTGGCTAAAATAGGTATGTTAAAACTTGCATAGAAATAGATCGGGCATTTTTTTAAAGGCCACTCAAAGATAAGGGTTAACGAGTTTGTCAGGTGGATGGTAAGACAACATCGTGAGGATTGGGAATGATAGTTGAAACTGGTTAGAATTTGATTATTTAAGAGGACGGCTCAACAAGAATGTGTTTACATTGGACTTGTAAACCACCATGTTGTAGTCGACTGGATAGCAGCCCCATGGTAATGTGTTCCACAGACGGGTAGTTCTAGAAAAGTAACTTTGCTCATGGAAGTTCTGTTTAGCTTTAGGCAAGGAAAAGGTGCTCTGAGCGGCACCTCCCCAGATGTGGCAACAATACTCCATCTTAGGATGTAACTTATGCGTATGTTCAGTTTTCCATTTCCACCCAGCCCGAGTTTGGTGCTAAAATATGATTCAGTTCCTGAACAGACTCCGTGTGGACTAGACGCTAAAATCATCTTCTCGTTCCTTGCCAAGAAGCAGCAGTATAAGATGAAACACCAGAACTCAATTCTCTGTCTATAGCTAAAGCCTGCCTGCCGAACCAACTTGCCTTGTTGTCTTATATTCCTATGTTCCTGTTCTGTTTCATGAAACTGTTAAATAAAGTTGATTTAATTGTAGAGAAGATGTTGGTATTTTTATATGGAACTCTAGTGACTCCCTTCTTCTTCATTTCAAGGCAGATAAATGCAGACACGACTGTCTCTACAAAATGATTAACTCCAGTCTCCGGCAAGTGACTCATCACACCAACTACCAACTCTATATAGTCTATTAAAGAACAAATATCTTCTGCAGATGAGAAAATGTATTTTATTTTTTAATCCAACTATTTTTTATTGATTTCTCTGGGAATTTTCTTTTCTACTCTAGTTGTTTCAGGTCCCTTGGTTTTGTGTATTGTTCTTTCTGCATTTCTAGCTGTATTTACACAGTGTTATTCTATTTCAGTTCATCAAGTTATCTATAATTAATCGACATCTAGCTATGTGACTTGGTTACTGCACTTAAGGATTTTCCTTAATATTTCAGCTGTTTTCATCAGTGCCATGCTTTGTACAGTGTCATTCCTCGCTTTGATTCCAATTTCTCCTCGTCTTTTTCAAGTTTTTTTCCGAACTGTTCCTCCTTCTCCTCCTATTGATATTACAGCGGTCTTCTTCATATTCCATATTCCCTTCAGTTCTCTGGCAAGTTCCATGTGTTTGCCTAAATTTTCTGTTTCCTTGATATTTACCTTATGAACTGCTGATATGGCAAAATCTACAATGTGGCATGTTTTTTCATTCTTATTGACTATTATCACATTCGGTCTTCTTGCTTGAATTAGTTTATCCGTTTGTACTTGATTTCTCTGCAGCTGATTGGAAGTGGCTTCCATCGAGAACCGCCTGGTTCTACACAACGTTACACACTGTGGGCCAACACTCGCACTGAAGAACAACTCGTGAATCAGGTACGTCAGTTCAACTCTAACGTTTTAACAGAATAAAATTAGAAATAGAATGTTTTTCATCATAATTTTAAGCATTCGAATGCAAAATACGATAAACGCCATTTTTCAAAATTGCAAAACTATCACAAAAAGTGTTGCATTTCAACACTGTAAAACTAATTTTCGGGTGTGGTCAAGTGGACCACACCCGAAAATTAGTTTTACATAATGTGATATCAGCTTAATTTGTTTTTGTTTTCAATTAAAAAAGCTTTTGTCGAAGTCTAGATTTTATATATTCATGCTTTTATGGTTTAACGTCTCAATTTAAGCAAATTGGATTTATTGTGTTTTGCATTCAAACTTTTCATTTTCAAAATCGATTCACATTGAAACATTATTTTCCATTTTGTACAATTTACTTTTTGCACCTTCTGTCCTCTTACTTAACTTCTCTTTTTTTGTCTTCTTTATTTACATTATCTATTTATGTAATCCACTTACTCTCCTTCTCGTTTTTTCTTTATTTATGTTCTTCATTTATTTATGTCATCCTTTTGGCCTTATGTAAAAAAAAAATGAATCCCGATGAGACTGATCGAAATAAACGTCTTTAGAATGAATATTGAGTTTATTCTAATATTGATACTAATTAAATTAGGATTTTATCTAGACAAGTTCAATTTCCATAACTACTCTATATCTTTTTCACTATTTCATTTCTATTTGCTAAATCATTTAGTTCAATACTTTCTGAAAGTAAAATTATTATTTTGTATTAATGACTGTAAAATTATAATTTGAAGTTAATAGATTTGCCAAATTACAGAGTGACACCCCCCCCTCCACACCACCCCTCAAAAAATTGTATCAGAGGTATCAAACGTATGGCCCATGATGCAATTGTTTTTATTCTTTGTATATTTTAGACTATTATCCTCGTTATGGTTTTTATACAGGATAACCCCCACTTCTCAAAATGCCATTCATGAAATCGTTAATAAAATCCACAATCCCCTCTGCAATCCAACCATATTTGGTACAAATAAACTTCAGTCTATTCCTAACTTGTCCACCAAATTTCAGTCATGAATGTCCAACAGTGTTTTTTTTATCGCTGTTCAATGATAACCACACCTGGATATGATGTGTAAAATTGTCAATAACTATTTTGATGAATAGCGCATTTTATGGCAAAAATTAAAAAAATTTTTTTTAAATAAATGATATTTTATTTAAAAAAAAAACAACAAAATCCATCGTTTGTTTGGGTTTCTAAATTCCCAATATATTCAAATTTCACGCTGTTTCAAGAGAAGGATTACATTTTAAATTTTCAACAAATGCAGCCAGCATGCAAACTCACAACATCGAGCAGGCTTCTATCACTAAAGACATTATGCCTCTAGTAGTAAGAAGTAAAAAGAGAAGAAAAAATGTCTATTTTATGAATAGGACATTTACGCCAAAAATTTTAAAATATATATTTTTTTTGATAAATGATATTTTATTTAAAAAAAACAACATTTGTTTAGCTTTCAAAATTTCTAATATATTCAAATTTCACGATGTTTCCAGAGAGGGACTACATTTTCTATCTATTCTTTTCTTTCTTATACGACAGACTGCACAAAAACACACTTGTTTTGGGGGATTTTCCTCTCGTTCATCACATAAACATATAACAAAAACCCACATTTTCCAAAGTTCAATGCTTTTTAAAAATTTTTTTTATCATAGTTCACCCCAAACAAGGCAGGCCACCACTGTAGACATAAGGGGCTACTGAGAAAAAAGGGTGAAGGTTTTGGGGAGGGGGGCGGGTTCAACCTAAGTTGGGAGCTGCGCAGCGAGATGTCTGTTTACATTAGTTTTAAATTTCTGCATGTCAGTAACGTCAGGAAAGCAGGGTGCAGGGAGGGAGTTCCAGAGTCCAGCAGCACGAGGAAAGAAGCTTTTGGAGTAGAAAGCTCTTTGGCATTTGGGGACCTCTACAGTGTATGGATGGGATTTGGCAGATTGTCGGGTTGGTCTAGTGTATTTACGTCGTGGGGGTACCAGAGCAGCAAGCTCATCAGAGCACAATCCATTGAAGTACTTGTAAAACAGGCACAAGTAAGCAACATTGCGGCGATGGGACAGGGGCTCGAGCTTGGTGGATAGTAAAGGACCTATCAAGTTGGCGACTCTTTTTTGGACCTTGTCTAAGAGAGAGAGACTAGCGGATGATGCACCAGCCCAGATATGGCAACAATACTCCATGCATGGGCGATGGTGGCTTTGTAGAGATATAGGATAATGTCAGGTGTGAGAAGTTTACTAGCACGGTAGAGGGAGCCCACCTTCTTTGCAGCAGCCCTGGCAATGTTTTCAATGTATTTATTCCAATTCATGTTATCTGTGAAAGTTAGGCCGAGGAGTTTGAATGATGAACTCTCAGGCAGGGTGTTATTTGCCATGACAATCCGTGGTGGAAGAGGTTTCTTGTAGTTATTGAAGGAAAGTAGCTTTGTCTTTGCGGCATTAAAAGTTACCATCCATTTTTTACCCCAATCCACTACAGACTTGAGGTCATTTTCTAAGGATTCAGCCATTGTCTCAGATATTTGCGCGTCGGTTTTGCCCACATGACAAGAGTAGAGCGTGGTGTCGTCAGCAAATATCTGGCAATTTGTTCCAAAATATCTATCATTATACTAAAGCTGAGTAAATCAAGTTTGTTTCTTTAAGGATTTTTTCCTATATAATTTAATCACACAAAATACATGCTAAAATATTCCTTAATTTTGGCATTGAATTATGTTTGAAAAAAAAAATTCCATTTGAATTCTTCTAATTAGCCGTAATTTGTAATTAACTGAAAATTTCACCTATCTCTCACTTAGCTATCTATATATTTCTCTCGCTCTCTGTCTGTGTTGATTAAACCACTCTCTAATAGATTTTTTTATGTTTCTGTAAGCATTTAGAGAAAGAGTGACTTGATATGTACTTCCTTCCCACTGCAGGAAGATGTGGCACAAAGCCGGAAGGTGGGAAGAGCAAGCCAATGCCCCTAAAGTAGAGGCACTCTTGCTTCTTAAAAATTGCCTGGCCAGCCCCATTGGGATTCCCCAGGCAGTTTGTAATGAACTAACTCCTCCCCAAAGAGGAAAGGCAAGGCCTGGGAGGGTGGACCTCCTAAGATTACCCAGGACTAATACCTCAGCCCGACAGATAAAAGGCCACTAAAATGGCCCAGTTTTTGTCAAACTGATTGTCAAGATCGGATCCTCGACTGGTATGTATACCGAGAAAGAACGAGAATGACTCTCTCTCTCTTTTTATCTAATTTACATAGAGTGATTTTGGTAGACACCGTAAACTCACATGTAAATTAGATAGCAAAATAACAGGACTCTTTACTTGTATATTATCCATAAGGATAATACAGAAGTAAAGAGACTTATTATTTTTAGTTATGCAAAAAGAGTTTCTTAACAGATGTATCACAGTTTATGAATTTCAATGAAATCAAAGTGCAGCAAATGGTGGTAGTGGTTGAATATTATCTACCAACCACCACTACAAAGAATTTTCCTTTCTTCCTCTGTATACCTAAAACCAAACAGAATTTCCATGTACAGAGTTTCTTTCCAAGAATTTCCCATCTGTAGAACACATTGTCACAGGACTGCTTCCCAGCGGCTACAACTTGGTCATCTTCAAGTCCAATGTTCATTACATACATCGTTTTCAGTCCTCTCCTAGTATTGTTCATCACCCAACTGACAATCTCATTAACCCTTATCCACGAGTGCGTTTTAACCTTGGTAAGTGATAATTCATAAGTATAAAAAAAATTATTTTGAACGTTTCAATTAAATTGTCCGAAGCATTACAATTGATTATGAATTTTTATTATGCCGTTTAGTTAGTCTGTTTCATCGCATATCGACACTTTTCCGGGGAGTCATTATGTATAACTATGTCGGCTCCTCAACCGCTGTGACTTTTCTTATTCTGGCTGTATTGATTCTAGTATTGCTGATCGCCGAGGGCACAAGCACTAGTTTGCAATTTGCATTCAAAGCAAGTAACAACACAGACACAGATAAAGACATTGTATAACCATGACTTATTGAACACAGGTGTGTGTGTGTCGCGGCTTCGTCGTTATTGTCATTACTTCCAAGTGAAATTCCAATCTTTCAAGTTCAGGATATCAGCTAAGACTTAAGTGAAATCTCCCGAACCCATCTGCTTGTTGAGATAATTCACTCTTGTCCGCTCAAATTAATATCTTGAACTCCGTCTCGTCATTCTCCTCGAACTCATGTCGGCAACCCGTCTCTGTGATCTCCTCAAACCGATCTGCCAGCTAGTTTCCCCCCAAATATATTTACTCTTGACCGGAAATCCTAGATATCCAGTTATCCTTCAGCCTACCATTGGAAATGGCGACGTCCGCTTTTTTCTAAGCTTTATCTGGCCACCCAAAAAGCTAACAAATAATTGTCATGGCGTCATTCATCTGGGAAGTTCAATGGATCTGCCGGTCTTTTTATTTTCATTTACTTGTCTACTTTACTTCCCAGCTAACATTTTCTGGTGGTCCCGGCTGTTGGGTGGGGATTAGTCTATAGCATTACAATTAAATGCTGAAGCACAATATTTATTGTAAATAACTTTTTCTTTTGTTTTGCAGATCTACACCTCACATGGGCCGACGGTTGCAATGCCAACATGGTTGTGTTCCCGGAAACAGTTTGACAAAGTGGGAGTTTTCTCAGAAAAAGGAAAAGTATGATTCACACAAATATTCGTCCATTCAGGAATTGTTAAGAACATCCCATGGAAGTTTTTTTTGTCAACTATATTTTGATAATTTTTCTTATTTACTTGGCTGATTGCACATTGAGACGAGAAGTAGTGGGAGGAGGGGAATAGAGGGAGTAGTAGTAATAGCAGCAGAGTAAGAGGATGATGTGAATAAATAAATGATGTAAATTGCCTAGTTGATTGGACGTTGAGACGAGAAGTGGTGGAAGAAGGGGAATAGAGGAAGTAGTAGTAGCAACAGCATAAGAGTAGAGTAAGAGGATGACGTAAATAAATAAATGACATAAATAAAGAAGAACCCGAAAGGTGTTTAGCAGCAGCAGTAGCATATGTTCAGTAATGAAGGGTGAATGAGACAAGGCATGGTGGAAGGAGGAGATAAAGTGGGTAGTAGTAGTAATAATAGCAGTGTAAGAAAAGGAGAGTAAAAGGATGATGTAAAAAAAGAAATGACATAAATTGCTTGGGTGATTACATATGGGGACTGGAAGTTGTAGGAGGAGGGGAATAGAGAGGGTAGTAATAGTAGTAGCAGCATAAGAGAAAAAGAGTAAGAGGATAACATAAAGAAGAAAAAGAAAAGGAAAGTAGCAGCAGGTCATGATTATTTGAATTATTTTTCAAATAAAAAAGAAAATATATTCCATTTACAAATTAGGCATAAGGCCATCAAAAGTGTGGGGAGTCGGTGGTCATCCTCTGGCTATCCTTTTGGCCAAGATCAAAGTGTAGTATCTGTTCCGATGGATACTGCACCCCATAGACTAGTATCCTCTTGGCCTTCGGGGCTTGATTCCGCCGGTCTATGGGTTTGTCCTGTGCAGTTCTAGGAGGTCCACCCTTCCAGGCTTTGCCTCCCCTCTTTGGGGAGGAGTAAGTTTATTGCTTACTGCCTGAGGTGCCCCTACCGGGGAATGCCGACGGGGCTGCCCAGACAATTTTTAATGGCCAGAGTGCTCACCTTCTCGGGCGCTGGCTTTTCAAGTCCCACTTTCCCGACCCGACCTTGGGTCACATCTTACCTTGTGGGAGTAAGATAAAACTGGCCTTGTACCTAACTTCCTGGAGAGGAGGTAAATAAATATCCTACTCTTTGCTAGATGCATTTTGTCCCATTGACAAGCATTGTTGCTTTCATTCTTTTACCATTTATCCATCACTTTCACCTCAGCAATCACCACAACACCACATTTACTCTATAGGCTACCTTACTTAAAATATCTCCAATGATTTCAAATTAATTTTATTTACAAAAACATATTTACAATTTTATTAAAAATGATGATGAATGGGACAACAAAAAACACAGCAGAAAAAGAAAGTAAAACCAAAGAAACCAAATAAAATCGTGGGCAGGTTATTAAGATCCTCCCAACCATTTCTAAGAGTAGACCGTCTACTGTTTTCCAGATTTTTTAACCGAAAAACAAGAAGGTAGATCTCTAATTGGGAGTGGGACTTAAGTAGGAGGAAATGAAATAAAGGTAGAGTTTGGGAGTGGATGATATCCTTCCAAGATAAAAAATGTTTTTGCGATCTTTACTATAGCTACACTAGTGGTGTGGACGACTCTTCTGAGAGGATTGTACGAGGTTGAACCATTTTCTCATCAGGATCTGACGTTCTTCAAGCATAGGCTTAAGGTTAAAATTAGATGTGATAGAAAAGGATTACATTTGATAGAATTCAACAAAAGGTGAATACAAGTTACAAACTTGTGCATACGGAAGGGAATCAGGTATGAGTACATGTCTCTGAGTCTCTTTGATCACAGCCCAGTTAAGGTGGTGTAATATTCGCAAGTACAGATCTTTTGACCATCATTTTTTTTCCAAATTTTCCGTCAATTGTCATTCCTTTCAAGTCTTTTTTGGACCGTCATCGCTTTCAAGTCTTCCTTCGGCCACTATCCCTTTTAAGGCTTGATGTAAAGATAACTGCCTTCTTAAATATTTAATTGAATTCATTATCTATTATTATACTAAAGCTGGATTAATCAAAGTTTGTTTCACAAAGACTTATTTCTTATATATTTCAATGACCAAAAATACATGCTAAAATATTCCTCAGTTTTGGGATTGAGTTATGTTTGAAAAAACTTCCATTTTAATTGTTCTTATTAGGTCCAATTTGCATTAACTCACCAAGTGACCCATCTCTTTTTAATTTTTTCTATTTATCACTCTCACCCTCTCTCATTGTATGTTGTTTGATCCCCAGCTGTTATTTTATACAGTATCTATCACTTTCGCTTCCATCACTGTTTATAACAGTTACAGATAATAAAGAAAGAAAAAAAGAAAAATATTAGAATAGTCTATTATATACAAAAGGGGATATCACTGAAAGTAGTAATTCTTTTTAACCCATATATATCAAGCAGAAAGAGACTAATTTTGGATTTTGTCATTTTTTCCTAATTCAAACAATCTAACCTGAGTTCAATTAATGATCCAATGGGTCACATTTTTTCTAGTATATATATCATAAAATATATCATAAAATACATCTTGTAGATGTTCTGAAGTCAGTCATCAGTGACGAATTGGTTTTATTCCAGGTTTCAGGTTTTAAATCATCAGACCTGCTCAGCCAGCAACCCAAATATTTATGTAAAAAATGTTTGTTTTTTTGTTTTAAATTGACAGGGTACTCCTGAGGATTTGATATTTTTCTACAGACACCTTGATCTTAATGGCCAAGTGATAAGAGTCGATGCTGACCTGATGATGTACCGATACCATCCTGAATGCACAACTTTCAGCATTGCAGAGTAAGTTATTTATTCATAATTTTATTCCCATCTTCAGTGCCTTCATTTACTTGGAGAAATAAAATCCATAATTCCTTGCTTTACAATCTTTATTTGCTCGTTGCATTACAATTCAAAATACTAATCTGGAGATGCAATTTGTGATTTACCTGCCTACCCACGAGGGCCGGATGTGACACAAGGTTGAGCTTAATATGTGTGTGTGTGTGGGGGGGGGGTCAATGTTTTAACACTACAGTTACGCTCACGACTGGTAACAAGTTACCGATAAAAATAGCATAGATTGAACCTGTCAGCATTCGCTGGTAGTTGTGCCTCAGGCAACCAGCAATAAACCAATCTCCTTCTGAAAGATGTCTATTTAATTATATCAACAGCTGAACGATAAAGGTTTTGTTTCACGTTGTATCTTAGCCTGATGATACCAAATACTCATTAGTCGGATAACGAGGTGCATTTACTTGTCAAGGTATTTTTACATAAGCAGTTTCATGCTTGCATGTATGTGTGTATGTATGTACATGTTCAGCTCTACTTGTTATTGAGTATTATTAAATAAATATTGTAAGGTTCACAAGTTCATCCTTTCTAGTTTGCTCTGATGGGAAATATGGTTGGAGTGTGTGTATGGATATTTACGTATATAGTTATATGCATGTGTATATACATACCTTCCAATTATAGTGCTTATCCTTGTTTAAAATAACTGTCTTTTTCCACTTCTTCCCCCCCCCCCTCTCCTCCGTCTCTAATGCCTTTCTGTTGGCATATTTACTTGCCTTTCCCTTTCACATGGCCACACAAATCCCACTACTAGCTCGTAGGTGCGGAAAAAAAATCGCCTACTTGCCAAAAATATCTCTCATCCTTGTTAAAATTTCTTGTATGGACCAATCACATCTTGCTGTGCATTTTGTTCCTTTTCCCATGTCTGTGCCGCTATCGAAATAAAAATTTTTTTTCAAATCTTCACTTTTTCTGAAGACATTCATTGATGAACGAAACCGGTTAAATCTCTTGTTTTTCTCCTGTATTTAAATCTGTTTTCCATTTGTCTTTTTTCACACATTTTTTCTATCACAGCATTTCATTTTCATATCATGCATATTACCCTATATATATATATATATATATATATATATATATATATATATATATATATATATATATATATATATATATATATATATATAAGATGTGGATGATATTTGTTCACAAGATTATTGTCTAGGAGAAAAATAATACAGTAGTTTCAGTTTTTAAGATTTATTCATCAAACTTACATCAATTTGTCTTCATGACTTGCTCTGTCTATTTCACTCAATGAACTCATTTTTGGCTTTGATGGCAGCCTTGGAACTGGCCATAGACCTTCATCACTGTATCTCGACTTATTCCCCGCAAGGTGACCCTGGCCTTTAGCCCATTTTTTGCGTTGTAGCAGGATCTGTGGGTGTTTCGTTCCACCACGCTCTACACAAATAAGTGGAAATCTGAAATCTACTTATTTCTTCTTCTCGCGTATATTCCAATGAGAACTCTGTGGAAGATTAAATCTGAAAAGTATAGGGAGATGTGTGCAGAACAGAAAACTTCAATGGTATGGCCACGTTGAAAGAATGGATGAGAGTTCTTGAGTTAATAGATGTAGAACAATTAAGGTAGACCTGAGATAAGTTAGTTTGAAGGTAGCAGGTTCAGTTCACAGAGAAAGGCCAAGAAAAACAAGGAATTGATAAGAATGGACTTGAGAGAAAGAGGGATAAATAAAGACCTATCCAGATATGGGCTATTTTAGAATCAATTTCTTAAAGCCAGCATTTAAAATGGATGTTAAATCAAATATGATGATGATGAATCAATTCTTTTGCAAAAAAAGACAAAAAATATGCATAAAATTAGCAGTTGAAAATTATGAAAAAAATATTGTCTGCAACCTATGTATATAACAGAAGTTTCAAAATTTCCATTCATGTTTTTTTTTTATTTTGTACAACAGAAACACAATATGGGATTTACGGTTAGAGCGTTTTGAGGACAAGGTACTCACTCACTGGTCTCACTTCACAATTTGGAACGCGGGGAAACAAGGCCGCAAGTTTTATCGTTCTTTGACTCCTGAAATGAAAAAAAAGGTAAGAAATATAGCGAGATTTTTGGTATCAGTCAGAATTGGATATCAAATAACAACTCCTGTGCAAATAAGACAACTGTTAGTATTGTTTCTCACCTTTCCTCTTAATCGCCATTATTGAATATTTTTAATGACAAGGACAAAAAGCAGAATTTTTAAAAAGCAACATATAATAGAATTGCACATCATATCCAGGTGTGCTTACCATTGAATGGTGATAAAACAAAGACTGTTGGATATTCATGACTGAAACTTGGTGGACAAGTCAGACATAGACTGTGAATTTTAATAACAATTCCATAGGTGGCATTTGGGGGGGGGGGGGGTCACACTATAGTTAAAATTAATAATGATATTATTTGTTTAAAAATTCATCACCGGATATAGTTTAATGTCATATTGAGTAGTCGATATGGTTGGGAAGTCGGGTAAGCAGAAAACAAAAAATAAAAAAAGGTAGAAAGGGCTGGGAAAGATGAATGTCAGGATGGTAGGGTGGGTTGAACACCTTGCTAAAGGGTCCAAAGCAGTTTAGTGTTTTGCTGAGGACTGAAGGATATGATGTAAGGGCAGAAATGATAATGATAATGAGAATAGATAGAGGATAGAGGGGGAAGAGAGTGAGGGGAGAGGGGGAGTGGATAGAAATCGCTCTATCTAGGTTTCTCTATCCACTCCTCCCCCTCTCCCCCTTTTCTTTTCTCCCTCTATCCTCTATCTATTATGAAATCATTGTGTAGAATGCTCAGGTGCACTATAACAAAGGTTCAGAAAAGTGCATGTATAGTACATAGGATAATATGCAATTGTCAGGGAAATGAAGAGTGTATGAGTCATGGTATGCATGTGTGCATGTGTATGGAGGGGGTTATCAGGTGTAGTTTTGCCAAATTTGGGGAAGCATGAGGGTTTTAAAGGATGCAGTGTCTTGGCAGACAACAACCGATGCAGGTAGTTTGTTCAATGCTTTAGCAATTCTGAGAGTGAAAAAAGGTTTATGAACGTCATGGGAGCTGTTTTCTGATTTTGTAGAGAATGCTACGTGTGTTAGGCACATGGAGATCAAAAAGGTGCTCTGGTTGTTGTTGTTGGTGAAATGGTTAATAATTTTGTGGGTGTTTACGAAGTCAGTTACTAGATGCCGGAGCTTTAATGAATTTAAGACCAGGAAAATAAGGTGTTCAGAGTATGGCAGGTGTCTAGTGGAGGGTATTCGCTTGATTGCACATCTCCGAACAGTTTCCAGGAGATTGATGTTCTGGACAAGGTAGGGATTCCAGACTGATGATGTGAATTCTAAGTGTGGTTGCACCATAGCTGTATACAGTTTAAAATAGATGGCTGACAATTTTAAAGATGTGCTTTGTCCAATGCAAATTGCTACTGTAAAGTAGAGCCCAGGTCATAGTCACAAGAAGACTTACCTGAAAATTACATTCCTGATGACGGGCACCCAAGTTTTTATAATCATTGCCCCAAAAAAAGGTTTCACGATCTAATTCTATACGCTAAAATTCTAAATTATTATTTTGTGTTTCATTTTTGAATTGATGCAAATATTGCGCTGAATATCTTTTTTTTATCTTTCCTCAGGTGATTGCCTTCTGTGATGTCGATGTCAAAAAGATAAAAAAAAGTGTTTATATTTATGAAGAATCAAAGGTAAATGAGAAAAGTTTTAAATTAAAGGAATTTTTTATTTAATAAATTGGTACAAATTTGACTACTTCATCTGACACCAACTGACAGATGCAATTAACTTGATGCCACAGGCAAAAGAAGTCGACACAAATCCCAAATCTATAATCTGGGGTACAACATATATTTTGATTCCTTTTCTGTCCATAATATTACCTCTGTTGAAGAATACACTTTTGAAAGTAACAAACTGGAAATTACGATGGAGATGTAAATCTGTCACAATGATTGTGAGAAAGAATGCAAGATATAAACTGTTTTTGATTGGAAATCAAAAGGGAACAAGTGGTGTTGATATTTTTATTGCAGAGAAATGGGTCGATAACGCGATTGATGTTAATTGTGTAGGTGATTGAATCATACTGTTGAAATTGATGATTGGTGAGGAAATTTTCATGGCAATATCTGTTTATGCACCACAATGTGGTTTGAGTGAGGATGCAAAAGATGACTTTTATAACAGACTTATTACAGTAACTAGTAAGGTTAGTGAGATGGAAGTACTTGCTGTGGCAGGAGATTTGAATGGTCATTTTGGAAAGACTCTGGTGGACATGTTGGTTGCAAATTCTATTTTAAGAAAAGAGAAAGTCATCTTGCTATGTATAAATCGGAGACAACAAAGACTCAAGTTGGTAAGGAAAAAAGACAGAAAGCTCTTGAGGGATGTGAAAGTAATACCTGGTGAAGAAATTGTGATACAGCATAAACCAGTTATTTGTGACCTTAAGTTGAAGAAGGCTCATGAGGTAAAGAGAAAGTTTAGCCCCAGGAGAAATGTGTAGAGGTTGAATGAAGAACATGTGAAGCACGAGTTTGAAGACTAAGAGTGTTTGGTTATCGGATCCACTCCAGGAGGGGTGGAGGAACAATGGAAAAAGTTGAAGAGTACACTGTAGAAGGTAAGAGACTGTACTTGTGGGTAGACGAAGAGTGACATGATAGCAGAATGAGGAGGCTTAGAAGTGTATCCAGGAAAAACAGGGATGATGAAGTGAGTGGAGAAATGGTTTAGTGAATAAGAATATGTATCTGGTGTTAAAGAGTACAGTAAGAAGAGCAATCTACAAGGCCAAGGTGAAGGCTACACAAGCTACAAAGTCAAGGTGAAGGCTGAGCAAGCTACAAAGCCAAGGTGAAGGATGAGCAAGTACAAAGCCAAGGTGAAGGCTGAGCAAGCTATAAAGTCATGGTGAAGGCTGAGCAAGCTATAAAGTCATGGTGAAGGCTGAGCAAGCTACAAAGCCAAGGTGAAGGCTGAGCAAGCTATAAAGTCATGGTGAAGGCTGAGCAAGCTACAAAGTCAAGGTGAAGGATGAGCAAGCTAGATTTCCAGATATAAAGATACAAAAGGATGACCAGAAGAATGAAGTATTCAGGATAGCAAATGGCAAAGACAAATATGGATCCACTAGAAATAATACCCAGTTTATGTGCAAGAAGTGGAAGACAATGGAGACAGATGAGAACTAAGATGAAAAAAAGTATATGACAGTTAGGTACTATCAAAAATTGAACAGAACGAGAAGGATGCTTGGAAATGTTATTATAAGAAATTGTTTAATACTGAGTTTTCATGTGGATGAGAAAATCTCCAATTTGCAGAAGCAGTATCTGGACCAGCCATAAGAATTGAGAAAGAAATGGTGTGAGAATCTGTGAGTAAGATGAAGTAGGGTAAAGCTGCAGAACTCTCAGGTGCTGTTGCAGAAATGTTGAAGGTTGCAGGTGAAACAGGCATTGAGATGATCATAGACTTGACAAATCAGATCATCAAAGATGGGGGTGTTTCGAAAGACTGGGATCTTAGTACAATTGTGAAATGTTGCAAGGATTAAGGAGGAGCTTTGGATAGAGGTAACTACACAGGCTTAAAGTTGGTGGATCAAGTTCTAAAAATGGTTAAGAGAATAATTGAACAGCAAATAAGAAGTCAGGTAAGCATAGATGAAATGCAGTTTGCTTTTATGTCTAGGCAAAGTACCACAGATGCTATACAGATGCTGAGACAAACACAAGAGAAGTATCTTGGTAAGAAGAAGAACCTGTATTTTGCTTTGTGGATCTGGAGAAAGCTTTTAACAGAGTTTCAAGAGATGTCTGGCGGGCTTTGCGTAAATTGGGTGTTAGTGAGTGGTTGATAAAAGTTGTTCAAGCCATGTAGGAAAATGCTCAAAGTTGTGTTAGAATTAAAAGCACATTCAGTGGCAGCTTTAATATTAAAGTAGGAGTATATCAAAACTCTGTACTGAGTCTGTTGCTTTTCATTTGTGTCTTAGATCATCGTTCAGAGAGTTCCGTATAGGTTGTCCAGAAGAGATCCTGTACGCTGATGATTTAGTACTTGCTTGTGGAACAATGGATGACCTACTTGTTAAGTTAAAGACTTGGAGGAATACTATGGAAAATAAAGGTCTGAGAATGAATGTTACCAAGACCAAAGTGATGATCAGTGGTGTTGATCGAAAGCCTCCAGAATTATGAGTGGATGGAGTATAAGTGGATGGAGTAAGTTCAAAGAACTACTACCATTACTAATGAACAGAGCATTACTGTTATTAACCATGTGTATGCAGTATAATGACGTATGGCATTAAAACCTGGCCAGTGAGGGTTGAGGATATGTGTTCTATGGAGAGAAATGATATGAGAACTATACAATGAATGTGTAATGTAAGCCTTAAAAACAGGCTTAGATCTGATGATCTCACAGGAAGATTAAGTCTAGACAGCATAGGGAGATGTGTGCAGAACAGGAAACTTTGTTGGTTTGGTCACATTGAAAGAATGAATGGGAGTTCTTGGGTTAGTAGATGTATAACAGGTTTCAATTGGCAGGGGAAGGCCAAGGAAAACGTGGGCAAAGGGGATAAGAATGGATTTGAGAGAAAGAGGAATAAATAAAGACCTGGTCAAAGATAGGTAAGTTTGGAAGTCAATTTATAGGTGACAATAACTAAAAATAACTTAAAAATTAACACTTCTATCTGGTCATGACTGATGGAACTAGAACAATCTATCCTTATGGATTAAATAAAAGGTGCAGTTCAAAATATCATATAAATTCCTGAATTTGACATAAAGATTACCAAGTTCTAAAAAATGCACCTGAAAAAGGTCAGCGGTTGCTTCGATCAAAACATTGTGAAAATAATAACCAAGATGACGATAGCAGTCTGAAATTAATTCAAATTTTCAAAATACTGTTTAAAAAAATAATAATTTGATAAAAAAAATGGCATAGTTAAAAAAAAGTTTTTTTAAGTGAAACTTAAATGAAAATAAAAGAATCTTCCGGTACAACTAGTTTATAATAATAAAAAAAATTGTTAAGGTGTATCGAAAGTATTTTAATTATTTGACAGACCCACAAACATTGATCTTTGAAGATCAGACATTTTTATATTTACAAATCTAATGACTCTATTATTGGTTGGTGGCAGTGGTGAAATAGATGATGATACAGACTGACAACCAGGGTGAGCCAAGTTTAAATCCAGTCAGTTCCATCGCACCACTTTCACTAACGTATGTTGCCAACCTTCATGTGGACCCTCCTGTAAAAATCTGAGGTTCATTTCACATGGAAAGGCCAAGGTAAACATGGGAGAAGGTGATAAGAATGAACATGAGGGAAAGAGGGATAAATAAAGACCTGACCATAGATCGGCTAGTTTGAAAGTCAATTTCTTAAAGCTGTCCAACGCATCATCATAATCCTCATGATGCATCATCATCATGATGGATCATCATCATCATCATTCATCAAAACAACGGTTGTACGAATTTACATATTTACCATTAGTAGGGTTCTCATCATGTGTCAAAAGTATTTTTGTTTCTTTTTACAGACTTTTAGTCAAAAGGATGTTTCTTCACCCTTCTGGTAACCTAGAGACTGTCTTAAGCTCTTGGTAAACCCTTCTTTGTCGGAATGAGGTACGGTTCAGTTTGGTCATAGGAGGTCGCCATCCTAGACATTACCTCCTTCTTCAGGAGTTGGTATGTTGGGGCACCTCTATCAGAGATTGCTGATGAGTTTATTCTAGGCTATTTTTGTAGCCTTCCAGAGAGCCATTTGGGGGGAGCTAGCCTCCCCCCTCCCCGTTAAACTGACTTCATGTTTAACCTTTGCTGTAAGTTACAAGCGAACCCCCCCCCAATGACACACAAATGGAGGGAATCTTGCTTAATTGGTATTTAATGACTATAGATATAATTCAATGCAAATCTGTTATATTTAAATTTTCAAATGAGAAGTTTGGCTTATATTATGCCTCCTAAAATTTCTTTAAAATCCTCCAAAGAAACTTAAATTTGGGGAATATTGATGTCTAATACCTATTGTTAAATAATAGCTACATGAGGCATAACCATAAAAAGCAATGGCATGCATAAACATTTGAAGTACATTACAGACATTCATAATCGGAATCCCCTTAGGAATGCTACATAATCGCCTGGAAAAAATAGAATTTCATATTTTTCGGTTAAAATCCTGAGTACAAATCCACTATTTCTTTTTAATCTGAATATTTATTACTTAATAACTAATCTATTTAATTAAAAAGAAAAATGTTCCTTTCTCCTTGCACATCAGGCCGACATCATGTAGCCAGTTATCTCTCGTCTCTACATTCGTCATGTAAATCTTCACTCACTCCCTCTCTAAGAGGCTGCCTGACTTCATGTATAACCTTGTTGCAAGTTACAAGTGAATCCTCTCAATGAAGATAATGGTTATGTGACACACAACAATAAGAAGCAATGTCACACATCACCATTTGAAATACATTACAGACATTAATATTTGGAATCCCCTTAGGAAAGAAATAAGAGTGGCTATGAATGTATCAACATTTTTTTTACAGATTTTTAATCCAAAATTTATTTTATGCATATATCCATGACTCCTTTGTTTGGTTTATCTGTTTTATGGCATATCAACCGTTTTTTGGTTATTTAATGCTGAAGCAAAATACCTATTGTAAATGAGTCCAGAACTGGTAGAAACGACTTCCTCATAATTGTATCAGGTATATATGGTTTATATATTCATGGCATGTCGACTCTTTTTAGGTTATTTAATGCTTAAATAGTACCTATTGTGTGCCAGTCATTGTATATGCGGACAATATTTGTTTGCAGGATTACTGTCTAAAAAAAAATAACGCAATAGATTAATTTGTTTTAAATTTATGTATCAATTTTGGACCCGTTTGTCTTCAAGATTTGTTCTATCGAATTCATTCGATAACTCCACCTTTGGCTTTGCCTTGAGGTGGCCTCAGAACCTGCCACAAGCCTTCGTCATTGTCTTCCGACTTAGGCTTTGGTAATCCTGGCCTTAAGCTTGTCCTTTGTGTTGCAGTTGGATCTGTTGGTGTCTCGTTCCACCGTGCCCCATACAAAGAAATCATGGGGGTAGTAGTCAGGCAAGCTGGGAGGCTAGATGTAAGTGTTGTTGATGAAGTTCTCTGACAGTCGGGTTTGGGATTTCTGATTGATATGGTAGAGTGCTGAGACTTGCTGCCACTTGGTCGATCCAGGGTTTCACTACCTCACTAAGAACATGAATGTAGCCATCATGGAATAAGTGGGATGGCATGTCGTCACTTTTCTCTATTATGTCACCTCGTAGTCAAGGTCTGAATCATTCACTTTCTTTCTAACCATTTCTAGCATCCTCCTGCTGACGCTGAGGAAGTCTAAAATCTTCTTGTTTGTCCTTCTGGTGTGGATTCTGAGGTGAACTTACTGTCTATTCCACAAATGATCAATTATTCTGAAAAAAAAAACAATAGAAATATAATATCTGTTTTCATGAAGACAAGACTGACAACGAAAAAAAAATGCATAAAATTAGCAATTGAAAATTGCGAACAAATATCGTTAGCACGCTGTAGATGATTAATTGAATAAAAGTTGCATTTTTTACTCATAGCTGGGGGGGGTCATACCTTCCCCAACAGAATTAGTGCATAAATGACCACAATGGATGTGAAAGGATTTGAACTTGGTACACGTTTAGGCAGGAGATAGAAGATACCCATGATACTAAACTGAGATGCCTAATAGAAGCTGGCCTCATATCCTAATTAAAAAACTACATCGACCAGAAACATTTATTTACACATCCTTTTATATTCTTAAGACTCCCTTACCCACTACCCACTCTTATTACATTTTCTTCTTCTTTCCCCCACTACCTAAACTTTCCTACCCCCACTACTGTCAACTTTATGTATATGTATATCTGCTTTGACTCTGTTCAATAAATGCTATTCTTGACAAAGTTTCATAAATGAAATCAAATCAACATGATTCTGTATTAATTCTTTTTGTTCTCTATAGTGTGTTATTTGTATATTACCCTTATTCCTATTTATACCTATATATATAATAATCTATTTCAGTATTAGATAAAGCTTCAGTTCTTCTACTTCACATTCTATATATATACATCTTTTACATTCTTAAAATTCCCTCCCCACACTACCTACTCCCATAGTCTGTGGCAGTATCTGTTAGGCCAATCCAGCACACCTCTATGACTCCCTGGTCTCCCTAATCTCAACAGCAGCAGGATTCTTTGCCCTTTTGGCTAAGAGCAAAGTCTAGTATCTGTTCGGATACTACACTTCATCTTTTCTGTCCTTCAGTAGTGAAGGAGAAATCCTTTTAGACTGAGGCAATTTTGATGTTTGTCCCAATCCACAGTGCCCTCTTTCAGGGATCTTGATTGCCTCCACATTAAAAACTGACCTCGTGTCTAACTCTGCCCTTGTGGGGAGGCAAGTAAATAGAAACAGGGGGAAGCATTAGTTCTCTGCATCTTCCCAGCATATACAGTCCAGAATACATTCTGCTTCCCCTCCTTTTTTTTTTTTATCAAAAACGATCGTCTGAAAGAATAATAGACTCATGACAATACCCCATTTTAAAATTCCTGACTAAAACAAGATACTTGTTTTTTATTTTAAAAATAGTCTCTGTCTAGATTATTCTATTTTTTTCTTTCTATGTTTGATTTGCAGCTATTTTATAATAATATCTAATTTGTTTGTTTTTTGCTTTACATTTCAGGAAATTCCAAAACCTCGAATTCCTATTATCCATTTTAGTCAAGCTAAAGCGCCAATTGTGTTGTGTGTTAAAATGGTAATCACTTTCGTTCTACTTTCATCCCCACCACCACCCAGTACAAAGTTGCGATTATATTGATTTGAATAAAAAAAACAACAACATAAAGTTCATATTTAAAGTGATATCGCTCATTTATGTGAATAAGCCCTTCGTCTGTATTTCTCTTTTGGAAAGGCTATTTAGCGTTTCTCCGATGATGGTATGATTATGTAATTGGTTATCCCAACCCATTACCAAAGGTCATCGAGTGAGTTGACGCTCATAAATAGAGACCCAAATATGGAAGCTTGTTAGCTTCTATTTACATAAGTAAAAGTTTCGACTTATCTCTACAGCCTTGGCCCCTTTTTTGTTGACATTGGTATTTTTTCTATGCTTTCAAGTTTCAGACAGCTAATAACATGTATTATTTGGATTATTCCGACTACCATTCTCATCTCCATAGTTATTTTCACAACGTTTCGACCGATGTAACCTCTGACCTCCTTTAGGTACATCTTTTCGAATTCGGCAGTCTTTATGTTGAACTCTGGAACTTATATAAAATTTCAAACTGAAACCACTATTTAATCCATGGGGGGGGGGGGGGATAGTGTTATGGTGATCTACCCTATTGCGTCACTACATAGACTCTTCCCGACACTATGAATAGTGATAACAGTGGTAACAGACAGAGTCGCTACAACCAATCAAGAAGCAGTCTCTGGCAACACATTACTTCTGTATTTTCTGTAAATACACACTCTTGTTAACTACCTCCTTGTTGTCTTATTTATTTTCGGCCCTTTAAGGCCACAACAGGTAGATTGTTCTCATTCTGTCAACCATGACCGGGTAGAAGTGTATCCTTAGTTATTATTGCCTGTAGTGAGGATTGAACTTCCTACATCCAGATGACTGTTACTTAGAACTGACTGCTAATCAACGCCTTTAACTGTTGCACAACAGTTGAAACGTTGTGAAAATATGATCCAAGATGAAAATAATAGTCCGAATAATCCAAATAATCCAAATTATCAACCCTCATCTCAAAAATCCCGAAACAGCTCGTAATATGTTTTGCATGGAATTATTGCCGCTGATAGCTGGAGCTGTATTTCATAAACAAAATTCCATTGTATTTATTCTTGAGTGTATATAAGTTTTTCTTTTTTATTTGGAATTATCTTAAAACCTTCCAAGCTGTGGGGGAGGGGAGCTGTTTGAAATTTTGTCGAATAGTTTTAGCCCATAAATTATTATTATTTTATGAGTGTACATTTTCCGTCAAAAATGACATAAAAAGAAAGTTATGCTTCATCAGTGTTTGCACTAATATTCATATAAAATAGCATCTCAATCGGTGAAGTTAAAAAATAAAACAGGGAAAGAAAAAAAACGAAGGAAACGTCTCAAAATCTAAAGTTTAAAAAAAGAAAAAAATCGCTATAAAAAGAAGAAAGAATAAAAAAAGGAAGAAAACATCTCATTATGGAAATAGAGTGAAGTATTTCTTTCCGAATTCATTTCAGACGGCGGAGGATGTCTGACTTGCTATTAGCTTCCTCTCTTAAGCACTTGAAATGGTTTTATTTGGCACATTTTTTACTCGCATGATGGGATACTTGCAAGACAGTAAGGAAGGAAAGTGCTCTTACTTGCGATACTGAAGGAAAGGAAATCCATATACTTGTATGATGGGAGGGAAGTATATATATATATATATATATATAATATTTTTTAAGTAAATATTAATTAATATTACCTACAGACATCGATGTTTCATGCTTACGCAATCTTCAATGTAGGGATATTAATTCACGTCGGTCGGAGGGCTTGAACCCGGTTTCCAAGTCGCCACTGACTTGTAGTCGGGAATCTATCCCCTTGGCCGCCCTTAACTAGCATGGCAATTAGGAGAGATTTAACTCTAAAAACGCCAAATCAGCAGGCGATACAGTGAACAGAAGGACAAGATTCGGCAACAACAACAAAGGAGTTGGAATCTTGCATTTAAGCCATAGTATTACTGCTCATTATTAAATTCTCTCAGAGTGCACCAATCCTTGTAAAGGGAGCTATAATAATATTTTTTAAGTAAATATTAATTATTATTACCTACAGACATAGATGTTTTATGCTTATGCAATTTTCAGTGTAGGGATGTTAATTCATGTCGGTCAGAGGGCTTGAACCCAGTTTCCAAATCGCTACTGACTCGTAATCGTATATATATATATATATATATATATATATATATATATATATATATATATATATATATATATATATATATACAGATTGGTCTTTTTTATCAGGCAAAAGATTATTTACTAGGAGTTTACACATGAGTCATTTTCAGTTATTGCCCAGTGATGTTCCCTGGAATCTGAATGACAAGTCTCCCTTGATTTCCAGCCCTCTCCACCTCTTATGATAACCGTTACAAATCACTTTGCGCTATCGCAACAGCCGTTAGCATTGATATTATTATTATTTGTGACATATGATGCAATTCATTTTTCAGAGTATAACTGTCAGAATAAAACAAATCTGGAGGGAAAAATCTATTGCAGACCTTGCTTTAGAGGGACAAACACAGAAGAAAAAAATATTATTATGGGTAAAGTCTAAAATAGTTACCAGCCGAGCACTCGTAAACAAAAAAATAAAAACAACAAATAAAATAAAAACAACATATAATTTATAACAAACGCAGACGAATTAAATTCTCTACCAACCCGTATACTTTTAACGTGTGGAAACTGTTTGTAAGATTTTTTATTTCAGAATTTTTGATAAAAGCTATCTTATCGATACACAAAAAACAATGATTGTCGTCAAGATTTTCATTTAACTTCGCTAAACTTAGGCGATTACGTGTGGTTTTACAAGTTTTTTTAGGTAGGAGTTTGCACCCAGACTTAGGGTTAGTGGTAGGGTAAGTAATTAGTTTTTCATTTACTATCTTTTCAGTGTGACCTCCCCGAGTTAACTAATCATCTTGAATCATTTAGGTTTTTATCTTTCATCGAAATAAGATTCTGAAATAAAAAATCTTGCAAACAGTTTCCACACATATATATATATATATATATATATATATATACAGAGTGATAGAGAATTTAATTCTACTGTGTTTGCTATAAATGATTTTTTGTTTTTATTTTTTGTTTATGAGTTCTCGACTGTTAACTATTCTGGACTTTTACCTATTATTATTATGATTATTAATATTTTGTTGTCGTTGTTGTTAGTAGTAGCAGTATTAGCATGTTTGTGACTGTGTCGGGCAGCGCCGGTATGAGTTGACAGTGGAACTACGAAGGTCGATAGTGCAATTACTGCGCTAGTATGAATAACAGAAAGAAAACCTTAAAAATCTCTGAACGGATCACACAGTTGGTAATGAGAGAAAGAAACCGAATTATTATTTTATGGGCTTATCAAAAGATAAAGAAAAAAAGAATTAACTTCTCAAAGTCGATATGATAGTGACAGCTGAACTCAGCGAGAGTTAGAATTGCGGTCGGTTAGCGGCTCTCAGAATCGGGTCAATTGG
Source organism: Sepiola atlantica (assembly GCA_963556195.1). Taxonomy (NCBI): domain Eukaryota; kingdom Metazoa; phylum Mollusca; class Cephalopoda; order Sepiida; family Sepiolidae; genus Sepiola; species Sepiola atlantica. Next base: position 117,992,306 of record OY744520.1, read on the forward strand.
CCTTAAGTGGGTCGTCTTAATTACCCTTTGGCAGAGTCCGATATAATTTCAGCTGTTGTTTACGGGAGGGGCCTGATAAATTTATTTGCCAAAGATACGAATTTGGGTTATGGTTGAGTGAAACAGTCATAAACGAATTTGGCAGCTGTGTCGAAATTACTTTTAGAAGATCTGGATAAACGCAATAAAATTAATTTCTCAGGACAAATCGGAGACCACCGTGAAAAAGCCCCCGGATAGAGGCGAAGTATGTCTCGATAAAAGGCAAGCAAGAACAGTTTAAAAAAACAGTTTAGTCACAGTCGGAGAGAGAGTAAGAGACAGAGAGTTAGTTAGAGGCTGTCGGCCGCTGATACCGTCAGTTGGTGAGGCCGTCAGTTACGGACGAAAGAACTCGCTTCTGTACTTTCCCCACCGAACCTGACATATCAGTTTGTGTATGTTCTTTTCTCATCCTGAACTTAGAACAGATTTTCGCTGATAACGATCAAGACGCCCAGAATTATTAACGCCCGTCGATCTGACTAACACATGCAGCTAAACTTTGATATTATCAAACGGCCTGGCTTTGTAAACAAACCAGTGAACATTATTTTTAATTATTTTTTTTTAATAATTCTTCTTCTAAGAAAAAGAAACAAAGTCGTTACGGACTTAATTCTTTCCATTCAACTGTTGTGCATGAAATGACCCTTCTCTTCACAGCGAGACAAGGTTGCTGACCCAACCCGGTTGATTGCTCACTGATCTAAACAAACACAATGTGGGAGTGAGTAGTCGCTGAACCAGGCGTTTCAACATCGGCAACCTTCATCAGAATGGCAACTTCTCCGAGCAGTACCGGGTGACCAACCGAACCTGGAATGGCCGAACTGGTGACGTCGCGAGGTAGGGAGTGGGGTACATGTTGTCCTTCTTATGACACCTGGTGTGAACCCCACACACGGTGATCGTGGTCAACCGCACACACAGGTGACAAACATGAACCCCACACGCGTCTCTGCACGGCTGTCTCATCGACCTCACACGTGCACACAATCGTCATAGTGGCAATAAAAAAAAATATGTAGATTGAAATTCCTCTCGGCCGGGATGGCAATGATGATGATGATGATGATGACGTCGCCGATCTTGTCGTCTCGTCCAGCTACAAATACACTCCCACGTTGAAACTGTTTATATCAGCGAGCGATCACTGGGCGAACAGCAATCGGTTGGCTCTGTGAGGGCGAAAGATTATTCAAAGCAGAACAAAAAGAAAAGAACAATGTTCAACAACTCGGTCGGGGTTTTTTGTATGGAAGCATAATTATTAATAAAATAAAAGAATTGATTTTACATTAGATTAATGTCTACCGTACTCGTAAAAGTTGTTTTCTCTAAGTTATCTCGTTAGTTCTCTATGTGTGTGTGAATTCGTTTCACAAGTAGTTGCAAATTAACTGGCGAAAACGACGATGGGGAGTTCGTTCGGTTTTTTATTCGTCATCACACGCCATCATCGGCACGCGCCGAGTGAACGTCCGACTCTGTCTCAATCCAACTCTGACTGTTCCGTTGTACTCGTCTCTACTCTTCTCGTCTCTATTCCTATTATTTAAGGTGTCTATCGTCATACACGATCTTCTCCGCCATCTTTCTTCTCTACGTGTTCTCCTTTCTCAAGGGGGTGGGGACACGGGCCTCACTTCCCCTTCCCTAGAATAAATGGAATTTTCTTTCTGGCCTGGCATTTTCGCTAAAACAATTGCTTTTTCATTCTGCCACACAGCTGGTGATGATCTCTCACTGAGTTTCGTGATTAACGATGACAGGCCCAACTGCCTATCTGCTAAGTCAAAGCAGACCTCCAGAATCGCAAATCCAAAGCGTATCACTTATTCAACCAATAATATATCTCTGTTGATATTATTAGAATAAAAGCTAAGATCATGGATTTTCCTAATCTTTACTTCCCATCTGGCAACTGTCTCCTCTTTCTGGTGTTGATCGATTCTGACGGAAAAACATGACCCAACCAGACAAACCGGCGCCTCTTTCCTACTAGTTTTATATCTCCACTTTGTCTCTACGAAGGGCCTAGCATCACCACCAAGATGCATACCAGCGCGTAACCAGGGTACCCGATCCCCATAAGGCCCCGGATACTTTGTCACACTGGGGCTTCATGCCAAATTTGTTGGAGTTTCCTCAATAGTTTTTTAACCATGTGCAGCAGCAGTAATAGTAGTAGTAGTAGTAATATAATTTTGACTCTCTTCTGACATATCTGCTATGTCAAGCGTACCTCATGCCAAATTTGCTGGAGTTTTGCTCAGTAGTTTTTGTACCAATATGTGTTTATTATTATTAGCAGTAGTAGGAGGAGGAGAAGGATAATTTTGACCTACTTTTTATGTTAAGGGTGCAATAAGTGTTTACTATCACTAGTTTATATCTGCTCCTTGAGAAGTACCTAGGTATGTCAATTTCTATCCTTACCTATCTTTTATCGATTTATAGCTAGTACAAAGAAAAGATTTTGTGGAAAAAAATATGCTACTTAGTATTTGCATGAGAGAGTAAGTAACTACACTGACTGTATTTACGTATTGTTTTTATTGGTTAAAAAACATTAGAAATAATGTTTTTAAGCAAAAATAATTCACTTTGAAATAATACTGAATACCTTTTATGTCTACTTTTTTGCAGATCACTTAGTTTTAAAAAGATATTTATGTAATGTTTTTTCATGTTATTACGTTATCTTAACTTCTTTAAATTTATAAAACACATATCCAGTTTTTTTTTAAATCCTTTAAACTTACATGAGACTCAAACTCGGGTATTGTCATTGTAAAATCTACTGTCTTAGTAATGAGTACTCTGCCTATTCCCTTTTTGTCAACCAATCAGATGTTTCTATTTGCATACGAACAGACAAACTCTGAAAACACCATAACTTGTGAATATATTATTAATAGTAATTGTATAATTTTGATCACCTATCAATAATTGTTGAATATTTATTGTTTTTAGCAGTAGTAGTAGTAACATGGTGTCTCCTATAATACACCTGTTATGTCAAGAGTGCTTCATACCGAATTCGGTGCGATTCTGTACAATAGTGTTGGAGGCTATAAGTGACCGACAGACACACACAAAATTGCTCAATTATAATCTAGATTACAGTTTTATCCTTAATCAATGGATGCTAACACTTCTTTCTTGACGGTCTTGTGTAGTTTTTAATGAATACAACGTTATATTGGCAGCCAGGGGCAATAGTGTTCTTTTGGTCCTTTTCTCGGAAGGCAAGAATATTCTTGAAGAAGAAGACAACAAAGATTTAAACGTCAACTAGATTTTATTTAACGTATAAATCTCCATTTCTTTCTTTTAAAAACATTATTTACTAATGAGTCACCACTTATCAAGGCCATAAGCCACTCAAGGATGAGAGCTAATGAAATGGATAGATTGGGAGTTTAATGATGAAGAATATTATGAGACGATTGAAAAGGACGAATGGAAAGAACAAAGTTTAATTATGGGAACGATTTATGTCAAGTGTTTTTTAGTATTGAATTTGAAAACGACTATATCAAAGTCTGTAGGAAGGCAATTCCGTGGTAATTTGTTTCACAGATGGGAAGTTCTTGGAAAGAAACTCTATTCATGGAAATTCTGTTTGATATTAGATACACGGAGGAAGATAGGAAGTCTTTTTTTTATCCATATGTTTATTATTACCAGCATTTTCTTTACTCCGTATTTCTAGATATCGTTCTGTAGAGTGGTGGTGTTTGTTGAGAGTGTCGAGACAGGAGATAGCCATTTTGTAGAGTCGGCCGTGTCTTGGTATCTGACTTGAATAAGAAAAGGGTCACCAAGGTTCAAAGGAAAACACCAACGTCTTCTTTACAATAATAAAGATATGTCTTTTATTTAACTGGAACAAGAATACAGGAACGTAAACAAGTAAGTTGAGTTGCTAGGTCAGCAGGAATCATAGTAGAAATATAATATAGTCCTAGTTGGTTTTAAGTATGAACTTGTATCTTGTCTCCCACCAATTGGCGGGAGACGAGATAGGCAATACGTCATCCTGTCAGATTCGCATCTCAACTCGAACAGTTGTATTTTCCGCGCATCCAGCTTTGGGTGGAAATCAGTATTGTGCATGTGCATGTGCAGTGATCCACTAATTGCCTGTGTATCAAAAGTAAGTTTGGAGGTGCCTGTTTTTGCCAACCAAATCACAACTCACTACTACGCAAGGGATTGCGTGTACATATAAGAGAAAATAGATCTTTCATCATGTAACTGCTACAGTTCGTATTATTTGATAGGTGTAGCAGTTTGTTTATTTTCTGTCAACTAGAAATGAATAATCATCTGCCCTCATACATGCCGCACTTATCTATCTATATGCTTCATTTCAAAAATATATTCATATGAAGGAATATGTAACTTTATTTGTACAATACATGGATGGATGGCTGTTTCAATTTTTCAAACAACGCAACGAACAAGTTATATAGTTCCAAATTTCTTTCTTTTCAAAATTCAGAAAAAACATTGCATGGACCGAGGTATCAATTTTCCATGCCTTCATGTACACAAACCTCATCTGGCTTGGGTGGGGTCTTATGAATTTATCAACAGCTACCTGGTTGTTTGAGTTTTAAAAAACACAACTAACAAGTTATATGGTTCCAAATCTCTTTTTATTTTTTTTACGAAATTCAAACAAAACATCACATGGACCGAGGTATCAATTGTCCATGCACCTATGTACACAAACCCCGATCTGGCATGGGTCGGATCTTGTGAATTTATCAATGGGTACTTGGCTGTTGGAGTTTAAAAAAATACAACTAACAAGTTATATGGCTCAGAATCTTTTGAAATTTTTTTCAGAAATTCAGAAAAAACATTGCATAGATTGAGGTATCAATTGTCCGTGACCCCATATACACAAACCCCATCTAGCTTTAATGGAGTCTTGTGAGTTTATCATCAGCCACCTGGCTATTTGAATTTTTTTAAATGCAACTAACAAGTTATATGGTTCCAACTCTCTTTTATTTTATCTCTGAAATTCAAAGAAAACGTTGCATGGACCGAGGTAACAATTGTCTATTTCCCCATGTACACAAACCCCCATCTGGCTTGGGTGAGGTCTTGTGAGTTTATCAACAGCTATCATTTAACAAGTCTGCTCTGCTCAAGTCATGCCGGAAAAGAGGATGAGACTCTGTCTCACTTTGTTCTCATAACGCCACAGCCATGTTAGAACTTCTACCCTTACCAACCCTGAATATACAAGACAATGATACAATAATAGCCAAGATGAAACGAAAAGCTTCTAATTTGAAGATTTATTGGTGTTGGATAATGGCCCTATGGGAATGGACGTATCTGTTGGGAATCGTGATTTGACTTGCGCGAATTAACACGGGGCAGTCGAGTGCAGAAGAGGGCTTGTTCTCACAGTCGGAGCTAGCAGACGTGACAGGGTTACCGGTGACGAGACCCCAGATCAAAGGTAAGTCTGCACTTGGAGAGGCTGTGACGTCACAGGCCCTTGCGTGGGAAACAGAGGCTCTGTGACATCACTCGTTCTCGTGAGAAGCGAGTTTTAGTCAGTCTGATTCGGAAAGCGAACTGAGAGGCCGTGCGATTCACAATGTAAAGATAAGGAATATTTCCCTTCAGGGAAGACAAGCGCGAGAATCCTTTCCCCCCCTCTCTATGAATAGTTAAGAAAACATTAATAACTAACTACGATAAAGTAGTGATTGTTCTCTCTCTCTCGACGTAGCCCCAGTTGAAATAACAACGCTTGTAATAAATGAATTAAATTCAAAAGGAGAGTTTGTCTTAGGAGGCACCACATGATTTTTATTGCATACAACAGACGGCGTGGTTCTAGAAGAAAGAATTCATCCACTGGACGAAACGACCAACCCTCTACACGACGAGTATACGAAACGCGTACTGCCGCGGTCCAGGCAGGAGAGTAGCTATGCAACACTGGTACAAAACCCATAAAATAACAAATAACCTTGTTATCTGTTCCTTTTCTCTTTTGGCTCTTGAAGGACTTACTTTTTGGTTAGCCTGTTTTGAGTCCAAGGGCTTGAACGTTGATGGTGGGGTCTCTTTCAGGCTTGGTTTGTCTTGAAGTTATTTTACCTTCCTCTCCCTTTTTATCATTATGATTAGCTCCTTGCATCAAGATGCTTCATGCCTTGTCCGGAGCAACTTATTAACAAAAAAAAATTATTTTCTGAGTCTTGCATATCTATGTGTAACTCTTTACCATTTTATGTTTTAGGCGCTGACAGGAGGAAACTTTGAAGAAAATCTTGCATCCTTGAACCTCAAAGAAAATATAGATTACCATTTTTTTAGCTGATTTTTATTTACTTATTAATTAAATAATTTTTATCTAAACATTTTGTTATTGTCTTGATTTTTTTATACATCCCCAAATATGAATGAGATTATGATGAATTAAATTTATATAGATCAGATTGATGCATGAAGGAATCCAATTACAATTATAAAAGACAAGTTCAATATTTAGCATTTAGATAGAGCTTATGAATATATTTATTTCAATATTTATTATTATACCATTTTATAATGATTTATATCCAAAACAAGTCATCTGGTTTACAATTGTTTCAAAATTTTGCTCTAGGGAACAGCACCTGTTATAAATGTAAACGACAGCAACAGCAACAGCAACAGCAACAGCAACAACACTAATAACAATAACAATACTACTACTGCTACTAATAATAATACATGCATGTGGTGACATCAGCCTCTGCTGGTACCACACAAAACTGTCATGAAGGGTCAAGGCGGATGGAAAGATTGAGGAGAGAGAACACCAACCAGATCTTCTTGCTACTCACATTCCAGAGAAGACCAATGGTCGTTGCTAGCAAGCAATCAATGGTAAATGGCTTTTGAGATAACGCAAACTGATTTTCAATGGTTATCGAAAGAGGTGGAGATTGCTGGAAATCTGGGAGACATGTTATTCAGACTCTAGGGAACACCACTTGTTATTGCCAATGAACAATCACTGATAATGACGTGTGATGACTCCTAGTGAGTAAATAATAATAATGAATTAGATAAATACATAGCCCAAAACACAGAAAGGCTGATCATCGCTGCCAAAAGCACTGCCAAAATGAACAATGCAGGGAGCAACAAAACTTGAAACAAAAAGATGAGGAAAGCAAAATGGGAAGAGAAGAAGCTACATGGACGATTTATAAGACTGACCACAGAAGAGATATATGAATACAGATGAACATGGCTGCAAAAAGGACATTTGAACAGAAAAACAGAATCCCTATTGACAGCTGCACAGAACAATTCAATCAGAACGAACTTTATCAAAGCCAAAGTAGACAAATCTCAGGAAAACAGTAAATGTAGTCTCTGTGGACAAAGAGACGAAATGGTAAATCACATCATAATCAAATGCAACTAACTAGCCCAAAAAGATTACAAGACCAAACACGATTGCATGATTAAGGCTGTCCACCGGAAACTTTGCAAAGGCCTGTCTTTTAAACATGCAGACAAATGGAACACATACAAGATAGTATTGGAAAATGAAAAGCACAAATGGACAAATGCATCCAAGCAAGGCAACTGGAAATGATAATGGTCAGCAAAAAGGAAAAGACCTATCAAATCGTAGATTTAGCCATTCCGGCAGTTCACATGGTGAAGATCAAGGAGACAAAAAACTATACAAATACATGGAACTTGCTAAAGAGCTGAAAAGAACTAGCTCCTATTCTTACAAAGCTGGTCAATCGTTGTTTCAAGGAGAAATGCTTGAAAAACTTTGTCAGTCTGCCCAGTATTAAAAAAATACTGGATATCAGTCTCCTGTGTGTTAGGAGTAAGTTGTTGGAATCTGTGATAAATGAAGAAGTTGTCAAACACCTTAGCAAAATCAATCTGCTTAGTGACAAGTAATATGGATTTCGTCCTGCAAGATCAACAACTTATGTGCTGACTGTAATATTGTACAGGATCAGTGAATCTATCGACAGGGACTTTGTCGCTAAGGCGATAGCTCTTGACATATCAAAGGCCTTTGATAGGGTTTGCCACAAAAATTTTGCTTCACAAGCTTGCTAACTATGGAATATCTGCCAATGTCTTCGCAACCATCAAATCCTTTCTCTCTGAAGAGTCTATAAACGTAATTGTTGATGGGCAGAAGTCGGTAAAACACAGAATATCAATGCCAACATACCTCAAGGATCGATTCTGGGCCGAACTCTCTTTTTATAATGGAGAGAGCCAACCCCCCCGACATAAAGGAAAAAAAATAGCCTGTACCGTGCATGAAAGCCTGAAAGGGAAAGTTGCATAGCGTCCAGGCAAACTGAAAAAAAGAAAGAAGTTGAGAAGGAAAACAGAACAAACTGGAGAGCTACAGTAGCGATGGTTTATTGTTAGAAGATTGTCCCAGATTTTTTAGTTTTGTGCATTGCTTTCTTACAAACTATTTCAGTGTGATATTGTCCAGGCAAACTGAAAAAAAGAAAGAAGTTGAGAAGGAAAACAGAACAAACTGGAGAGCTACAGTAGCGATGGTTTATTGTTAGAAGATTGTCCCAGATTTTTTAGTTTTGTGCATTGCTTTCTTACAAACTATTTCAGTGTGATATTGTACCAATAAACCTCTTCAGCAGTGCAATCTGTTTTATTGATCTGTGGGACCTCTCAACAAAACCATTTCCTGATGGTGCGTATGTACTCCGGAAACACGGTCCAACACCCTAACTTTCAGCAAACATTCTGAACCTATTGCTGCTAAAAGCTGTACTGTTGTCAGTCAAGATTTCTTCGGGTGGACCCCTCTCAAAGAAAATAGAGCTAAGACACTGTATCACAGCGGCAGAATCCTCTCACCGCAAGAGTCGCCATATGAAAAACCAGTTAGGCCCGCAATCGATAAGGGTTATGTAGTGAACACCCCCATAGTTTGTGACATCCATGACCAACCGTTGCTATATGCTTGATGATTTAAGCTTCCCATGTTGCCATCGTATTGGTCAGGATCAATAGATAGACATTTGCGACAGGATGCAATTGCAGATTTCACAGCCCTCTTTATTGTATCTGGATTTTTTAGTCAACGTTTAGTAAGCACATAAGGAGTCAGTCTTCAGGTGTAAGGATTTGGCCTTCCAATTTGTAGCAAGTCTCACTCCCTTTAGAATAGCATTCAATTCTGTGAGGTTGATGTGTCGTGTGAATGATTCTGGTCGCATCCAATACGCATCTTCAATCGCGGTCCCATGTGATTCGAGCAGGACACTTGTGGCCAAAGAACTTGCGTCAACCCACACATCAAATCTGCCGCCATTAATGGATCATTTACTTTTACATGGTTCAGCCTGACTCACTCTGTTAATGGCCTCGGTTAGCATACGTCTTAATGAGACATCCTCGGTTTGATCGTCCCATGCTTCCTTCACAATGCTTGCCTTTCGCTTGTTGACACTAGTCGCTACTCGCAGCCAGCTGCACACTGGGAGATGCCAATGAGCTTTTCTGGTAATAGTGTCTGGGGCGTCCGGCAACTCATTCCCATGTTTCCAAAGCAGGCCATTGTCTACTCCCCAGACAGTTAAGCAAAGCACCCGGGCCCATCCTTCATTCGTTCCAGAGTTTTGCTAACCAGTTCAAAGCATGGCAAATGTTCAGCAACACTGATTACGGATGTGACACGTTCACCCACATAAACATCATCAATGTAAGTTGAGGCTGCCTTGAGAACAATGGACTGAGCCAAGTCCCCAACCATAAACGACAAAAAAATAGCCTGGAAAGGAAATTTGCATAGCGTCCAGGTGAACTGATAAAAAGAAAGGAGTTGAGAATGAAAATAGAACGAACTGGAGAGTGTCAGGAACGACCTTTTATTATTAGAAGATTGCCCCGGATTTTTTGGTTTTGTGCGTTGCTTTCTTACAACTTTTAACATCTCTAAAACCAAACTGCTCTCCTTTCACCATCAACACTCAGATCCTTGTTTTGAAACTAAATGGCTCTCTCCTTGATAAAGTCTCTTGCCTTAATAAGCCACGAGGGGTGACTTTCACCCCAAACCTGAAATGGAAGACTCACATCAAATCTGTTGCTCCAGAAGGTATAGTAGCTGACTCCTGATATAATCCTCTACCTGCAGAAGTCAGAGACGTCCTAGAATGGAGTATTGCTGCCACATCTGAAGAGGTGTCGTTCAGATCACTCTTTCTTGCCTTAACAGAGTAAAAAATCGACTTTGCATCGAGTGGGATATGATCTCTTCTCTTCCCTACAGTCTCTTTCCCACAGAAGAGACATTGCTAGTATTTCTCTATTATTTTTTTCATGGTAGATGCTCAATTAAGCTCCAATATCGCCCCCCCCCCGTAAAACATTTACAGCAAGAAATCGTTACCTACCACCACTACAAAGCAGTTTCTCTTCTTCTTCTTTGTACCTAGCATCAAATGGAATTACCATGGACATAGTTTCTTTCCAAGAACTTCCAATCTGTGAAACACATACCACGGAACTACTTCCCTGTGACTACAACATGGTCATCTTCAAGTCCAATTTTAACAAATATTTGTCGAGCCCTCCTCTTAAATGATTAAATTTTGTTCTTTCCACCCATCGTTTTCAATCTTCTCATAGTATTGGTCATCATTCAACTGACAATCCCATTAACATTTAGCTTTTGTCCTTGGTAATTGGTGTATGATAAAATTTGTATACTTGGTAAGTATATAAAAAAGTTACTCTCATACCAGTAATTGTAGGAGCGCTAGTTTTGAAAAACTTGGGGGGAAAAATAGAAGAAATCGGAATCAAAGGGAGGATTGACACCATGCAATGAACAGCAATGATGAAAACAGCCGAAATATTAAAGAAAATCCTTAGGTGCAGAAGCCAACCCACATAAGTAACGAACGTTAACCAGACACAAGTCAGTTGAAATAGAACAAAACTACATACATATTTGTGATCTACATACATATTTGTGACCTCGATTGGTACTATACAAAATGGTCATGAAGGGTCACGGAGGATGGAGAGACCGAGAAGAAAGAGCATCAATCAGACCTTCACTGGAAAGATGCAGAGAATACCAGAACCTTAGAGAGGTCTACTGCCACTCAAAATCCAGAGAAGACCAACAGTGTTTGCAGGCAAGAATTTAATGGTAAACAGCTGTTACTATAATGCAAAATGATTTGGAACGGTTATTGAAAAAGGCGGAGAGTGCTGGAAATCTGTTGAAACTTCGAGACTTGTTGTCACTCAGACTCCAGGAAACACCATGTGTTGTTACAAATGAGAAATCGCTGATAATGACTCATGTGAGACCTCCTAGTAAGTAAATAATAATAATAATAATTGCAAAAAGGATCTAGAAAATGTAATAACTACAACCAGAATCTTCAGCCACAAAGACATTTCAATAGAAAAGTGTGCACTGCTGGAAATGAAAAGGGGAAATCTCAAAACAGCTCAACTGAGAAGAGATGAGAGTAGTTAGCAAGCATGATATTTATAAATATCTGGGTGTTTTGGAAGTGGATGTCATCAAATCACCAGAAAGGAAAGAGAAGATTGGAAGAGAATACCTGAGAAGAACAAGAAAACTCTTAGAAATAAAATTATATAGTAGAAATATAATAAAAGGAATAAATACAAGGCAGTATCCCTAGTAATATATTATGGACTCTTCATTGGCTGTACAAAAGAAAAACTCAGAAACCTGAACCAAAGAACTATGAAACTAATAACCATGCACAATGGATTGCACTTGAAGGGTGACACTGACCGACTCTATGTAAAAAGGAAAGAAGGAGGAAGAGGACTGATAAGTATAGAAGACTGTGTGTATGATACGATAAAAGAACTAGAAAAATACATAACCCAAAGTGCAGAATGGGAAGAGAGCTACATGGACAATTTATAAGACTGACCAAAGAAGAGACACACGAAAACACTATGGCTGTGAAAAGGACACTTGAACAGAGAAACGGAATCACTACTGACAGCCACAGAAAACAAATTCGGCATAAAGATTCCGAACTTCGAAAAGAAGCAAGTGAAGAAGGTCAGCGGTTACATTGGCTGAAACTTTGTGAAAATAAGAACCAAGATGAGAATAGCAGTCCGAACAATCCAAGTAGCACAAGTTATCAATCCTCATCTAAAAAATTCCGAAACGAAACAACTAAACGAAAATCTTCTCAAGGGACATGTTATTTACACAAATGGTTGCTCTTCCAATATGTGATCTACCGAACGTTTTCTAACCCTAACTAACCCTAACCCTAACCCTGAACAGTCGATAGATCACATATTGGAAGAGCACCCTCAAAGGAATCTGCTACTGCCAGCGATTTTAAAAATACATTTGTTTATTTATGCAATTAAGTATGATGTTGACTGATATCGAGTGTTATTATCAGCTTAGAAGAAAAGCCGAGAGGCCAATAATTAAAGAGAGTTAGGTCTAAATAGCTCAATTAATTGGTCGGTAATTAAAGACAGATTTGGGTTAAGTAAATACAATAACTAAACATTATACAAAGCTTCTTATGTTACAGCAAACCTCTCTGATTGCTTATTCAATGGACTTACATGGGACTCAGCAAGAATTTAGTAGTAGATCAGTTTTATGTGATGAGCTATTCTAGTAGATTAGAGATTAAACTCGGTTGAGTTAAGATAGATGGATGAGAGACACGTGTTAGCACTAAAGCATGTTTTACGACAACTACAACGGAGAGTCACGGGATGCAGTGTCGTGTGGAGGCCTGGTGATGTATGTGCACTTTAATGAATAAGGTGAATGAATAGTACTGAATGAGTATAAGAAGTCTGAGTAGGCTTGAAGAAGCTTTATTCTACCAAGATCTACACAAGGATCGTGTCTAATAGAAAAGTGAGAAAAAAGGGAAGTAATTCACTTTCAAAGAGCATAAATACAGATTAAAGAGTTCTTTTCTTTTTCATCACACACACTAATGCACAAGTATGAGAAAGGGAAATATTTTGAATATGAGAACACAAATATAACATGAATCATCATCATCATCAGCATCATCATCATCATCAGCAGCAGCAGCAGCAGCATCACCATCAGCATCGGTGTAACGTCCATTTTACATGCTGGCATGTATTGGACGGCTTTAAGAAATTGACTTTCAAACTAACCTATCTCTAGCCAGGTCTTTATTTATCCCTCTTTCCCTCCCAAGTCCATTTTCATCATTTTCTTCCATGTTTTCGTTGGCCTTCCCCTGTGAACTGAACCTGCTATCTAAACTGTTATACATCTACTAACCAAAGAACTCTTATCCATTCTTTCAACATGGCCATATCGAAATCTTCTGTTCTGCACATATTTCTCTATACTGTCCAGATTTAATCTTCCTCTGAGGTCATCAGAACTAAGCCTATCTTTAAGACTCACACTATATATATCCATCATATCATTCTCATATTATTTCTCTCCATATAATGCATGTCCTCAACCCTCACTGGCCAGATTTCACTTCCATGCATCATCACACTGTGTACACATGCCTGATACTCTTCCTTTGGTAGACAGCGGTAATGCTCTGCTGGTTAGTAATGGCAGAAGTTCCCTGAACTTACTCTATCCACTCCTAAGTCTTACAATCACACCAGAACCTGCTCAACCCTGTGCTCTAATAGTACCACCAAAGTAACAAAATTCTCGACAACGTCAATAGCTTTGCCATCCAGATATACTTTCTCCACATCTGAGTTCTCATCCATCTCCATTGCCTTACACTTCTTGCACACAAATTGGTTATCCTCTCTCAACCTACTAATAATTCCAGCTTTAGTATAGAAATTAGCTGCTAGGTTACAATTGTAGCGTAACAGTCAACCAATTCATTTTGCCATTGTAAACAGATGGCCGGCATTGCGTTGTTAACAGAAACAGCTGGAACGCTGTTAACACATTGTAGTTAGTCAGCTTGATGGATGTGGCGTCTTTCTGTAGAAAAGGCAGTCGTAATCATTGTGGAGATGTTGATCTTTTTATTTTTTCTCTTTGTAGCTGTAATAATGGAAACAGTTAAAAAGAACAACAAAATTGCATTATTTGCTCTGGGCTACATATTATTTTCTTGTTGACGCATACACATGCCTGATAGACTCTTTGCTTGGTCAACAGTGATAACGCTATGCTGACAGGGTGTGAAATAAATTCAATGAAATAAACGGCAACTGTAGAAACAGAATTATGGTCTGTAAATTTTAAGTTTGAAATAGCATCACTTCCTGGTCTTCAGGCTAAGATCAAACCGTCTTGTTTTCAGTTCTAAAAAAATGGAAAACAGTGGGCGGTGTATTCTTTAGAAAAGTTTGGGAGGGTTTTACTAACCGGTTTTTGTTTTTTTGTTGTCCCACTCCCCACTTCCAATGAATTTGTACATACATATATTTATGAATAAAATTTAAATTTTCCAACACTTTAGGAATATTTTAAGTAGGATGGCCCCTAGAGTAAATGTGGTATTGTGGTGACTACAATGGTTCTAGCCAAGAGTAGGATAGACAAATATTTCGTAGTAGACAAAGGATGATCAATGACCCTCATTTTCCTCACACTTTTGATGGCCTTGTGCCTAATTTGTTCAAAATGCAACTTTTATATTTTTTGCAAATAAATAATTCAAAGTATAATATCTGCGTTGTCCTCAGTCAGAGGAGGAGAAATCCTTCTTGACCGGAGTAATTTTATTTTTTGTCCCATCCAGAGTGCCCTTTTGGGGGAGCTGGATATCCCCAACATAGAAAAAACAACCTTGTGTTTAACTTTGCCCTCGTGTTGAGGCAAGTAAATAGGTTCTCTTAAATTTGAAATAGGATTCACATTGGTCTGCCAAGCTTAAGTTTGGAAATGCATTTACTTTGATCTGTCATGCTTAAGTTTGGAATAGAAATTACTGTAGTATTTATTATGCAATAATTTATTTAAAAACAGGCTACTTCTACAGAATTTTAACTAAACAAAACAAACATTTATCGAAACAGCCAGAAGAAGCCGAATCAAACCGTCAAAATTGAAAAAAAAAAAAAAACCCCACTGTATCTTTCTTTATGAAGAAGGATTTATTTCGGACGAAGGTAAACAATGAAACAACTTTTCTCTTTTTTTTCCGAGAATTTTTTTTAGTCCTTTAAAAAACCCATAAGGGTCTCTATTGACAACAAACAGTCAATTAGTACATAGTTCAGTATTACGTTTAGGGTTAGGTTACGGTTAGGGTAAAAAAGTAACAATCAACCAGTCCTTCTCTATTTAACTTTGTCTTTATTTGTCGTCTGCTATAATTTTTTTCTCGGCTTCCGATTGGATAAACGCTTTGGTGGTTTCCGGCTGTTTACATTTGGCACAAGTCGGTTTTGTTTGGTTTAAATTCTGTAGAAGAACTAAAAACAGCAACTATTCTTCAAACTAAAGACCATCATTGTCTTCAACCTTCTGCCAAAGACCTGCAAGCTCTTGGATCTGGTTAAAGTACCAACACTTCGGTTTTTACTAAAATAAATCATGATAGGCTTCTTCAACTTCATGGAAACACTTAATGCAGCAATCCTTCATCCAAAGCCACATACTGTCAGAAAGACCAGCAACAAGATTAAAGAATTGGACGGTGTTGAAGTTCTGATGCATCCACCCTAGACCAGACATTGCTCCATCTGACTACAGCCTATTCCGATCAATGCATCACTTTATAAAGGACCACCAATTCGTTGAAGTTGAAAAAGTCAAGAATTGTTCGATTTCAAATCTGAAAGCTTGCATGCCGGTCTTCTCGACAGATTTCTGTTCCAACTGATCGCCATGGAGACGAGTGAAGCGATAGGCTGTGGCCATCGTAATATGATGGCCACGGATAGGCCCCGCCATGCAGGACTTCCCTTACAGCCTTGGTCTATTAATGACGTGCCACACCGGGGACCATCATGAATTGATTTGGCTTTACACACATCTCTCCATCGTCCCTATTGAAGGAAACACATTGAGCCTGCTCTCAGCCTGCCAAGCCAGCAGGACATCTGATAAAACTTCCTGATATTTGCATATTGGTTTGGAAAAAGGACATTTTATTAATTAACTTTTATTTGTTGTTGTTGAATAAATTTTAATTAATAATTTTTTTAGGCTGGTAAAAAAAATAATTTCCATTATTATAACTTTGATCAAATCTGAAAAGCTTGCAAATCGTTGGCAGAACGTCGAGCAAAGTGTAGTATCTGTTCTGATACTATGTAGCAGTGGAAGTTTACCTTTTGAAGTACAAAATAAAAAGTGACTAAAATCGTTTCTGCACATATGGCTCAGCGCAAACTTGCAGTTAGAAGTTAGATTAATGCAGGTGTATATTTTTGAGCCAATCAAAAGATTTGGGATGAATTTCAGAAACTCCGGAGCATATATAAAAGGGAAAATTTACTTGATCTTCAGTTGAGTAGGGAAGATTTTAGTCACGGCTGTTCTGTCCTGTGAATATTTCATTGTCGACTAAATCTTTCTCACAAGCTCAGCTCATTGCCTCCTTCCTTATATTGTCTTCCTTTTATTTGAGTTCCTTTGTCTAGAGTTCACAACTCCTTGAACATTCGATCACGTGTTTGCTCATCCTTACTCAAAACTCATCCTGATGTCTTTTGTATCCACCAAAATTTTTATTGCCTTTTAGATGCTCCCTGAATCTCTTTTGTTTTGCAAATACACTTATCCTCAGAACAAGTCTTCTTTTGTTTTCAACCTTTGTAAGTCATCTGTTTATATATATATATATATATATATATATATATATATATATATATATATATATATATATCGCTAGTATTTTATGCATACTTATAGGTCAGGGGCGATAACTAAGTATGACTGAGTTATTTGCCCTTCTCGTCTGCTCAGGGTGTCTCGTCCATTATTATATTGTTTACGTTTGGCTTTGTTTGTATGTTCGAGAATAAAGTCTCTTCGTACCTTCAAACGGTTTCGTGTGATACCTCTTTATTTATTGGTGTATAATACTCTTATGTGAACATTTCTCTCATTCCCTTACACATACTTGTCCCCCAAAGACATTAATGGTCTTTAGTTTTAAGGATAGTTAATACTTTTGAATAGATTCTTGTATCTGTATTTTAATAAAGTGCACAAACTTTTTCCTCAAACTAATACATTGTTTATGTTTGTCGTAATGTGTGGTGTCTCTATTTACTTGCCTCCCCATGAGAGAAGAGTTAGACACAAGGTCGGTTTTTAAATAATGTGGGGAAAATCCAGCTCCCCAAAAAGTGGCCCTCTGGATGGGGACAAAAATTGAAATTGCCTCAGTCTAGAAGGATTCGTACCCCTAACCGAGGACAAAACAGATACTACATTTTGATCCCAGCCCAAAGACCAAAATTGCAGCCATTATTCTTTTTTTTTTATTGAATCCTAAAGAAAAACTATGAAAATATATTTTTATTTTAGGGTTTAACTTTTGGACAAGTAGTCCTATTTAACATAATCATGCTTTGCAATTTATTTTTAATAATTGATGTACGTATGTATATATATGTGTGAATGTGTGTGTGCGTTTGTGTGTTTCTATGTTTGTGTGTGTGTGTTTGTGTGTGCTATAAAAAAAGAAAGTGCAAAAATTACGAAAGACTAACCTTTCAAAAATGTAATGATGACAAAATTAAATATGACATTCAGTGACAGAAATGGATTTTTTGGAAGTAGAGACGAGGTAGTGTCTATCAGACGAAGGAGAAGGGATCAAGGTCTATCGGGTAGAAAGGGGGTAAAGAAAGATATGGCTGTAAGTCACTGTAAGCTCCTTCGTCTCTCTCTCTCTCTCTCTCTCTCTCTCTCTCTCTCTCTCTCTCTCTCTATTTCCGGTGAGAGATTAAAAATAAATATTATAAACTTTAGAAACATTTTGACCCTACATGCACGAAGTAATATGATTATATACACATCATGTCAATAACTCATTCATACAAAGATCAGTATAATAAATACTAGTATGAGTACCCGATGCCAGATTCATAATAGTGTAAAATCAGACTATTTGATATTCTGTTTTATCAAGATTAACAATGCATGGCTAGAGAATTTAAATTAATTCTCTCAGCATGTGGAGTGTTGCTAAAATTCACCATGTAGTACGTTTACAATTCCACAAGTGTAGAAAAGTAAAAAACAGTTAACAAGCTGGGGAGACGAAGATATTTCATTTATTAATAGTTTGTCTACAAAAACTATAAAGACAGTAACCGAAACAAGCAAAAAATAAAATTATATACAAAATTACATTGTTCCCATACAATAAAAATGCACAAGTTATTCATGTAATGTGACGGCTTTTATTTTCTCATGGTGTTTTTTTCTGTTAGGTGAATGTCCCAAAGCCGATGTTGCATGTAGCGCATCTGATCAGCAAATGAGAGAGAAATCTAGTCTTAATTCTCGACCATGTGTTCCCACAAGATCTTGTGTCCATAACGAGATTTGGAGTCTACTCTTTTTCACCAAGAGAGTCTAAGCCTTTCTATCAAGGGACATAACTCCAACCTAGGAAACAATTTTTTTTTTTTTTTACTTCTAATGTCTGTATCTAAAAAAAAAACAGTGAATCAATAAAAAATATAATTATTATATCATCATGAATTGCGGAATATGCTGTTACCGAAGCTCAGTTTGCCAAAACCAGAAAAAACCCTGACAAATACAGCTCACTAACTGACCGTTTCATTTTCCGGCCTATCTCAGTGAAAACATCAGCGGTCCTTGGTCCTGATACTTCAGGATTCGTATGAGACATTGGATGGATGATAGCCACTTGTAAGAATGAGTTTCGAGAAACGGATTGAATGTTCCAGCGTATCTCCATAGCTATTATCCGAGGCAATGCCATGTGTATTATTATGTCATCACGCAACGTCCAAGTTTTGATGAAGAAAAAACAAAAAAGTTTGCCCTTGTGTGGAGGCAAGTAAATAGTTACAAGTTATTTCATTTTGTAATGACTTATTAATTTTTATTATTGTTTGAATATTTTTTTTTTTAAATTATTATATATTAAGTATACCTGCAAAATGGCGGGAAAAGGAGGAGTCAATTACATGATTTGATTTAGTTGGTATGTTTTACAGCATATTGTTATGATGATCCATCCTATTCTGTCACTATATGGACTCTTCCTGATTCTATGAATAGAGTCATTATGACCAATCAATAGAAGTGAGAGAGCAGCCTCTGTCAACCCATTACTTCTGTACTTTCTGTCAATACGATTTCTTTTTAATTACCTTCTGTTTGTGTTATTCCTTTTTGCCCCTTCAAGGCCATAACACATATTTTGGGTCATTTGATTAATGTCGAAACACAATACCTATTGTCAGTGATTAATTGTATACGATTAGTTGAACACAAGTAAATATTTCACCCATAACTGGTGGAAGGGATTTGGGTTCATACCTTTCCCAACGGTATGAATAATATATCAGATGGGATTTGAACTCATCACAGCCAATTCCATAGTCTGAAATATCCATTAGGCCAAACTCGCACCCTCTGTCAATAACATAAAACCAATGATCTTCATATGCAATCGCATAGATATTATCTCCGCATAAGCCACGCTGTATTGAGCAGAAAGTCTTAGGAAAGAGAATATTTCAGAAGGTATGAGAACTTGCTGGTATTTCTAGCAAAATGGCGATCTTGAAAAAATGTGAACACACAGCGTTTCACCGAGTTATCACTGAAAAGTATAAACTATCTCAAAGTTCATACGCAGTGTCAGTTAAAATTTTATTATATAGCATGACTCAAAATTTGATGTAGAACAATTTTTTTCTCTAGTAAACTTTTTATATCTTGTTTATTTTGAAGTGTTTTTTTTTAGGGGGAGGGGGGTGAGAGATACACCACCTAAATGGTGAAGTTTACAAAAGAATAGTGTGCTCATGTTACTCACTATGTTGCCTAGAATATATATTTATAATTCATCATAATTGGTTCATTAATTTAGGAGTGAATCCTATACATATAAATATGTATATAAGTGTTTATATACATATTTATATGTATAGGATTCACTCCTAAATTAATGAACCAATTATTAACTAACTTTATATAAGCTAACACAGACCAACACACAAACACCCCCTCCAAAACCCACCTACGCAGGCATACATACACATACATACATATATATATATATACATATATACATACATATACGTGCATACACCCACTCACACACACACCCGGGTAAGCATATCCGCATTCCTAGAGTCACACTTCTGTGTACACAAGCATATAGCAATTTATTGTCATCGCTAATGGACAGATTCATTCCTCTACTCATAAACCACCAACTATTCCCTCGGGCACCAGAGGCTAAGACCTTAGAAGTATATACTGGTTTAAGGTCGCCTATGACCACTCCTGCCATTATCACATACAAATAAATACAAATGTATATATATATATATATATATATATATATATATATATATAATAAATATTTGTTTTGTTTATTATCTATAAACAGTGATAATTTTACGTCATAAGTTTGTTCTACTTAATGAAAGGAACGGTGCACATATAGCTAGCGACGTCATGCTGTGTTAATACTACATTTACAGTGCCAATCTAGACGGGTTTTCTAGGAGCTACAAATAACAAATATTTGTTTTGTTTATTATCTATGTACGTATACGTTTCATCCTTTATAATCGGGACTCATCAACATAGAGATATGACTATTCACTACTGGTAATGCGATTCGAAACCCCGGATTCCGAGTATTTTTCAACTCAAATCCCTACATCTAGAACCACTTGGCCAACGCTGAATAACGAATAAACACTGATAATTTTAACACCTTATCCGGCGGCTTGACGTCCTAAGACGTCATATATATATATTAGCAAAAGAAGTTATGCAAACGCGAAAATTCCGTGTTGTTCCACAAAACCTGTTTGAGTAATAACTTGCTGCCTAAATATATATATATATATATATATATATATATATATATATATATATATATATATATATATATATATATATATATATCCACACAGTAACACACAACTTCCTCATAGATCTCAAGATATAAAACTGAAATTGAGTTTTGAAATTAGAAGATAAAAGATAAAATGAAGTAAAAAGACATGAAAATACAAAAATTCAAGAAATTCTAGAAATTATAAAATTATAAAATTTAAAATAACATTGTAGAGGTATAAAATAAAATAAATAAAATATAAGAGTCACGATGTAGGAATAAAAGTAAAAATAGATAATAATAAATATGAGAATAAGGTAAAACAAGAAATGGTATAAAAACAGAATAA
Organism: Sepiola atlantica; assembly: GCA_963556195.1. Classification (NCBI taxonomy): domain Eukaryota; kingdom Metazoa; phylum Mollusca; class Cephalopoda; order Sepiida; family Sepiolidae; genus Sepiola; species Sepiola atlantica. The sequence continues at coordinate 118,013,768 of OY744520.1, forward strand.
GATTAAAATCAAAATAAAAGTCCTATTAACATTAAAATTTTAATTTATAATTAAAGTTAAAATTAGAATAAAATTAAGGTTGGAGGTAAGAGAATTAAAAAGATAGGAGGGTAGGGAGATGATAGATAGAAAGAGAGGTACCTTTACTCATCGTGATCAACTAACACGGGTTGTTTAAAACATACTTAATATATGTATTTTGTAAGTGCTTGCAGTTAAGTGTGGTTTCAATTTCTTTACTAAGTAATTTATCCTCATCTTTAAATCTAATGATCTCAAAATTTTCATTAAGACATAAAAAGCAAGATGAGTTCAGCGATTTACATGTCTTGACTTTTTTAAATTATTTCCCATTTAATTATTGGTGTTTTGTTGTCATCAATTAATTTCCAGAAGTGTGAAGTGTGATAGTGAAGTGTGATTCTTATATCTTTCATTGTTGGACGAAGATCTATGTCCGTAAAGTCTATCTTTAAAAGTTGTTGTCGTTTTGCCTATGTAGAACTTTTCCACTCCTGGATTTTCCATGGTATATATCTTTGTGTGGTATATTACTGAGGTAGTTAGACAATTGTTTTGTAAGGGTAACTAATTAGGTCTTTGGCAATTGCAATTATTTCTGGTTCTATTGTTAATTATAGTAATGTTTGTCTTATTGTTTTTTAGTATTTTGTGTTTTTATAATTCTTTCTAATTTCTCACTGCAGCTATATCTCAGTTTTAATGTGCTTTTATTAAATATTTCTTGTAGAATGCTACCTGGTGAGAAGTGTTTGTTGATAAAATTTAAGAATTTATTTTCTATTTTCGTTTTTAGCATTAGGTTGAAAGGAGATGTAAACCAAATAATCTTTCGACCACGATCTCTGGGCGTATTAGTAGTGGTTTCTGTAGTTTTATACTCTATATCGGCGTTTATGTATCCATTACTTTTTAGGGCTGTGTTGTAAATGCTTTTATTATTATTAAATGTCATTTCGTCAGAGGAGTTGTTACTAATTCTCCTTTCTATGGACTTAGGAATGTGTTTAATTATGGAGGGTGTGTGGTTTGATTGTAGATGTACATATATGGGGTGGAATTCTCTTTTATAAATGGTTTATATTTATTTGTTTTTAGGCTAAATGTATCATCTAGTAAATCCACTTGTTTAACATTACTAGTAATTTGTACCTTTAGTCCTAGTTTCTTCATTTCCTTATGTATTATCTTTCTAATTCGGTCGCATTTAGCATTAGAAGAGTTTCTAACTATCAGTAAACCATCGTCTCTGTATAATCCTATATCCTCTATGCCTGTATCATTATTTTCAGTGATATTGAATAATATATATATAGTCCCACTTAATCCGATGCTTCAGCAGTGTAAGCAATCCTATAGAGACATCAAAAGATACATGTCGCCTATTCTTAATCCATTGCTCGTTGTTACTAATAAGGACAGTTATGTGGCAGTTTCTTATGATATCAATTTCATTTTCATAAATATTCATGAAGCGTTTTGCGAATTCAATCGTTCTTTCAAATAGGACTTTTGTGATGAAGGGGTAATATTCCATAATATCGAACTGAATGAATGCACACTTGCTTTTATTAGCAATTCTCGTGAACCATTTAATTGTATCCATGGTATTAATCCATTGGTTTAAGTTATAAGTATTCTTGATTTGTAGATTAATTCAATCCAGTATTCTTTTACTTATTCTTTCAATCTCTGGTTGGATTGATTAGTCTACTAGAAGGCTTGGTGTTGAAGTCAGGCTTGTGGTCCTTAAGTAAAATGTACACTTCATTTTCCTTTATTTTCCAACCCTCTCTCACTTATCTGTAATTTAACTGTAAAATTTTTACTAAAAGTCGAAAACTACACAAGACTCACCCATAAAGCTGGTATATTTTATTCTGTGTTGCCTCGAACAAATATATCTAAAATTAAAAAGAAATATTCATTCTTTGGGGATCAACTGGAACAGAATTTGGCCAGGAAGTCGTTATTTAGAATGATTATTTAATGTATTTATGTAGTACTTTAGAAATAAATTGTCGAGTCATTCCTCAAGATTTTGAGAAACGCTTATTCCTCGGATTTTATTTAATGTTTCTTAAGGTTCTCTTCGGACTATTGTTCTTATCAACATCATTATTGTGAGAGAGGGTGGGAGAATGGACATAAAAAACTCGGAATTGCCCGGGAGCAAGAACTTCAATGTGTTTTGTAATAGAGTTGTGTACTAGACAAGAACTTGGTGTTGCCTGGGAGCAATAAAAGTAATAATAAAGTATCATATTTGGTAAATCGTATATTTTAATCCAAATGTGCTCAATATCCTAGATAGAGCAGGTCTGTTCAAACGCTGCATTGCATAGGAACAATAACTTCACTGTGGTTTGTTATAGTGTTTTATACTAGACAAGAAACTCGGTTTTGCCTGAGAAAAAAAAATGTAAGTTTACAGTATTACATTTGGTAGGTGGTATATATTAATCCATAAATGCTCAATATCTTTGATATAGTAGGTGTGTTAAATGCTGCATTGCCCTGGAGCAAGAACCTCAATGTGTTTTGTTATAATGCTGTATACTAGAAAAGAAACTCAGTGTTGCCCGGGTACAATAATAGTAATAATACAATACTAGCAGGACCCGTGTAAATTACACGAAATTATGTTTTTAATACTAATTATCTTGTTCCTAACCTATACATGTTTGAATAAAATATGATAAGATTTGGACTTGTATATTTATTTTTTAAAAATGAACAATACATGAAACAATTTACAAAACTTCTTTATATACAATATTTCTAGTGAAGGTAATATTTCGACGACTAAAAACCTTACTTTGTAAATGTTTTCGATTAAATTAAATTTGGCTCCAATTCATGAATATTTATTTACTCCTCTCCAGGAGTTAGGCACAAGGCCAGTTTTATATTACTCCCACAAGTAAGATGTGACCCAAGGTCGGGTCGGGAAAGTGGGGTTTGAAAAGCCAGCGCTCGAGAAGGTGAGCACTCTGTCCATTAAAAATTGCCTGGGCAGTCCCGTTGGTATTCCCCGGTAGGGACGCCCCAGGCAGCAAGCAATAAACTTAATCCTCCCCAAAGAGGGGAGGCGAAGCCTGGGAGGATGGACCTCCTAGAACTGCACAGGACAGACCCATAGACCGGTGTAAATTAAGCCTCGAAGGCAAAGACAATACCAGTCTATGGAGTGCAGTATCCATCGGAACAGATACTACACTTTGGTCTTAGCCAAAAGGCCAAGCCAATTCATGAGTAGCATTTTATTTATCTACCTCCCACAAGGTAAGATGTGACACTAGGTCGGGAAAGTGGGATTAGATAAGCCAGCGCTCGAGGGGTGAGCATTCTGGCCATTTAAAAATTGCCTGGGCAGCCCCGTCGGCATTCCCCAGTAGGGGCGCCTCAGACAGTAAGCAAGAAACTTGCTACTCCTCAAAGAGGGGAGGCAAAGCCTGGGAGGGTGAGCCTCCTAGAACTGCACAGGACCGGCAAAAGATTCGGAAGGTCGTTGCTTTTGATGTAAGCATGACACACAAAATCACACACGCTATTGTATTAATATGTGTCTTCCCGGTCGCTCCTCCCTACCTCTCTTCCCCTTCCCCTTCCCCTCGAAATGTAGAAAAAAAATCTTAGAGGTTGTTTGGGATCGAACTATAAACCAGTCGGGCCGAAGTCAAAAATACTACGTCACTAACCGTTGCGCCAAAGGGAAATACTTGAAAATGTTTTGAAAATTAGGCGAGTTGAATATTTTTCAAAATCTAGGTGCGGCACGCATACACAGAGCTTTTGCCGGAAGCGGGACACACGAACACACACGCTATCGTATTAATATATAGATTACACTTTGTAAGTGGTATACGTTAAGCCAAAAATGCTCAATACCCTAGATAGAACACAAATGTTTTAATCCTGCATTAACCGGGAACAAAAAGTACAATGTGTTTCGTTAAAGTGTTATATACTAGATAAGAAACATGGCGTTGCCCGGGACCAATAATAGTAATAATATAGTACTACATTTGGTACATGATATATGTTAAGCCAAAAGTGCTCAATATCCTAGATTGAGCAGGTGTGTTTAAAAGCCGCATTGCTCAGGAGCAAGAACCTCAATGTGTTTAGTTTTAGTGTTGTATGCTAGACAATAGAACCCGGTGTTTGGGAGACAGTGGTGAGAAATCTGGGGTGAATGGATAGCTAGAGATAGCTAGAGATAGGTAGAGAGAAATACATTTTAAAAGAATGATGTTACGCACACTTTTTAACCTCTTCTATTTTGTTGTTTATGGCCAAGAGCAACAAAGAAAAATGCCCAATCAAACCAGAGGCATTTAATAAACAAAACGTTGAGTTGCAGTCATCTGTGATTGACTTGTTTTCGCTATTTATTTCTTACAATAACATCTTACAACAAGTATTCGTAGACAAGCATTATAAAAATGTATTTTTAAATCTACAAGAAGAAAAATATCGAAACATAAAACGGTTGAGACCAAGTTTTAAACAAATGCAATGTCATTCTTTCACTTTTTTTTTAATTAACGACATTACTCTACTGATTTTTATGATTTCATATTTGGTTGAAACAGACAACAAGAGTTGCCGAAAATTACCAATCTCATAACGGGAAAAGAAAAAAAGGGATAAAGCTATATATTTAACAATATATATATAGCATACTTCTAAAACAAAAAGTCCGATCAAAATTGAGGAATTTAATAGACCAAACATTGAGGCAGGGATCTGCAATTGACTTGTATTGTTGCAAAAATCAGAGTTCTGAATTTTCCCAAAAGGCTTCCATTCCTATTTGCCCTTTTTCCATAAAATTAAATTAAACTAAATATAACCCACATTACCACCCCTACCCTATCAGCTTTGTTTAAAATTTGATAATGGTCGATTAATTAGTTTAGGAGTGAATCCTATGCATAGAAATGTATAAACATATATGCATACCTAACTTTATATATATATATATATATATATATATACAGGGTGTTTCAAAAGTCTTAGGAACATTACAAATGCGTATATCTCATGAACTATTCCAGGTAGAAAAATGAAACTGGTGCCATTTTAAAGCTTGCTTAATCAAGTTTTTGGTCATACTAATGATTTTCGTGTTATCTTTCCAGGTGCAGTAATGGCGTTCTCTAAACAAGACAAGGCATTTTGCGTCCTCCAATTTGCAAAGACTGAATCGTGGACATGTGTTCAGCGTGCATTTCGCAGGAAATTTAAAAAAGAAGCCCCTGAAAGGAAATCCATTGTCAGATGGCATGCTAAATTTGTGAAAGATGGGTGTTTGTGCCCAAGTAAGCGAACAGGTCGCCCTTCAACTTCAGAAGATGCAGTTGAGCAAGTTCGGACAGCCTTTCAGCGGAGCCCCCGTAAATCAGTGAGAAGAGCCAGCAGGGAACTTCAGCTTGCTCCAGCAACTGTCTGGCGTGTCTTAAGGAAACGACTGCAAATGGTACCTTACAAGCTCAAGTTGGTCCAAAAGTTGAAGGACACTGATAAGCCACTTCGCCGTGACTTTTGCATTGCAATGCAAGAGAAGTTGGAAGATAACGGCTTTGATGACCGGCTTGTTTTTAGCGATGAGGCGACCTTCCATCTGAATGGCAAAGTTAACAAGCATAACACTTGCATATGGGGTACTGAGAATCCTCATGAACTTCTTGAGCACGAGCGAGATTCACCAAAAGTGAACGTGTTTTGTGCAATTTCCAAGAAAGGTGTCTATGGACCATTCTTCTTTGAAGAGGCAACTATCACTGGTGAATCCTATCTCAACATGCTGGAAGACTGGTTAATGGCTCAGTTGGAACCAGCAGAATCTGATGACTTCATTTTTCAACAAGATGGTGCACCACCACACTGGAGTCTTAGAGTAAGGCAGTTTCTTAACACAAGGCTGCCTGGTAGATGGATTGGGAGATCTGGGCGAGGTGATGACGTTCTCATGCCCTGGCCTCCTAGGTCTCCAGATCTTACCCCATGTGACTTTTTCCTTTGGGGCTTTGTCAAGCAACAAGTCTATGTGCCGCCCCTTCCAAGAGATATTGACGAACTAAAGGCTCGAGTAACGGCAGTTGTGGGAACCATTGACGTCAAGATGCTGGAACGCGTTTGGCAGGAAATGGACTATCGACTAGATGTCTGCCGTGTGACGAATGGTGCTCATATTGAGCAACTTTGAAAATTCCCCACAAAACTTGAAACTTTAACCTTTCCAACGGTACCAATTTCATTTTTCAACTCCTAATAGTTTTTGAGTTATTAAAAATCGTTATGTTCCCAAGACTTTTGAAACACCCTGTATATATAACAAACGAGGTGCCTAAAGGAACTGAAAGAGTAGAGACTCTGCCATTGGTTAATATGGAATTTCCTGGCTGAAAAGCTAGATCCCTAATCGTTCGACCACTTAGGGGAGTCGTGAAAATCTGAAAGTCGGCTGACGTAAGATATTTCCTTGAGTATCTCGTACTCATTTCCATCCCTAGTCTAATTGTAAGCTAGATCCGTTATATGAAACCATTGGGGAACATTTTTCAAATGGGCGGGAAAAAAGAAAGAAAGAAAAGAAAGAAAAAAAGAAATTCTAGATTGCGTTTGTATAAGTCACTGTTTGTAACACATTAAGAGGAAAAGATCAGATGGAAAAAATCAATGTAGATTATTTGTTTCAGAATTCTTTAGATGAGGATTGATAATATGTATTATTTGGATTAGTTGTTATTTTCACAACGTTTCGGCTGATATAATCTCCGACCTTCTTCAGGTGTATCTTTTAATAATAAAATTAAAAATAAAATCTATCAAAAAACAAATTTTTAATTTTATCGTTTTAAGATTATCGTTATGAAACATACGTATTTAACCAATTCAAATAATTTTTAAATACTTTTTATTTTTTAAGATTTTATTCATTTCAGCAACAGGACTGTTCGAAGCCGCATCAGCAGCGAATGTTGTTTTTACGCATCGACTCTCGATTGGACAAAAGCTCAACTCAGTTGTTTCTTTCAACCACTCACAGTAAAACAGATATTCATTTCCAAATCTTGTGCGTACTATAAAAATCTAAACACAGCGTTTTTCTATCTCCTTACCGTTTTATCTTCCGTAGCCGATTCACATGAGTACGTCCTTAAAAGCTAACCTCGACACCTGGATGAAAGGCCTTGGCAGTCGCGATGAGAGACTTTCACGAACTATTAAACATAGCACAAGCATATACACACTGCTAACCAAACTCTCTCGCACTCAAGTTCATACATACACTCTCTCACTGGTAAAACATGCACATTTATATACACAGGTTATTACACATTGAGCATAGCGATGGCTGGATTGCTAAAGTCCGACAGTTGAATGTGCCAGCAGAGAACATCACCACTGGCAGACCCAAGTTGACTTGGGAGGATGTAGTCAAACGTGATAGGAAGGCCATGGGTATGGATTCCATCAAGCCTTGCCAAAGACAGGAGTGGAGAGGAAGACTTAGATTTCGAGACTAGACAATCAGGCCCCACCCTCATTAGAGGATTAATTGTGGCCTGATTCGACAAATAAACCGGTTGATGATGATGATGATGATGATGATGATGATGATGATGATGAGGTTATCCCATTTACACACACGTAAATGCACACGGCTCAAGTCGAAATAAACATGTTTACTGAACAACTCTTTCACTTGGAACGTTCCTTGGAGACTTTGAACTCTCATTCATTGTCAACATTGTATTTTCATTGTCTTAACAAGTTGTCAATTAAAAATTAATTAGTTTGTATGGATACATTTTGTCATTCTTCTTATTTTGTTATTGATAATGTCCTATCTGCAACAATGCAAAACGATTTCGAGTTTGTACTACTAACTTCTGTACAACTATATGTTGCCCTCTCGACGACCGCTGACCCCTAACATTGTGTGTGCCGTAGTTTTTTTCTCCTTCATCGTCGTTCTCGCTCTGACCATGTCGTCTATTCCACTGACAAATCGTTGAGGGCACAAAGACTGGTTTACAAGTTGAGAAAAACAAAATAACGCAAACTCACAAGAAAAAACACAAACTCAGATACATGATGTATAGGTCAGTGATCCCTGGGTGAGTGTGTGATACCGTTGCAGAAAAAGACCCTCATACACTAACGTCCACATCTTAGTTCAGTTTCAGTGTATCAGCCAAGATTCAACTGAGATAATTTGTTTGTCGAGGCAACACAGTGACTCAGTTGGAGTCAGCTCATCTCGGGTCTGCGCCAATCTGCTCTCGCCTGCGTTTGACTCCACTCTGATAGCCTTCTCTCCGAGTCGCAAATTGCCACGCTCTAACGTCAACTGTCCTCAACGAAACCATCATGAAACTCAACTGTCGCAAACAATTCTGATTCACAAATATATTTAGTCATACAGAAAATCCCATGTTCGGTCCTTTGTCTCCTCGGCCATTCCCCAGCTGACTACCCATCCTATTTTCTGATCGCCTTTGTGTGACCCGGTGAATCACTTCCTCGGCTCTGGAGTGGGGCAGTTCATAGTATCACACTTCTACTTTTAAGTAAAAGCAACAAATAAAATAAATACATTTATTAGCTTACACTAGTGTACACCCTCCGTCAAAATTACAAAAATAAAATTATGCTTCGCCACTGTTTGCACTAATATTTATATAAAATCATACAATTACGTCAGTAATTTAATTTGTCATGAATCATCATCGTTTTAACGTCCGTTTTACATATTGGCATGTGTTTGATGGCTTTAAGAAATTGACTTCCAAATTAGCCTATCTCTAGCCAGGTATTTATTTATACCTCTTTCTGCTACTTTAACTGTTCCACATCTACTAACCCAAGAACTGTCGTCCATTCTTTCAAAATCGTCATACCATCGAAGTCTCCTGTTCTGCATACATCTCCCTATACTGTCCAGATTTAATCTTCCTCTGAGGTCATCAGATCTAAGCCTGTCTTTAAGACTCACATTTTACACATCCATCGTATCATTCTCATATCATTTCTCTCCATACAACACACGTCCTCAATCCTCACTTGCCAGGTTTCACTTTCATACATCATTACACATACCTGATAGACTTTTACTTTCGTCGACAGTGGTAACACTTTGCTAGTCAGTAAAGGCATAAGTTCCCTGAACTTACTCCATCCACTCATAACTCTTGCAATCACAGTCGCACCTTCTCCACCCTGTGCTCCAATGGTATCACCAAGGTAACAAAACTACTCGACAACCTCAATAACTATGCTATCCAAATGTACTTTGTCCACATCTGAGTTCTCATCCATCTCTATGGTCTTACACTTCTTGCATATAAACTGGTTATCTTCTCTCAACCTAGCCGTAATTCCACTGCATTTATTGTGTACCTAATGCTTACCAGTACCACAAAAGATTGAATTGCACTCAACTCCCTTTGCAGAAACTGAGCAGGGGAACTTTCCTTTTTTGGGGAGCTTTTAAACATGACAACCACTAATCATCACTTTGGTCTTGGTAACATTCACTCTTAGACCTTTACTTTCCATAGCATTCCTTCAAGTCTTTAACTTAACAAGTAAGCCTTCCATTGTTCTCACAGACAAGTACTAGATCATCAGCATGCAGCATCTCTTCCAAACAACCCCTATGAAACTCCCCAGAAAATGCTTCTAAGACACAAATGAAAAGCAACGGACTCAGTACAGAACTCTGATGTGCTTCTACTTTAATATTAAAGCTGTCACTAAATGTGCTGTTAACACGACTTTGAGCATTTCTTGACATTGCTTGAACCTTCACCACCCACTCCTTTGCTTCTAGTTTACCCAAAGCTCTCCAGACAACCTCTCTTGGCACTCTGTTAAAAGCTTTCTCTAGATCCACTGAAGCAAAATACAGGGTTTTCTTCGTACCAAGGTACTTCTCTTGCATTTGTCTCAAGATAAATATAGCACCGGTAGTACATTTCCCAGGCATAAAATAAAACTGCATTTCATCTATGCTCCTCTGACTTCTTGTTTGCTGCTCAATTATTTTCTCAATCACTTTCAGGACCTGATTCATTAACTTTAAGCCTCTGTAATTACCTCTATCGATTCACCCTTGTAACATTTCACAATTGTATGAAGTTTCCAGTCTTTCAGAATAACCCCATCTCTTCTGATGACCTAAAGAAAAAAAATACCAACTGTTAATTTTTTATTTGGAGTGGACGATTTCTATCCGAATTCATTTCAGGTGGCCAGGGTTGTTTGACTTGCTATCTGCTTTCTCGCTTCCTCTCAGCACTTGAAATGGTTTCGTCCGGAGTACTAGAAAAAGGCACATTCTTTTTACTTGCTAACCTTTGTGTGATGGGACGGATTTATATTTATTTAGATGCAGATAAATACATTAGTCTTTATTATTGAGCTGAGGATACTGCTCCTTGTTTCCCTCTCTGTACTAACATGCAGAAATTTAAATGCAATATGAACAAACATCTCGCTGCACAACTCCCCACTTAGGATGACCCTATAGATATGGCCCTTAATTTACAGTAGCCTCTTACGTCTCAGTGGCAATGTGCCTTGTTTGAGGTGAATAAAGCTAAAAAAATAAAAAAGGAATCATTAGTCCCTATTTGCTCCCCCATTCCTTACGAGGGCAAAGTTATGCACAAGGTCGATTTTTTATCTAGGGAAAATCCAGCTCCCCAAAAAAGGGCAGTCTGGATGAGTCCAAAAATAATACCTGCATAATCCTGTTGGCACTCCCTCAAAAATATAGACGCCTCAGGTTAATCTTTCTTCAGGTGAGAGGCAATAAACTGATAACCCCTCAGAAAGGAGTATATAATGCCTGGGAGGGTGGCCTCTTCCTGAGGTCGAATACATACAACACTTTCTTCTTCTTTACGTGTACGTTGTGCACTACAACCTCATGTTAGGATTTACAGTAAAAGTACAGAATAGTTAACACTCAAGAACTCGCAAATCAAAAAGAACAACACATAATTTATATAAGACGCATTAGAATGAAATTCTCTATTGAACATACCTAGTTTTAACGTGTGGAAACGATTTCTAAACATTTTTTCTGTTTAAAAATGTTTACAAATCATTTGTTTTTTAGTTTACGAGTTCTCGAGTTGTAACTATTCTTTACTTTTACACATTAAAACTAGACATGTTCGGTACAGAATTTTATTCTGATGCGTTTTATATAAATTATGTGTTTTTTTGTTTGTTTTATTTTGGAGTTTTCGAGTTTTAACTATTCTGTACTTTTACAGGATTTACTTGCTTTTAATTTACTTCCTTATTATCAAGGAAAATATGGCACAAGGCAGGAAGGGGGTGGGGGGCCAGCACTCTTGAAGGTTAGTTACGAACAAACTCGTCAGGATTCCTTGGTAGGGACGCCCCAGACGATCGGCAATAAACTAACCCCTTCCCAAAGAGAGAAAGTAATGACGTAATTTTGGAGCCATTAACAAAATTCATCTTTAGGGTAACAAGGAATTAAAAAAATAGGAGGTAACAGTAAAGACACTAAAAGGAGCAAATCATGAAATAGACTCAAAAATGTAATTTTTTTTTTTTTTTTAAAGGTGCTAGTGCTGCTTTTGATTCCCAAAGCATGGTAAATTTCTTAACCAAAAAATAGTTGTTTTTTTACCCCTTTTTTTTATTCTGTTGACTTCAATAAATAATTCCCCCCAAATCATAAATAGCTCAATAAAATAACAAATCAACTAGAGCCATAAAAATATTTTTAAAAATAGGTATCCACGTAAGAGACAACTCTTTTAAAAAATGATTATCGTTTTAAGCGATAAAATGTTAATTACGCCTAAAACAATAAAGAAAAATGGGTCAAAAGAATAAAACCAAACCTTGCTTTTCTACAAAAAAATACAAAAAAAACAACAGAAGTCTTACTTGAACAAAAGCTGAAAAACAAAGAGACATGCAATAAACTTCAATAAAAAAAATCTCTTTCATAAGACTAATTCTTCAAAAAGGTCCCTTTTCTTTCAGATTTCCTTCTCTTCCAATATATCTTTCTTTTAAACACGGACCTATTCTTTTTTTTTAAACAAAACCTTCAAAGTTAAGAGTTCATAGGGTTTTCTCACCATAAAGTTAATACAAAAACCTCTAGTTTTTTTTATCTATCTTTTTTTCTTCAAAATGGGAATTCTTTTTGAAAAAGTCTCTCTTGGGACAATTCTTTTGGGACAAGAGGGCTAAGAAAAGCCCTCTTCGGATTTTAAATCTTGCATGTTTTTTCAACTCTAATATTAATGTGTTTAAAAACCTCTGATTTTAAAATCTCTTATTCTTTTTTCAAAGCGACAAAAATATTTCCCAATTCCCACCAACGTATCTCTTTAAAGGGATGTCTGTCTGGAACTCTTTTTCTTTTTCTTGTGTTTATTAATAAAAAACCTCCGTATTTCTGTTAAAATATTTTCTTTCAAAAAGAAATGTTTTACACCTGCATCTTTTACTGACGAAGTTCAGAATATCACGTCTTCATTCCATGTTGAAATGTCCAGAACTAACTTGAACAGATTGCGAAAAAAACACCAAAAGCTGGGGGCAAAGCTGATACATCGTGGCGGCAGGTTGACCTCTGCCACCCCCCCTCCTCTCTGACACTGCTAAATGGGCAAGAAAATAAATTTTCCAAAGTAATTTCTGAGCTGATGCATATATAATTTTTTTGGTACTTCTGCAGTTTATGACTCGTGCTGAAGTTGACATCTTCCGGGAGTTTACATGAACGGCTGGGAAAGGCCGAATGAAATCTTTGTGGTATCAAAATCAAAAAGAGGTGACGCTAGCAAACAGGAAAAAATAATGGAAAAATATGTTTGTTTGTTTTTGACAAAGACGCTATCAAACTGGAAAAATTAAGGAGAGAACATTTAAATCGAGAAAAAAAAAACCATTCATCTTATGGTCATTTTAATAAAAAAAAAAATTATTTTTTGATATTAAGAAAATATAATAAAACAAATGTTAGCAAAATAATTTTTTTTACAATTAATTTAAAAAAAATAATGGTATTCCTTTTTTACCCAATCGACTAAGTTAGGGTTAGGGTTAGTTTTTTTTTTTTATAGGGTTAGGGTGAAAAAGAAAAAGTTTCTTGCATTGTTTTTTATTTAGTCTGTCACAGTGTGCTGTGACCCAATGCAGCATTCACACTGTAATTTTTTTTTCGGTTGCCATGTCGTGGGATCACAGATATATAACCTTCAATATTTGAGCTACGTCTAATCTTGACAAAAAAGTCCCATTTCGTATCGCCGTCCAATTCCTGCCTTTGGTATTTGTTCATCGCCAAGCATACTTGTCCGTTAGCAAAATTCTTCTTTTTAACTTACATTTATGTGTGCATGTTCTGCAACTTTTCTTTTGACCTATAAGTTTCCTTTTCTGACAAAAGTCAATAATTCCTTCCGTAGACTGAAGCGTCTGTGCAAACTCAATGAAATTCATGATCGTTTTATTCAAATTTCTTAACTTGTTGAATTTTACGCTATATTCAATTCGTGATTACAAATTGTCGTCTGCTGCAATCTAATTGGCTAAGCATTTCAGCATCTTCAGGCGGTAAAGTAAACTATCGGAAGATGCTGATGAAATGTCGGTTTCAGCATGGCTCGTAAACTGCAGAAGTACCTTTTTTTTAAATCAAATATTTAAGTTAATATAATTAAGGTAACATTGTCGTTTACCAATCAATGTTGGACAATAAATCGTCTGCAGTTTTCCGACCTCACAAATGAGTAAGTAAACCCAAATAAATTGTTTGGGAATAATTTAAAATTTACGCTAAATTATTTTAAAGGAAATACAGTTGGGAAAGTAGTCCAAACCAATTTATTTGGGTTTACTTACTCATTTGTGAGGTCGGAAAAAATCAGAAAACTGCAGACGTATTATTACCCTTCATTTTGGTTGGAAAACGACAATTTTACCAAAATTAACAATGTGTCAATTACGTTATGTTCATAACATAAACTCCAAATCTTGAAAATTTCAATAAGCACACGTACATCTCCTAGTAAACAAAACAAAATAAATAGAAACTAGATAAAAGAAAGTTTTCATGGGCCCCATTATTAAAGATTTTGCTGATCCCGGGGGTCCATGTGGACCTCGGTTGGGAATTCTAATATCGGAAATAAGATCTATTTGAGGTTGTCAGTCGGCAATCGGTTTGACGATGTTTGTTTGTTTTTGTTGCAGGGAGAGCGTCGTTGTACTCCCACATAAATGGTCACCCATTTAGTCCTGATCAGGCTCAACGCCGCTTAACTTCTGTGATTTAATACAGGGGTGGGGGTGGGGATAAAAAAAGGCTGCGACATCACAGTAGTAGGAAAGAAGAGTTATCTGCCCTTGCGTCTCTCAAAAACGCAGCGGGCGACGCGTTCTTTTAAATTGGCTTTCAGTTTTTTGCGCGTTCGGATTCTTATTAATTCCTGATTTCTTTCAAAACCGATGTAGCAATAAGCTATAAAGAAGTGTTTAATCACTTTATCTATATTACACCTACATCTTTTCTATTAGAAGCTTATTCTTATTTTCTCTGGACTTCGCCGTTCGTCCTCATTGTTTCCTCCCCCCTCTCTCTCATCTTTTCTCAATCTCATCCTCCACGCAAAAAAAAAACGGTATTTCGTTCGACTTCTACAATTCCAGATGGAATTTTTCGATTTAAAGTTTGAAGAAGTGCAAGTGTTGCGCTCTTTCATCGTGAATTATTTACGCAGTAATCGGATTAAAGTCCCCAAGAAGTCTTGGACTGCCATGCAACCAGAGGTAAGAAAATACACCAAAGAATTACGATTCTATTTTTTCTTCTTTCTTTCTGTAAAAACAACGACCCATTATGCTTCGTTTTGTACCTCAAAATATTAAATGACATCAAATTAAGAAAAAAATGGTTTGTTTGCATTTTTGTCTATGAATACTTAAAATAATTTATTTCGATTTTAAATATAAAACTAGTCTTTAAGTTTTAATTAACCTCTTCTTTATGATGCTTGTATAGTTCAGTCTCCATGGCTGCCAATATTGACGCGGTAAAATCCAGCAACGCGTTATAACAACCGAATGGCGACCACACAAAATGAAACCCGGGTTCCGAAAGCGAAAAAATAAAGCAGTGTTTTATTTACATTGCATTTTATTTTTTGTTACTTATACATTTACATTGTTACATTTTATTTATTTATTTTTAAATTGTTGCTTGTTTTGTTTATGTAATTTATTTTCTAGTATTATTGTTGTAAGTTTGTTTTTTTTCAGTCGCGCGGTATTTTATTTGTTTTTGTAAATTGCTGCATTTAATTATTTACAAAAAAAAACAGCTGTTCGCGCGACTGATTTTTTTCTTTCAAATTAACATAAAAGTACTTCTACAGAATTTGAACCAAACTGGTTTTTTTTGGGGGGGGGGGGGGGGTAATTTAACCCTAACATAAGTTTTAGGTTTATTTCGGCAAAATTGGTTGATTCGGTTCAGATTCTGTAGAAGCACCTAAAATAAAAAAATAAAATAAAAAGCAACAATTTTACGGTTATCGTGAACTTTTCAGTTTAAGATGGCTGCAATTAAAACACCGTTAATCTTAACCAAATTAGTTATGGTTTTATAATAATTTGGTTTAATTAATACTTTAGTGACCAAACAGTGCCGTAATAATAGGTTATATTACGGTATTGTTTGGTGATTGAATTATTAATTGAACCAAATTGTTATAAAACTAGAACTAATTTGGTTAAGATTAACGGTGTTTCAATGACAGCCATCTTAAACTGAAAAGTTCAAGATAACCAATTTAAATATTTAATAAAATGCAACAATAAATTTTTTTTTAAAAGGCCAAGTAAATAAATCAGTAATGAATTAAAAAAAGTTTGTTTTTCATAATGAGAACTGAACCATTTTAACCCTGAACTATTTTGGAAGGGACTTTTTATTTATTTACAAACTGTATTTATCCAGTGTTGCCCGGCATGAGGACTTATGAAAAAAATCATTCACCGCTCTTTTTCTTCGGCAAAAGTCGGCTTGGTTCTGTTCAAATCTGTAGAAGCACACATCGTTTTCCCTTATTTTATTTTTCATTTGAATAGATATTCGATTAATAGTAAATAATGAAATGTATATTTATCAAAGTTACATATAGGCGAGAAACGAACGAGATATTGTGGAATAGTTTATTGGTACTGGTGCAGATTAGGATCCAAGCTAACCCAAACTCTAACGACGCCAAGTTGATTTTAGCTTGGGTCCTAATCTGCACCAGCACTGTCTTATTAATATAGACATTATGATCACTTACTTTTCTGAATCTTACAATTTAATATATACAATCTTTAAATGTCAGTATTGGATTCCTTTGCCCCCACGCTGTCAACGGAAATGTAAAAATGAGATTCTATTATTTTTTGGGTTCTTCTCCAGATTAGGACCCGAACTAAAGTCGGCTTGACATCGTTAGAGTTAGGGTCAGAGTTAGCTCGGGTCCTAATCTGAAGTCTCTTATTTTTCTCTCGTACGATTACATACCCTGGAAAATTAAAAAAAAAATACAATTTTAGAGTGAGAGTTACGGAAGGGGGGGGGGGGTCTTACATTTAACGTAAAATTATCACCCAGTTCTTGACCACACAGCGTAGGACAGAACGAGTAACCATTTATTTACAAAAAGTGGTTACTCGTTCTCTCATACGCCATGAACTGGGTGACAGTGAACACTCCCCACTAACAAAATATATAAATTAAAAAATAAAAAAAGCTTTGGCACTCGTGCATTTTAACATACCCCCGGCAAGTTTAGAAAGCCATTCTTAACATAAGGAGGAAGGGCGGTGTTAACCCTTCCCTTGCCGTGGACGGAACTCTTCTAAAATGAAAATTAATTTGCCGGGAGATGTTAAAATGCACAACTTTTCCATGGTGTTGACGCGTAATCGCACGAAAAATATAAATAGAAAAATCTCATTTTTATTTTTCCGTTTACAGCGTGGGGTGGGGGTGGGGGATTTAACCCAAAATGGTTACGTCTCTTTGATTACTTGCATAAAACCAATACAAAGCAAATCAAATATATTTTTTGCTTTCATCTATTTTATAATGGAGTTCTGGATGGAGTTCTTTATTTTAGCCCTTCCCAGTTGTTGATAAACAGCTTAGCCAGATGTAAATAAAAAAAGGAAAAAAACACTCTAAAATGATTATTATCAGTTCAGTGTAACGGCTTTTTTTTTTTTTTAACTCAAATTTTATTTAAAAATAAAATACCCATTTTATTTGTGTCAACGAACTTTTATAATGAAATTAAAAATTCATAGTGTATGTTGTTAAAAAGGTAAATAACATCAAATAAATAATATTTTTTAAAATAAAATTGGGCACATGTTCGTCTTTTCTCACAGTCCGTTTTTCACAACTTTTTAATGACCAGTTTTTTTTTCTTTTTTCAGTGTACACTTACCTATCAGGCTGCTAGAGAATTCCGGGGTTTTTGGGAAAAAAATTCAAATATTTTACATTTTAGGAGCGGGGATCAGTTTCCAATGTTAATTCAACGTAGACTGATCCCCCACTTTTTGACCATCTCAATTTTTTAAAAAGTCTTTTTCGGTGTACAATTACCTATCATGTCAGTA
Source organism: Sepiola atlantica (assembly GCA_963556195.1). Classification (NCBI taxonomy): domain Eukaryota; kingdom Metazoa; phylum Mollusca; class Cephalopoda; order Sepiida; family Sepiolidae; genus Sepiola; species Sepiola atlantica. Next base: position 118,031,495 of record OY744520.1, read on the forward strand.
GAGAATTCTGGAGTTTTTGGAAAGAAATTTCAGAAAATTTAAATTTTAAGACGGGGGATCAGTTTTCAATGTAAATTCAACGTAGACTGATCCCCCGCTTTTTGACCATCTCAAATTTTAAAAATTATTCTTCTGCTTACAATTACCTATCATGTCGCGAGAGAATTTCGGGGTTTTTGGAAAGAAATTTTAAAAAATTGAGATTTTAAGACCTAAAAAGTTGTGAAAAACGGACTGTGGGAAAAGACGAAGAAGACTGATCCCCCGTCTTAAAATGTAAATTTTGTGAATTTTTTTTCCCAAAACTCCGGAATTCTCTCGCGACATGATAGGTTATTGTAAGCAGAAGAAGAATTTTAAAGATTTGAGATGGTCAAAAAGAGGGGGATCAGTCTACGTTGAATTTACATTGAAAACTGATCCCCCGTCTTAAAATCTAAATTTTCTGAAATTTCTTTCCAAAAACTCCAGAATTCTCTACTGACATGATAGGTAATTGTACACCGAAAAAGACTTTTACAAAAATTGAGATGGTCAAAAAGTGGGGGATCAGTCTACGTTGAATTAACATTGGAAACTGATCCCTGCTCATAAAATGTAAAATATTTGAATTTTTTCCCCAAAAACCCCGGAATTCTCTAGCAGCCTGATAGGTAAGTGTACACCGAAAAAAGAAAAAAAAACTGGTCATTAAAAAGTTGTGAAAAACGGACTGTGAGAAAAGACGAACATGTGCCTAAAATTGTTTCAATTTTACAAGGAGTCAGTTTGGAATTTTTCAAAATGTTACACCGGCTATAAAGTGCCTATTTAATAAAAGCGGATTAACCCTTACTTTTTTTTGGGGGGGGGGGGGTGATGCTATTTACGTTTTTAATAATATACACATCACAAATTATGAATGTATTTTTTTAAAAAGTCGTATTAAACTAAATTGCCAACTTAAAATGTTAATTTACTTATATTTTCTTAAATAATTTACGACGTCAAAAGTCCTTATTTACTTGTCTCCCCACGAGGGCAGTTGAACACAAGGTCGGTTTTTAATGAGGGGAAAATCCATCGTTGATCTTCCAATATTTGATCTAACGAGTTGTTTACATTCCAATATGTGATCTACACATTGACTCTAAACCTAACAACTCGCAGATAGATTACATATGGAAAACCACCAATCCAGCTTCCCCAAAAGGGGCACTTTGGATTGACATAAAAATTGCCTCGGTCGAGAAGGATTTCTCTTGAACTAACTAAAGACAAGTTGAAATGTAATATCAGAACACTGTTCTGAGAACAGATACTACACTTCGCTCCTAGCCAAATAAAGATGAATAATTAAAAGGAAACACGAACGAAACGGCTTAAAGTTTTGTATCTGTGCAATTAGGGGTACGGTGCTAAAGCGGTTGAGTGGGGGTCCTGTACTTCCCTTCCGGTCTGTCGTGCTGGGATAAAAATGATTGTTTTTTTTTGTTTTGTTTTTGCGAATAAATAATTCAAAGTGAAGAATTTGTTCTATCCTCAGTCGCATTTTTCTAACTGGTACAATTTATTTTTACCTTTAACCTCGTGGGACATGAGTAAATATTTTATAAATTACCCTGGGCATTAAAATGCCCCCCCCCCCCCCCGAATGAAACCGAGTTTCTGGCACATGCTACTTGAGAGAGGGTATCACTTAATTTTATAAAATTTAATATATATATATATATATATATGTTGGAAAATTTACAATTTTATTAAATCAAGTTTTCAAGCAAGAAATAATTTCTAATAATTTTTTTGGTTTTTCCCTTCTGAGGAGAAGAGTTATTCTTTTAAAATCCATGGATTAAAGGTAATTCCTTGCTTGAACATTTGATGATTTAATAAAATTGTAAATTTTCCAAATTTACTTTTTTCATCATTTCCTATAATACTAATGCTCTTGCTCTATCTACAATATCGAGCATCCTCTTATCACGATAGGATCTAATATAAAATGTTTCTTATAGTATTCATAACAAAAATGTTGCATGCGAATGTGTGCAGGAAATTCGAATGTGATTTTGAAGTCTTTAAACTATCGATACGAAAGTAATTCTTGTATAGAGTAAAGTCTATTATGGTTCATGCATGATCTTACGAAAATATTTCTGAGGAGTCACTGATCTAGAAAAGAGCCCCTTCCCTTCCAATGCAAAATCTTTAGAAAGAAATGCTGCTTTTTGTTCGTTACATTTAATTAATAATAAAAAGAGACAAATAATTTCCTTGTTTTATTACATTAAAATTATGAAAACTAAAGTAAATTGAAGAATTAAATGGCTAACAATAATAAAATCAGTATTTATTTGGATTATTAGGCCTACTATTATCATTAGCCGGGTAGAAGTATAATTTTTGTTGTTATAACGTAACAGTTAAAGGAGTTGATTAACAAGTCAGTCTCAACTGAAGGTTGAAGGTTCGATCATTACTTCAGGAAATAATAACTAAGATTAACACTTCTACCCGGTCATGGCTGACGGAACGAGAATAATCTACCCAGTGGATTAAATAAAGGGTTTAGTTCGAAATTCCGTATGTATAGGTGTTACTGTTAGAGTTAGCAATAAAAATTCCAAAGTTCCACTAGATGCACCTGGAGAAGGTCGGAGGTTACATCGGCCGAAATATTGTGAGAATAACAATCAAGATGAGGATAGTAGTCCGAATCACCCGACTAATACAAAATATTAATCCTAATCTAAAAAAAAATCCGAAAAATAAAATGTATTGGAATTCGTGCTAAAAATCGAAGAATTCGTGTGTCTGCTGCGAAGAATAGTCTTAATGGTGAAATCGAAGAATCTTAGAATACACAAAGAAACAAACAATGCTTAACTGTTCTGACAATTAAATTAACAATTCGCACTTTTTCTTCGTTTTAACCTGTTGGCATCTTTCTTATTGGTTGAGATGCAATGTTATTTCAAATGAAATTACTCGGATTCTATCGTCTGTTGAAATTTTCAATATTTTTTTTTTCTTTGTATCGCATTCTTTACGCGTGACTATGAAAATGGCGTCAGTAAATCAATATTGAATTTTCTTTTTTAGAGGGGAGGGAGATTTATTTTCAAAACAATCATAATTTTTTTTTTTAATTTTAATTAGACGAATTTAATCAAAATTGTTAAATATTTTGAATCCTTCAGATTTTGTAAATATTGAAGTGAAATAATGTCTTCTATTTATCGAATGGCAGCTTACGTGTTGCTGCTGCTTTTACGGATCGATCGATTGATGAAGAAATGAAAATGGCGAAGAAGCAGCTGCTGCGTTCCTTTATTTTTAATTACCCCCCCCCCCCCACGTTTTGTTTTGTCATCGGCTCAGAGGAATAATAAGCAAATTGCTAATCTTCTTCGCTTCTTGTATCCCGCACGATACTTAAAAATGGTAATAAATAACAAAAATAATTTTTAAAAGTTAAACAATGTCGCTTTCCTGAAAGTGAAAGTTCATATTTTAAAATTTACTTGTACAACTAACCAGATTACCTCTCCCTTTTTTAAAAATTCATTATTTTAATCGGTTAATTATTTAAATGGTTGTTTATAAAAATGGGAACAAGAAAGAAAAGATGTGTTTTAAACGTATGTAATCACTCCGAGATGTCTTATCCAAAACTCGGGGGCGTAAAGTATTGATTAAGAGTTTTCACATCAACATCGCTTCGTAACACTGCTACTACTACTAGTATCTGTTGTTGTTGCTAGCATTTGTTGTTGATACTGTTGATGGTAGCATTTGTTGTTGATACTGTTGATGGTAGCATTTGTTGTTGATACTGTTGATGGTAGTAGTTGTTCTTGATATTTGGCAAAGCTGCTACCTGTAATTCTTGGCCTTTTGGCTAAGAGCAAAGTGTAGTATCTGTTCCGATAGATACTACTACACCCTACAGACCGGTACCGTCTTGGTCTTCGGGCCTTGATTCCGCCGGTCTGTGGGTTTGTCCTGTACAGTTCTGGGAGGTCCACCCTCCCAGGCTTTGCCTCCCCTCTTTGGGGAGGAGTAAGTTTATTGCTTACTGCCTGGGGCGCCCCTACCGGGGAATGCTGACGGGGCTGCTCATACATTTTTTGTAGGCCAGAGTGCTCAAATTCTTGGGCGCTGGCTTTTCAAATCCCACTTTCCGACCTTGTGTCACATCTTACCGCTGTGGGAGGTAGATAAATAACTTGACGACTTTTTAGGGTTTTATACAGCCGGGGTCTACGTAAAAGCCACAATATAGCACTGTTACCCAGGGGAATTTAATTTCTTGTTTTTGGTATGTTTTTTTAATGAATTTAAAATCAAATTATTTTGTTCCGCTTTGTTAGCATTGACTTGTATTTGAGCTTAATCCGGTTTTAATTAGGGCCACTAAATCAATTCGTATCGATAATAATAATTTTTAAAAAAACTAATTATAAGTATAGATACTTCTTTAAATACAAATGTTTAGTTGTGATTTTTTTAAAATCTTTAGATTGAAATATTGACAACGTTCCTTGTGTTGACCAAAACACTACAATAAGGAAAATGTGTTGATACATTCTCTGGCCCAAGTTTACAATATATAAATAGCATTGCATCTGACAAACCGACATTCTCTGGCTCAAGTTTACAATATATAAATAGCATTGCATCTGACAAAGCGACATTCTCTGGCTCAAGTTTACAATATATAAATAGCATTGCATCTGACAAAGCGACATTCTCTGGCTCAAGTTTACAATATATAAATAGCATTGCATCTGACAAAGCGACATTCTCTGGCTCAAGTTTACAATATATAAATAGCATTGCATCTGACAAATCGATATTTGATTCTAATTAGCCGGTGAATTCCATAAATTTTCAGTCTGTGTTCTTTCCATTAAAAATAAAAAATAAATTACAATAGCTTTCATCAAATCTGGCTCGATAATTCTTTCAGTAGCAAACAAACTTTGTAGGTGCCGGTGTCGCCCAACATAAAACGGTTTAGACTTTAAAAGATTCATATATTTTTTGATCTTAATTTACTTTTAATAAATATAATTTTTTTAATATAAAATAATTTAAATTGCTTCTTAGGTTTTAATATTCTTAGCAAATCCTTATAACAGTTATATAATTACGATCAATTTTCTTTTGCGCTAGCATATCCTCACTCGCAGAGTGATTGATACGGCGTCTGGTACTTGCTGGTCTCGCTGTTAGCCACGACTTGGGCTAGGCGAGATGAAAGACTCCAACTCATTTTTATAGTACATGCATTTCTACTGACTACATATTTTTGTATTCTTGTCTACATAATTCTTTTCCGGCCATGTCCGTTGTGTTGATGAAACTGTATAAATAAAATTGATTTAAATTGTAGAAGTTTGTCCTTATAACTGAACTAAGGTAACCCGTTTTTTTTTATATACCACACAAGTCAAGGGAATAGATATCTATGCAGCAACCCTTTCCTCATATGACTCTTCTTCATTTTCCTACAAACAGGACTTTTTCTACATCCTCACATATTAAAACATTGAACGTTTTGGAATCTATTTACATTTGATATTTTTATACATAGATTAAAATAACATTGCATTGGCTCCATTCATTTGTTGACCAAACGATATAATAATTGAATTATCTTTTTAAAATGATATTTACATAATCCATAATTTACTAATATATATATATATATAAGTAAACAAAAAGAAAACAAATCAAATACAGGAAAAAATTTACCGGTTTTATTCGGCTCAACGAACGTCTTCAGAAAAAGTGAAGATTTTAAAATTTATTGAATAACTGTAAAACATACGAAAGAAGAACGCACAATGGGATGTTTCGGGTATGTGTTTAACTATATGAAAAAAAAAAAGAATTTATGCAACGCGTGTGGCAAATATGGGAAAAGGGGGGAGAAAGAAAAGGAAAAAAGGAAACCAAATGAAAAGCATTGAAAACGAATAGCTACTTCAACCGTAATCGGAGTCTGTAATGCAGTGGCAAGATATATTGCATTGTTTTAGTGCATTTTTTGCCAGATGTTTGCTTAAGGAATAGGATCCGAGTCTGAGATTTACATTAGATGATGAGAGAAGTACTGTGGGGTGAGAGAGGGTATTCGGTCTTGAGGAGGGTACAGTTTGTAAAGTCAAAATTGTGGGTAAAAGTATTTCTGTGTATGACTATTGCATTAGTGAGATTGTTGTTTGAGGTCTTGTTTCTGTTCGTAAATGCAAGGTTTTATATTTCTGGCCATTTCACTGATATATGAGGCACATTTTATTTTGTAAATGCCAGCTAAGGAAGAAGTGTTCCTAGGGGGTAGGTGGGGACGGGGTTTTGTGTTTAATAAATCCTTAATTGTTTTAGAGGTTGATGTTACTATTTTCTGTCAGATTTAAATTGTTTTTGTAAGGAAGTAGATATGGGATTATTGGGGGGAACTATGTAAGATTGATGTTTTTATTAATATCAATCATGTTGGTGTTATTTGTGCTGGTGATGTTATGAAGGGAAATTTTTGTAGTGTTAGTCTGTTTTTTTTTTTTTTTGTTATGGATATTAAAGGCTTTGTGTTTAGCGTTTTGAATGAAAAATTGAGGATATTTTAAATCTTTGTAAGTGTTCTCTATATAGCTTTCTTCCTTGCGGAATTAAGCAAAGCTGCAAATTCTAAAAACTCTGAGGAACAAGTCTATGATCATTCCAGATTTTATGCTGTTGTCGTGGTGTGAGTAGAAATGTATAAGATCATTTTTATTTGTTAGTTTTCTAAAGACTGAGAAGTTTAGGTCGTCTGAGGTGTTGTGCAGAGTGATGAGGAAGTTAAGAATGTGGTTATTTTCTAATTCAAAGGTAGAGGAAATGGTGTGTTCTATTTTATTAAGTTTGTCGACTATGTTGGAGATTAATGTGATGTGGGTATATGAGGAGTGTATCATCGATATATCCAAAGTAGTGGGAGTTTTGGAGTAGGATGGATTTGAAGGGATTGTTCTCTAGGAAAAGAAAGGCAAGGACTTCGTTGAAAGAGGAACCCATGGGTAAACAAAACTTTTGTTTGTATAATTTGTCATTAAAAGTAAAATGACATGTGATTAAATGGCATAATTTAATAAGTTGGATGGTAGGGAGGGGGAGTTTAATTTTAGACTTAATGAGATGAATTTTGAGGAATCTAAGGCATTTGGCTATAGGTAAGTTAATGTAAAGAGATTTGATATCTAAACTGGCCATGGTAAGGTTATTCATATTGATGTATTGGAGTTTTTGTAGCCGATCTCCAGAGTTTTTTATATGGGCTGAACTAATGGAACCAAGGAGGGGGGGGGGAGTATTTCTGCTAATTTTCTGGCTAATTTATGTGGTGTGCTTCCGATACTTGATATGATGAGTCTCATGGGGATGTTCGCTTTGTGTGTTTTTGGTAGGTCATAAAACCTTGGAATTTTAGGGGCTGTTCCAAAAGTTTCATCCAGGAAGGGTAGTCCTCCAAAATCTTTCTGACTTCGCGTTTGAAGTATTGTGTGTCCTTGAGTATTTGCTGTGGGGTGGTCTTTGTGTAGATGTTGTCATCATTTAGTAGAAGCTTAATTATTTTGTTGGTATTCATCCGTGTCTATGATGACAACACTGCCTCCGCATGGGTGATGTGGATGCCCTTGTTATGGGAAAGCTCCCTGATGGCTTCTGAGTATCTCCGTGGTAAAGTAGTATTACTTGGTAGACCAAGTGAGGTTGTTATAAGGCCTTGGATGTAGCCTTTTTCAAAGTTGGAGTCACCATGTCTGTAATTTTTTGTGATAGTATCAACTATGTCACCATTAGCCGGTGGCAAATTTGGGGCCTAAACTTAGGGCTTCCCGTTGTGTGTGGATGAGTGTATGTTTGGACAAGTTGAGGATAAGATATTGGTTTCCTAGCTTTTTCCGTGCGCTTTTGTCACATAATGTGTGTAGTTTCTTATTTAAATTGTGTTCTTGTTCGCTTTTTTTCATTAATGTGAGTATTTATGTGTTAGTATTGATGCCGTGAAGTCGTTGCGTTGTAGGGTTTTGAGGATGCCATTAACTTTTTTAGAGAGAGAGAGTTCATTATCGTGTAGTTCTGTGTTGGCAGTGTGAAGGAAATCCTTGATGTAGCTTGGAAAGATGTGCTGGGAGGTTCTAAGTAGTTTGTGCGAACTTCTTGGGATAACTTTTTCTTTAATGCAACGACTGAGGAAAAGTCTCCTGTTATGGTGAGAGGCAGCTGCTGAAGAAAAACACTTGTATTTTCCTATATATAGATATATACAGGGTGTTTCAAAAGTCTTGGGAACATAACGATTTTTAATAACTCAAAAACTATTAGGAGTTGAAAAATGAAATTGGTACCGTTGGAAAGGTTAAAGTTTCAAGTTTTGTGGGGAATCTTCAAAGTTGCTCAA
>OY744520.1:118044925-118047425 GCA_963556195.1 Sepiola atlantica
AGATATCTATAGATATAGATATCTATAGATATATATATCTATAGATATCTATAGATATATATATCTATAGATATCTATAGATATATATATCTATAGATATCTATAGATATATATATCTATAGATATATATATCTATAGATATAGATATCTATAGATATAGATATCTATAGATATAGATATCTATAGATATAGATATCTATAGATATAGATATCTATAGATATAGATATCTATAGATATAGATATCTATAGATATAGATATCTATAGATATATATATCTATAGATATAGATATCTATAGATATAGATATCTATAGATATCTATAGATAGATATCTATAGATAGATATCTATAGATAGATATCTATAGATAGATATCTATAGATAGATATCTATAGATAGATATCTATAGATATAGATATAGATAGATATCTATAGATAGATATCTATAGATATAGATATCTATAGATAGATATCTATAGATATAGATATCTATAGATATAGATATCTATAGATAGATATAGATAGATATCTATAGATAGATATCTATAGATATAGATATCTATAGATATAGATATCTATAGATATAGATATCTATAGATAGATATCTATAGATAGATATCTATATATATCTATAGATATCTATAGATATATATCTATAGATATCTATATAGATATAGATATCTATATATCTCTATATAGATATAGATATCTATATATAGATATATATCTATATAGATAGATATATAGATATTAGAGATGGGCGGTTTTACCGAAAAACCGCGTTTTTTCGGTTTCGTCTCCATACCGAATCGTTTTTTTTTTTTAAAACCGTAACCGTTCGGTATTGTGTTTTTACTACAGTAAGCCACCATATACAAGGAAACACGGTTGAAAAGATTTTCCGATTTGAATAAAATTGAATATTACCAAAAAATGTTATATTAGTAAGAGGACAGATTGAACAAATATATGATAAAAACATTTAATGTACTTAGCAATACACATCGACCAGAAAACTGTTTGGATAATCACATATTTGAGGGTAGTTCTATTAAAATAGTCATATCTGAAAAACTAAAGCACTTTAAGAGCTCAAAATACCATCATTTTGTTAGGAAATGAATATCCTTACATTTTTCGTACCCAACTAGTAAATAAATTAATCTTTCATCTTTTTTTATGCATTAAAATTATATTTGTACGTTGTTTTGTCTTTCGGTAATAGTAATTTTAAATTATCTTATCCTAAAAAATATTGTCCTTTTTTTGAGCAAAAGTCAACAATGGCTGCTAGTATTGCTGATATAACAATCAATCAGCAGCAGCCTCTTGTAAAGCTTTGTAAAATTTGTTTATAAACTTCTTTAAAAGTAAGATAAAAATACTTTTTGTGCTTAAAAAAGTTAATCCTATTTGGTTCTTTTATAAAAAATACTTTAAAAAATACTGGTTTTCACTCAACTTTCGAACTTCTAGTAGTAATGACTTTCTAGTCGCCAATTTAAAAAAAAAAATTAAGATTCTACTTTTTTAGGCGATTACGTCTTAAAGTCTTGGCGAAAAAAAGAAAAAACAAAACAAAAAATAGTTTAGAATTTAGAGTGGGGGATCAGTTTCGCATATAAATTTAATGTAAAATGATCTGATTTCCCGGCCATTCTTGCCTTTTAGTGAAATTTATAAAATAAATAATTACTCTACCATTAACTCTAGGTACGACTAACAAGCCCACCTCCTAATAATGCCTTCTTGAACGTATCGTACCATTAACCTTAAATATGAGTGGCAAGCCACCCCTAAAAAACTCCCTTAACCCTAAGTCCGAATGGCAACCTCCATCCAAAACAAAACCCCTTCCTTAACCTTATCACTAACGCTAAGTCCGAGTAGGAAGCCCTAATCCTACAAAAAAGCCCATTAAAACCACACAATCATCTAAAAAAAAAAAAGCAGACGCCCATAAAAAAAACGCACAGGATTTATTTGCCATAGAAAAAAATTGATTAATGCCCTAAAACGCTAGAATGGCCCGGAAATTGTGAATTATTCTACATTAAATATATGTGAAACTAATCCCCCACTCGAAATTCTAAATGAATTGGTTTTTTTTCTTTCTGCTAAGTTTTCAGGGTGTTCACACTTAATTGCCCCTAGCCCTACCACTAACCTGAAGTTCAAGTGGTAAGCCCCCCTCCTCCCACAAAGACCCTCATAATCGTCTAAAAAAAAAGAAAAAAAAAACAAAACAAGAAAAACGCACAGGATTTATCTCCCATAGAAAAAATAATTAACTGGCCTAAAACGCTAGAATGGCCTTGAAATGGGGGATTATTTTATGTGAAACTGATCCCCACTTTAAATTCTAAAATAATTGTTTTTGTTTCTTTCTTTCTGCCAAGTTTTTCAGGGTGTTAACATGTAATTGCCTAAATAAAAAAAGTAGAATCTCATATTTTGGGGAGGTAAGGGGGTGAGTTAGCAGAAGGTGTAAATCTACAATA
>OY744520.1:118059925-118107425 GCA_963556195.1 Sepiola atlantica
CTCTTGGGACCTCCACAGTGAATGGATGTGATTTAACTGATTGTCGGGTGTATTTATGTTGGGGAGGGGGGCATAGCAGCAAGTTCATTGGAGAACATTCCATTGAAGTACTTGTAAAACAAGTACAGGGATGCAACATTGGGGCTGGAGATTGGTGCATAGTGAGGGACCTATTAGATTAGCAACTTTTTTTTTTTTGACCTTGTCTAAGAGGGAGAGACTAGTGGATGGTGCACCAGCCCAGATTTGACAACAATACTTCATGCATGTTACGAGTGTAGTTTTTGTTGTTTGCTATATCTAAAATGGGCTCAAATTTAGCTTAGAATTATGACCCCATGGATTATCTTTATAATAATATGCTTATGCATTTGTACGTATGGTATCACCTTCTGCAGCCATTTTAAAAATTTCCGATTGTTAAATATGAAATACAAAAATGTAATTAGAAATATCTGGTGTCACGGGGGTGCCAAAAATTTAGATTTTACCCATTTCAAAATGAATTGTTCCAAAATCTTTATTCGATTTTGTCATAAATAGAATTCTGACATCAACTTAAATTTAAAGGATATTTAGCTGACAGATTGTTTATAATCAAAACAGTTAAATAGTTACAATAAATAAATTAAAGCATTTGTTTTATTAAAACATATTTAGCTGACAAATATTTTTATAGTAAGAAAGAAGACGGTAATCAACTGTGGAATTTCCGCAGGGTTTCAACTAGTTTAGATACAAATTTTAACGGTAAAATAAATCTGATTTAAAATTATATTTCCAAGTATTCTTTGATTCCTAAATCACTAGAAATGAAGTTTCTGAAAGCAGCACATTAGGGTAAGTTATTGTAAATCTCATCTGAATGGAATGTCGAAGTTTCAATTTCATTTTATTTCTAAGTTTTGATTTCATCTTATTTAAGTCTTTCTGTGTCAGCAATTTTACAGCTGATATGACAAATTCATAAAATTCTTTGAATGAATCTACATTCCAAAGGCATTTTCAAATTGTTCCCCTTCAATCCAGGGAGGGAAATTAATCCTATATCCTGCTTATTTTGTCAGTGAATAAAAATCTATAATAGTTAATTGTATGCCATTTCATTCTGGTCTGTGGAGTCTGAGCCAACTTGGTACTTTAAGGAGTCTGAGCCAACTTGGTACTTTAAGGAGTCTGAGCCAACTTGGTACTTTAAGGAGTCTGAGCCAACTTGGTACTTTAAGGAGTCTGAGCCAGACCTTTTAAGATTTAAGGAATCTAAGTCAGTTGAACATTTGAACTACAAACACCGTGGCCTTTTCTATCATGCGTCAGTTTTATTCACGTGTAGATTTTGTTCATTAAAAAGAAACAAATTGTTGAATTCACACAACTTTGAAAAAAACACCCACACTTTTAAAAATAAAAATCCTCCACTCTATAATAAAGACCAATGTGTATTTATTTGTATGTACTTCCATCCTATCACCCAAAAGTAAGTAAAAAAATGCGCCTTTTTCTAGCCTTATGACAAAACTATTTCAAGTGCTAAAGGGAAGTGAGAAAGCAAATAGTAAGTCGGACAACCACCTCAGACTTACCATGCCGCCTAAAATGAATTTGGAAAAAAATTTTCACTCTATAATAATAAAAAAAAAATCAATTTAAAAAAAGAATTTCTTAGTCTTCAGAAATAATTTTTATATGAAAGATTAAATGACTTATTTTATTAACCTCTCCAGTACGTTAGACACAAAGGCAGGTGTTACTGTTAAGTTGAAAAGCCCGTGCACTATGGCTCTAAAAATGCTTGAACAGCCCCGTCGGCGCGGAATTTCCTCAGGCGATTAACGATAAACTAACGCATTCTAAAAATTTCAAAAGTACTTATATAGTTCTGACTTTATGAATATTTGATCGTTGCTATTAGATACATAAATTATTTTTTTAAAAATGCTGTTGGTAAATTAGTTTCTTGTTTTCTTTTTGTTTTTTTGTTTTTTACATACTCACTTGTGACCTATTTTCGTTAGAATAATTTTAATATTTAAAAGAAGTTTTAAGCAATTTAGTTTACTGTAAATAGCAACTGAATAAAAAAAAATAATGTCCATAATTAAAATGGCTGGATGTGAATTATTTTATTAAAATATTTGGTAATCATTATTATTAGTGACATAAATTATTTTTAAGGAAATACCATTGAGAAATGAATTAAAAGCGATTTATTTTGCTTTACCCACTTATTTGCATTAAAAAAATTCTACATGACTGAATTAGTGGAATTACTGGTAGATTGGGGGGGATAACCAGTTTGTATGAAAGAAGTAAGACAATGGAAATGGATGAGAACTCGGATGTGGACAAAATATATTTGGATGATGAAGCTATTGAGATTGTCAAAGTTTTGTTACCTTAACGATACATTTGGAGCACAGGGTGGAGCAGGTGCTAGTGTGATTGTAAGCGATAGATTAAGTTCAGAGAACTTCTGTCATTACTAACCAGCAGAGCTTTATCGCTGTTGACCAAGGGAAGAGTCTATCAGGCATGTGTACACAGTGGGATGATATATGAAAGTAAAACCTGGCCAGTGAGGGTTGAGCATATGTGTTGCATGGAGAAAAATGATATGAGAATGATACGATGGATGTGAAATGTGAGTCTTAAAGACAGGATTAGTTCTGATAGCTTCAGTGGAAGATTAAATTTGGACAATATAGGGAGATGTGTGCAGAACAGGAGACTTCGACTTTGATGATATTGCCACGTTGAAAGAATGAATGAGTTCTTGGTCATATGTAGAATACTTAAGGTAGCAGGTCCGGTTCACAGGGAAAGGCCAAGGAAAACATGGGAGGAAGTGAAAAAAAATGGACTGAAAAGAAAAAGGGATAAAGACCAGGTCAGAGATAGGTTAGTTTGGAAGTCAATTTCTTAAAACCGTTCCATATGCCAACTTGTGAAACGGACGTTAAACCGAATATGAAGTTATGGGCTTAAATAAGTTTTCATTTTGTGGAGTTATGTTTAGTGGGTTGCATGTTTGCAATGCATATGAATAGCAGACTTGTTGCAAGTGAGAAATATTTAACTAAGAAAAGAGAAATCAAAAATATAGGAAATATCTCTGATTTTGGATTTGGCCACCCAGAATTTGATTGCTCCTTGAGAAAAGTAAGTATCTCTTTAAATGGGGGTTCATGCTGAGAGATAGAGCCCCAATTGACACTGCGACCGGTGTCGGAATCTAACAATGACTTAGGACCGGCACAATGAGCAAACTATAGCACACATTCACAACGTAGCTGATGGTTGTTTGATACCTACTGGAACTCTCGCAGTAACCAAAGAGAAGCAGTGAATCGCTTTTCACCAGAGACACATTGAGAATTTGATGGGCACAACTTATATGAACTATTTTATAAATCGACAGGTGCTCATCCTCACTGACCAGTTCGGGTATACTAATCTTTAAGCACCATTAGGGGGTTATCATCGAAATTTGCTCAAATGGTGAGAATCCTTATAATTTAGTCACTTTGTGCCTTTTGTCTATGGTTTAAATCTCATTAAGAAATAAAGATTTTTCAATGTCGGTTTCATCATCATCATCATCATCATCAACTGGTTTATTTGTTGAATCAGGCCACAATTAATCCTCCAATGAGGATTGGCCTGATTGTCTAGTCTTGATCTAAGTCTTCCCCCCATTCTTGTCTTTGGTGAAGCCCAACAGAATCCATACCCAAGGCTCTCCCATCACGTTTGATTACATCCTCCAAAGAGAACAGTCTTCTCTTCTGCATGATGTCGCGAGGCTTTTCAAGTTGACTTGTGCAAGTAGAGATCCAAAAAGTATGCTTTGTTCAGGCCTCATCAAACAGATCCATCTGACCATTGCCTTGTCATTACAGTGCAGTTTCTTTAGTGTGCCAGCAGAGACAGCCCAGGTTTCGGAGCCATACATTAGCACACTTTTGACACATGAGGAGTATACACAACCTCTCGTAGCTGCTGGCAGGTGCTTGTTCGTCAGGATTTATAGAAGCACTCTAAACTGTCTCCAGGCAGACTTGCAACATGTAGCTGCCGCGAGTCTCTTTATTATAAACAAGCCGGACCTGTGTCTTAGTGTTGCCTGGGGAAATTGAGTAAACCAAGACCCCCCCCCCCCCCGAAGTAAATTGACCGGAAAGGACTTGTTTACAAATGTACCGAAATGCATTATAGTGGAACTTACTTTTGTATTGAAATTAATGTGGTAAGGAGGATTCTCACTGACTTGTTTTGCTGTATCATGACTATTCACTATGGCTAAAAACCGGCAGGTGCTTCCAACTGTGATTTAAAGCCCAAATGCATTTTCAGCAGTTAAGTGTCGTAACGATTGAGCCATCAGCCACTTCCATGTGTAAGGAAAATGTATAAGTGCTTATATATATATTTACAACATGAGTACCATGTTCTTTTACGAAAACCTGTGCTAAATGGGAGCCAGTTATCTCCTTTACCAGAGAACTCAATTCACGAGGGGTGGGGACCAAATTTATTTCATCCATTCACAAACAGCTGTTTTACCATATCACGGCTCTTCAGTATGGCTAGACTTTTTGTTTTATAAAGGACTGTTTATAAGTTTAGGACAATTTGCATAAGGAAACATTTGTACCAAATTTCACTTTCTTATATCTAATAACTTAAGAGGTGTGACTCTCTGATGGGCGCTGGCAGAATGGTAGTCCTGGCTTAGCTTCTAAGTTATGTAGGCATTACAGGAAATCAAAGCGCTGACATAATTATAAAAGAAGCAACTAAAATAAACTTAACTTCCATATACAAATTACAAAACTAAGATCATACAATACATGAAAAGAAAATGGCAAACAATACAGGATATGTTCCGTAACAACAAATTATATGAATATCAACTGACAATTGGAAGAGAAAACGTGGAACTGCTACCTGACCGAAGATAAGACCTAGTATTAAGAAGAGTCAGAATCGGACATGCGTATCTAACACACATACCTCAACTATCCACAATCAAACATATTCTCATCGATTATACAAAATACAAGAAAACTGGCAAGAAATATTATCATGTCCAGCTCCTAGCCGAATATACAATTAAATAACATTTCAGAATTTATGACTGTTATAAATACACTCTCTGGCACAAAATGATTTATTGGGTTGATGTACTGCAAAACAAACAATCACAATCAATACAGATAATTACATAAACAACAGGCTGTAGTGTATCTACACTAGTCACAGATTTCTGTGTCTGAATTGGTTATGGCATTGGCTATGGAAAATGTGCTCCTGGGATGTGGACAGTTGATTCAAGTCTTGTCCTTGAAAGGTCATTTAAGAAACTGGAAGTTCTGGTCACTTCCTGTCCGTTCTGGAAAAAAGATTTTATTTATTTGTTATCTTTCATTTAGCCAATTTCACTTTTCGTCATTCCCTGACATTGGCTAGGTGATCATAATGACCCACGGTCACTCTCTTAACATCTAAACTTCTCTCACCTCGGCCCAGCGTTGGGAAGTACTCTCCATCCAGGTTGGTCCGACTTTGACGCCTTATTTGAAAGTCTTTTGATATTCAGACTGCCTGTTGATTCTTTTGACATTAGAAAATTCAACTCTGACTCCTAGCATTCTTATAAGTCCAACTCTGATTCCGTCAAAAACCCCTCTGTAATCCTGCCCCTCCCCTCCCGATTTTTGTCACTGAACCAAAGGTTAATAACTAAGAAGCTTTTTTCTCTTTTTGAAGATTTGTATTCTCCTCTCATCGTAAATCCTAATAGAAAAACTGATTCTGCTAATGATTAATTATCCAAAACAGCTGCAAAAAGGATTGACCTAGTTTTGTTTTTATTGATTCATTTTTATCAATTTCGCTCATTAACTTGCCACATTCCAAATGAGATGTTGTCTCTGAAGACACAAATTACCTCAGCTGGTGTGATTCACCTGACTCTCACGCATCTTTCTTTTTTTATTTGATCTTTCTCTATTTTCTTAAAGTGATTTATTAAATATTAGGTCTACATACTCGGCATTGCTTGGGATGCAGTGAAATCATTTTATTTTCATTTGTTTGCACATTTTTGAACTTAATATAGACAACTTCTATTATATTCTTTAATTTAAAATCATTTATCCCCCTTGTTGATTTTTATTTTTAGGTGATTATTTAAAAATGTTTGATATTAGTAGTCGTTTGAGCTATACTAAGTAATTTTTAAAATAAATTGCAGCTAAGTACACTATATTGCCAATAACATGGTACAACAGTAACAAATACAAATAGGCTAGTCAAAAAACAAAGTTGATTTGTCAGCTTAAATGCTATTTGGGTCAAACTTTGAAATTCCGACAAGATAACTTTGTTAGATTTAAAATATTTTGTTAGTAAACGATTTTGTGCATAAAAATGCTTAGTGTATGTATGTATTCTTAGACTAGTTTGACTTTTAAATATCACAAGATGCACCTGGCATTGCCCGGTAATAAATGAGAACCCCTGTATACTCCTGCTGCCTGCCCTGAACCCTATATTACCATTTTTATAATACTTTAATTTTCAAATTATAAATAAAACGGTACCCGTTTCTAAGGGAAATGATAAATTTTCAAAAATATCACTCGAACATTAAAAAAAAATAGGCAGTAACAAAAAAATTAATTAGCACACTGTTACCATCTAACACATTTCGCTTTTTTCTTCTCTTCCACCTTCTTTCCTCTTGCTCTGCTATTTTTTCTTTTTATTTACGTCATCCTCTTACTCTCCTTCTCTTGCACTGCTGTTACTACTACTACTACTATGACCATTTTTTTTCTTTCTATCATCAAAAACATTCAATGTTCAATCAAGCAAGATTATAAGAGTTTTAGTATTATATGATATGTATTATTTGATCGGTTTGTTTTGTGTTATGACATATCAATCCATTTTTGTTATCATTTAATGCCAAATTTAGTCAGGTTAAAAGCTTTCATGCTTAAATCTTAAAATATTTATAGATTAATTTTATTTGTTGGCATATATTTTGTAAATAGTCTGAAAACAATAGATTCTATTAAACCCATAGGTGTAGCCCCTAACAGGTACTACCACTCTGGATCTGAGTAAACCTAGAAGTAATGTCAACACAAAAATGACTTCACACTCCCAAATTGTGGCATCACCATTGCGTGCAGTTCTGTGTCTTCAGGACAGTGGTAGAGAGAGAAAAGGCGTTGCTAGTTAATAGGGTAGGCAGGAAAAGAAAGCCAGATTTCAGTGGGTTATGGAGGAGTTAAACACTTTACCCAAGAGTGTCCGAAGCAGTTTAGTTACATTTTCTTTATTTTTTTAAAGGCATTCGACAATAAGGGTTATATTTTCAGTTGAATAATGAAAAATAATGTTGTTGTGGCATTCACCCTGGTTGAGTTAAGCTGACTTCTTCCAATCGCGGTTCCACCATCTAAGACCAACCACCTGTTGACCTGAGAGCTCGGTCAAATCCTCCTTGATGATTGTTATCCAGGTCCTCAGCTGTCCACTGATACCTTTGTGCCACCGAGGTAGGAAGAATTACGTCACAAATTAATTCTCTCTCTTGACAACGAACTGCATACCCATTACAGATGACAGATTGAGATGTTGGCAGAGAACAACAGTTGGGATATGGTCGACCTGCCGGCAACGCAAAATGCAGTGGAGGCAGTTATTGTCAAAGACTTCCAACTTCCGCCGAATGATGAATGTTTTAAGGGAATTTAAAAATGATAAATGGAATAAACAAAATTTGATTACTTAGGACGATTTATGACAAGTATTTATTGATATTAGATTTGAAGACTATAATGCTGTAGCCCACAGGGAAGTAATCCTGTGATAATGTTTCTACAGATGAGAAGTTCATGGAAATTCTGTTTGATGTTATGCAAACTGTGGTAGAAAGCCACGTTCCTGCTATGAATGTCTTACGAGGAGGAACCAGAGATTGAAACTCAGTCAAGCACCTTCGATACTCTTATAACTCTCGTGTCTTGGTTGTGCTAACATCTCTTGTAAACTCCCGTCCATGCTTCTGGTGATCCTGCTATATTTGTCCCTCGGTGAAAGTTTTTTTCTACTAGGCAATTATCAATTGTAAAACCAAAACAAGAAAATCAATTCTTTCTTTTGAGATGGGAAAAGATATTGTATTCAGTTTAGCATCTATTTTACATGCTGGCATGCATCGGCCAGTTTTGGAAATTAACTTCCAAACTAATCTATCTCTGGCCAGGTTTTTATTTATCCATCTTTCTCTCAAGTCCATTTTTATCACTTTCACCCATGTTTTTCTTGACCTTCTCCTGTGACTTGAAGTTGAACCTACTACCATAACTGTTCTAAATCTACTAACCCAAGAACTCTCATCCATTCTTTCAACATATCAATACCATCAAAGTCTCCCGTTCTGCACACATCTCCTTATACTGTTCAGATTTAATCTTCCTCTGAGGTCATCAGATCTAAGCCTGTCTTTAAAACTTACATTACACATCCATTGTATCATTTTCATATTTCTGTCCATGCAATTCATGTTCTCAACCCTCACTGGTCAGGTTTCACTTTCATACATCATCACACTGCGTACACATGCCTGATAGACCTTTCCCTTGATTGACAGTGGTAACGCTCTGCTGCCATTATAAACCAAAGGAAGAATCTACCAGGCATGTGTATGCTTGATAGACTCTTCCCTTCTCACATAAATTATAGTTTTATAAAGTTGTAACAGAGTTCTGTCAGTTTTTTAAAGCTCTACGAAACATGACATGATCAGATTTATTTAATTGTTAATGTAGTCACCATCCTTCTCTATGACCTTCCATCTGTCAATAAGCATTTTAATGTCACCTTCATAAACATCTTTTAGATTCTGAACTAAAAATGAAATTCAATTTCTTATGAAGTAAATCTTCATCCACCGAGGTCTATCATCATTCTTCTTGATAATGCCAGTGC
The DNA here is from genome assembly GCA_963556195.1 of Sepiola atlantica. Classification (NCBI taxonomy): domain Eukaryota; kingdom Metazoa; phylum Mollusca; class Cephalopoda; order Sepiida; family Sepiolidae; genus Sepiola; species Sepiola atlantica. The sequence continues at coordinate 118,068,932 of OY744520.1, forward strand.
TCACACTACACAAAATACAAAAGATCTCTGAGGAAAATTTACCCAGGGATTATGTATAATCCACCATATTCTTTGGACTTCATACCAGCAGACTTTAGAAGCTTTCAACAGAAGTCTAAAATAAATTTTCAGTTCAAAATCAAACTCCTGTTTGATTTTGTTTGAAATAAGTCGTAATATAGTCAAATGATTTTCTAAAACTTCTAAAATGATTGCGATGTCTGGAGAATATAGTGGGTGATGCATAATTTCCTAGGCATATTTGTCTAAAAAAAATTTCTGCCATGTCATGTCTAGTGTTACCATGAAGAATAACTTCATTAGAAGTAGTTGAAAATGAGTTAATTTTTGAATTGAAAGTAAGGAACGTTTCTGAACATAACATTAAAAGGCTTGACAGATGGAAAGAGACATCAAAATCAGCAAAGGCAAAGTATGAAGTGTATTTAATGGACTGTGCACCATCTGGAAGTCCACCCTTTCTGATAATCTTAAGAGGGACTTTTTAAGGCCATGGTAGAATCTGTCTTGCTCTATGGTTCAACAGCGTGGACACTGATGAAACAGCAAGAAGCATCACTTGACGGAACATACGCAAGGATTTTAAGAGTTGCATTAGGCATCAATTAGAGGAAACACCCAACCAAGAAACACTGACATGGACACCTTTCTCTTAGTCTTGCTAAGAGAAAGAAGGCTTCGGCTTGCTGGTCGCTCCTGGGGAAGTAAGTCAAAACTTGTGACACCCTCCTATGAAATCCATTATACAGCAAAATATCAGTTGGAAGACCTGTTGACAGAGATGGTTGGAGGGAACAAGTCGGAAGAATTCTTAACCTGATAGTATTTTATATATATATATATATATATATATAGATAACAAAAATATGCACCCTCCTTCGGTCGCATATTATTACTAGTATATATAATGGAAATGTTGAGTTTGCTAATGAATTTCTTGTTGACGTACGCTACCCCCCTCCCAAAAGAAGAAGTAATGCCTGGGAGGATGATATGACCACAGAACAGATACTAAACTACCCCCTAAAGAAGGAAGTAATACCTGGGAAGTTGATATGACAACAGAACAGACTATACTACTCCCTTGAATTGAGCATTGAAAGATAGTACATTAGTCTGAAATTGTATACTTAACTGAAATGAGCATTAAAAAATACTACAAGTAATAGAAGTAACAGTATAGTTTCAGATTCAGACATACAGATACCAAATCTCCATTAGTAATAGGTAAAAAGAAAATGGTGGTGCCGATGTTTTATGATAATTAGTCAGTCTGGATAACATACTGTAGAGGAAAAACAATGAATGTTAAAGACATTTCATAAAAATATTAATTGAAATTTATTTATAAGCTTTTTATAAACCCAGTTAAAGAGTGAAGTTTCTTTCAAGAAAAAGAGTCAGTATTTGTTCATTAAAATCAAAATGAAAGATTGGGAGTTTCTTATCAGCAGAAGCAGCCTTTGCATGTGTGGAGTTTGCCCGCATAAGTTTAGTAACTGCTAATTGAACAGTATTGTTATGGAAACATCTGATGAGGCTTTAAGCGCCTGTAAGAAGTTGAGTAGACATGTTTGTTTCCGCTGTTTGCCGTGTGAAATTGTGTGTGAATTCATACATGTCTATAGTGTCTGCCAAGAACCGTTGGCCTAACAGCCAAGGCTTGGTGTAGTTAACTTGCATAAAGCTTCATAATGATTGTTTTGTGCTGTATTGTTATGGAAACTGTCAAGGATTCGTGGTGGCAGGTTTAGTCTTACTGCTGACTGTGCTTGGGTCCTTACTTATGTAACCAGTACTTTAAAGGTGCTCGGCTCCCAGAGCAACTTTTTTCTAATTGGTCGAAGTCTGATTTTGGTTCAAACTGGATTTTTCCATCCAGATCCATTTCATTTCAATAGTTATACTCTGACCAATAACTTGCACCATCTGTCACCAGGTTTGTTAATTTAGTAAAGTAACTCGTATGACTCGTTTGATTCTGTTGTTGGCATTGGCTTCCCCAATTCTTTCAGGTACTTTAAGGGGTGACCATGTGAAGGTTGCCAACATCCATAAGTGAAAATGGTTCTATGGATTTAAACTTGACACACTCGGGTCGTCAGTCCACGTTGTTATCCATTTCACCACTGTCATCTCCTGTTAAACTATTAATAATAGATTAAAATGGCTGACTTTTGTTGGCTATGTACTGTGATGCTCACATATTTTTAACCTTTAAAGAGCTGGATAGAAAAGAATTTCTGGCTTGGATTAAAGTTAAAAGGCCCAAATCAAGTATTATGGTTGATTTGTGCCCTGAAACCAAAAGGAAACATTAATTTTCTCATGTGCCATTGTTGTATCACAAAAAGGAAATTTCACATCTGTTTTCAGGCTTTAAAAAAAAAAAAAGGAAAAAGAAAAAAGTCAGGATTGTCATTCTGTTGTTTATTTGAATGGAAACAAGAGAATCTTCCCTTTTTACATAACTGACCTCCTCCTCCTCCTCCTCCTCCTCAGCTGGAAATGTATTTTAATAGAATTTCCTTCCTGCTGCATTGTTTTCGATGAAGTGAATGTTTTAGATATTACTCTATAAGAATGCATATTTGTCACCAAAACTTCTTCCAAACTCTGACCAGTGCTTGGTCATAAATCTAAATTATAGGATAATTCGGAAATCAATTCCACACATATTTGATAAGCGCTTATCTTTTTGGCAAATGTTAATGAGTCTTTGCATCTTCGAACATTGACTCCTTGTAGAATTTCATTATTACTTGTGCATGTCTGTGTGTTTTGTTTTTATAATTAGCTACATAGTGCAGGCAATATTTGTTTGTCTAATTGCTGTCTAGAAAAAAATAACCCTGCAGTTTCATTTTTAGATTTATTCATCAAACTTGGGTCAGTTTGTCTTCATGACTTGTTCTGTCGATCAGTTTCACAATAAATGCGATCTGTAATTCGTGATTGTAAACTTCATCAAAATTTTCTAAATATATGCAAAAATAATTAATTTTATGAGGCCGGTCATTAAAATACATGACTATTGTGTAGAATGTAATTTACTTAATATTAAATTTACGGAATCCTAAAGAAAAAAAATGCTACTTGGTACTATTTCAACACCTTATCACATAAAACCATTATTCCAATGTTTTTATTTAATTTAATTTATTTATTTAAAAAAAATTTGTTTTTTATCAAAAATAGTTAATTTAATAAAAAGAAAAATGCTGTGACTTTTTAAGTATGCTAACTGGGCTTGATACATGGCTTGTTCTTTTAGACACTTATTTTTACACTATTTTCCCAATATTTCAAAGATGGCTGTTCTATGTTAAGTGATGCATTATGGTCATGAAGTTTTCTTTTTTCCTACTATTGTAGAAAAACAATAGTACCAATTTTGGAAATGCCAAAAACTTTGTAGAATAGGAGCCTCACTCTTTTAAAATAGGTAATTTTATTTTTCTGCAAATTTATTTGTTTGGGGAAATTTGTTTAAAGTGGGTGGCTGTGTTTTTCAACATTTTAAAGAAATCTTTTTTTCTTTCTAAAATTGAATGCTTAAGCTTAAAAAGAAATTAAAATTCAAGGAATCTTGCTTAATTGGTGTCTAATGACTATGGATCAAAAATTCAATGCAAATGTGAAATATTTTAACTTTCAAATGGAAAGCTGTGTCTGTATTATATCTCCTAAAACCCTTTAAAATACTCCAAAGAAACTGAAATACCTATTGAATTTTCACAAAAAGATTCTACCCTCTTTTTATCCCCTTCGCATAAAACTAAATTAAACTACATATAGCCCCCGTTTGAACCCTTACGCATTGCAGCTGTGTTCCAAAATTCATAATAATCGGTTAATTAGTTTAGGAGTGAATCCTGTACATAAAAATATCTAACATGTATGCATACTTAACTTTATATGAATAGAGATGATAATCACGCACACACACACACACACACACGCACACACCCAGAAAGAAATTGTCATCAGAAATAAATTTAAATCAATTCTTTTTAATGTCTGTACTACAAAACTTTTTTTTTTTTTTTTTAATTTAAGGAAATGGAAAATAAGTTACAGAAAAGAAAGAAACTTTCTGTCATTTTTCATCCCCACCCCATGCCATCTTATTTCTCTCTGGTTATAAACACTTGACAGAAATTGAGAAGTTGTGGTGAAGATGAAAGTAATAGGATCGGCAAGCTGCCTTCCCATTTAATCTTCATTGCTACTGTTTAAGTGTGTCAAGTGAGAAATAATACATTTTTGTTGGCCGGAAGTTAGAAAAACAGTACTGATTAGAAAGTTCATTTAGTTTGCAATGTTTCTGTGGTAAGCAGCATGACGGTTGCATTCAATGACTAGGCAACTCTTTTGAGAAATGCTTGGGTTGCTGGTGGAGTGGGTCTGATGATTTGAAACACAAAACCTGCTGTGAAACCAGTGCATCACTGATGCCCGACATTGGAGCATCTACAAGATGTATTTTACGATTGAAAATTAAAAAAAAAAAAATTTTTTAATTGTGCAATGTATACTTTTTATAGAGAATTGAAGTGCATCCTTGGAGCCCACAGATAGTTTACTGCATCATTGTGGATATCTATGCGACAGAGATGCAAGGTGTGTACTGAGCAGCATATTTGATGAGATATCATTTATAATATACTAGCTGAATCTATGTTTTGTTTCAGTCCTTTTGACTTAATTTCTTGTAACAAAATATTTACATTTTTAGAAAAACTAATTCAATGAAGGAATATTTTATCTTACAAAATGTTGAAATTTAAATCACGTAAATAGTTTCAAGTTATATTTTTATTTTCACAATGAAATACATTTATTTTTAACAGCTGTTGCATGCTGGTCCTTTCCCCCATTTTATTAAGTTTTTTTTAATTCAATGATTGTTTTGATTTTAATATAACAAATAGTTCTGTTTCGCAATATTGTTTTATATTCTTGACAAATGTGTAACATTTCTGTTCAAATGTGCCTTTCTTTAGAGGGACTGGCTTGATTTTCGACAAGTTACGATCTATTTCTAAATTGCAAGTGAAAAAGCAAATTGATGTCTTTTCTTTACCATCATATTAAAAAGATAAACAAATTTGTATCAAAATTAACAAAATGTTAATGTTTATCAATCTTTTCAGGTTTACAACAGTTATGAATGAAATGTTTATTTTAAATTAATGTTTCAAGCATTTTAAATAGCTAACTTTGCAAAGCAATAGTGAGCTTACAAAGCCAGCTAGTTAATTGAATAAAATTAACTCCAAAATTTTACAGTAATATGTTAACTTCACGTAGAGTTTAAAAAAAAAAAAACCTTTATATTTTGTTTTGTAACATTCTAAATTGTTGTCATAAAATGTTAAACACTTATTAGGAACTTCAGTTGTATCTTGGATACAGAGCACGACACATGTAGGTAGATAGATGTACAATACTAATAATATATTATTAATATATAAATTAAACAAAATGTATTTAATACATTTGTTTTATTTATTTACTCGTATGCATTTATTCAAGCATTTGATACTTATATAAGTATGCATTTATTCAAGCATTTGAATAAATGCATACTTATATAAGTATCTAATTTTTTCTTTTCAAAAAGATCTTCCATTAGTTTACTCAAAAGTAAATTCTTTTTATTTTACAAAACAAATACATAAAAAAATTTAATCTATATAATAAAGTAGAGGCAAAGTTTCTTGAATCTTCAATATGTTCCTACAAAATCAATGTTTGATTCTGGTTAGCCAGTTTCTTTTGTGGAACTTTTGTAAATGTTTTTAACAACAAAATATATTTCGATTTGATTTCTTTGATAAAATATTTCAACCATCTAGGAACAAATTTCAAATGGATACCATCTTAACTAGATAGCAGAAGAGGGCTTAGGGGATTTAAAATGCTTAGAATTAGAAAACATATGGTCAGGCCGAAGATCTAAAGGTCCCGGTTTTAATCTCGCATCAGCTTCTTTTTGTTTTTAACTAGCTATAAAATTCTTAGCAGATCTTCGTGTTATTGTAGTTTTTAAACAATTTGATTTAATTAATAATCTAATAACGAAATAATTTAATAACATTTAACTTTCAAAATTTGAAAACAATAGTATTTTTGAAAATTAATCAGTTTACTTTAAATAAATAAAAAAGGAAAAAAAGGAAAGTTAAAAAAAAAGAGCGAGCAATGCCAGATAGAGAGAGAAAGAGACTTTTAATATATTTTTTAAAATAAATTTTTCCTGTGCATGCCCTCCGTTCGGGCAAATATAAATCCTAGATCTACATTTTAAGAATTGTGACATCCAAGTGTAATAAAGACATGTCACATGAATCGGCATGGTATGATTTTTAACCGGCTCAATCTTGTTGGTATTGGTTTCCCTAATTCTTTCCAAAATCGGGTACTTACAGGAGGGACCACATGAAGGTTGCCAACATCCAAAGTGAAAGTGCTTCTATGGAACTGACAAGATTCAAACGTGGCACACCAGTTCGACAGTCCATATCAATATCCACTTTATCACCTTCACCTTGTTCTGAAGGAGTGAACAAAATATTTCATCATGAAAAAAACAAATGGATCTGAAGAGAAAACCAACTGGCTTTAACTCTCATCCATAGATTCATTTGACAAGGAATTTTAGAGAAATGATTCGACCATCTCCATGGTTTCAATTTTCATTTTTTGTAGGCCAGAGTGCACTGGCTTTTCAAAACCACACCTGATCTTGTGTCTAGCCTTCTTGAGAGTAGGTAAATAAAATACTTTGATACATTCTCTTCATATCTGTACTTGTAAGCACTTAGAGGTCATGGGGTCAGGTTGCCGTTGCCAGAGTTTGAAAATGTTTTTGGTTATAAGAATAAAGGACAATTGTGTTAACCTAATTTTTATGGACGTTGTTTTTGTTCTGAAGAAAATCATATTGTCGGAAAACAAACAACACTTTTGTGGTGATGGACATTTGAGTATGATACTTTGGTCAGAAGGGGGTCAACTGTGATCTAAGAATAATAGAAATGTATTCATGGTCAGAGAATGTATTCATGGTCAGAAGAAATCTTTGTCCATTCAAACTTTTCATCTATTATGTAAAGTAAAGTCATATTTCCCTATTTTGTTTAATTTACCTTAGTCGAAGTTCTCAGAAATCAAGGGGGCCCCATTTCTAACACTTCATTCCTATATGAGATACATAGATATTCGAATATTTCATTAAAGTTCTTCTTTACCCGTCAAACGTTGAGTTAGTAAAGAAGTTAAGAACATTAATTTTCCTTTCCTCAATTGACCAGTTAAGTATGTTATAGTATATCTTTCTTGTGGTCTCTTGGTCTTACCGGATTCCAGGACAAGAATTCATCAAGTCTGGTTGAGTATCCAGTTAAGTGCTGTTACTTGAGGTAACATTACTCGGAGAAAGCGCACCATTGCTTGTATGAGCCAGTGTATTGCCGTGTCGATGGGATCTGATTTTGGCTTCAAATACTATGTTATTTTGAATATTTGGTCAAGGTTTACTTGTAGACTGAAGTATCCTCATGTCAAGTTGTCCTGACAAACCCTTGTACAGAGAGGCTGAAGACACTCTAGGATAGTGTCTAGTAGGTAATTCAAACTCTTTTCTGTTATTGCGTGTTTGTGTGTCTGGCTAAAACTGAGAAACTTCACAAGATTCACTTACAAAACTTATCTATACGAAATTGGCACGACCCTGGCCAAGCCAGTCAAAAAAGGATACTGTAAATTATCACCATAAAGTTTATATTTTCAAATAAAAAAAATTATGTAACATTAAAATCAAAATAGGCCATTTTTACATCATTTCAAACATTATGGTAGACTGAAAGGGACACATTTAACAAATCATATCCTCATGAATGTGTATGCTGCTGATACTACTTTTAATATAACACTAGAAAAATGTGACCGCTTGAGTCGCCTATTGAGCTCTGAGTAAATTGTTTGAATAAGGGGGGGGGGGGTGCAAAGCCAGTTGAATATTTTTTTTAAATATGGAAAAATAAAGACAAAATCTAAAATTAGCCTCTTTCTTCTGTCACTTTCTCTCATATCTTTTTCTCCTCTCCAACTGTGGGTTAAATGTGATAATATTCCCTTTTGTCATTACCTTTTACTATTTATAAACAGAAAAGAGGATGCAAAGGTTTGAAATAGCATTTTTTTAAATGAATTAAAATCTTATTCAGTTTTTAGAAATATTTTTTTATTCTAAAAAAATGTACATTTCTTTAGTAGTATGTGAATGAATGAGGGAGATAAAGGGGAATGTTTTTATTTTTTCAACGTTTCCTCTTCCTCTTAATTTCGTTTCAATGATTTCAAGTAGTGAATAGGAATTAAATTGTGAAGCAATAGCGAGCGGGCAAAGTCAGCTACTAAAGAAATAAAACTGCAAAGAATGTATTAATTATTCAAGAGATTAAGCTATATAATATTAACAATTAGACATTTTTAATTCATATATTTTATTGTTATAATATTTATTGAATAACAAAAGTACTGTTTGGCCTATCATACATTTAGACATGCTAAAAATACAATATTGGAGTATGTCATTTTATTTGTCCAAATGGATAAGAAAATAAAACTTTTTTATTAGTTGGAATAATTTTAAGCATATATGTTCAATAATTTTTGATGTAATTGAAATAAAATTTGATTCAATTACTACATAATTTATGCTGTTGTAAAATTTAAGTCAACCGGTTGTTTGTTTTTATTTTAGCTTCAGCATTCTATTTTTATTTATTTATTTATTTATTTATTTATTTATTTTTCACGTGGATGAAAGATAGCGAGGAAGTCTGGGCGGAGAGGAGGTGTTGTGATGACCAAGGACAGTAGACAGAGAGGGAGGTTTTTATCGATAACTATATATATATATATATATATATATATCGTAAAAGAATAGTCCTTTAGGCAGCTTTTTTTATAGTCAATGGGATTTTGACTAATGTTTAGCCAGTTTTCACAGTGTATAATAAAAATGCAGGCTTTGAATAAGTGAAAAAACCTTACAAATGTAATGTCATCTGGTGTTAAATGAAAATTAAATCAAAATGTTACCAATAATTATTAGATCAAGCCAGCCTGAACATTAGGCGTAATCCCATTACTTCTCAAAAAGCATACAAAAATGACAAGAAAATGCAACTTTGACTGTTCATATAAAATTTATTTCAATAGCTAACACATTAAATCTTCGTAATATGATTCATAGCACAGTAGAGATCAAACTAGATTTTTCTTTTAATAGTAAAGCAATTTTTAAAAAAAACAATTTTAAAAAAACCCTCAGATTTGGACCCTGTAAAAACAGACGAAACACAAATGTAATTCATTAAAAAAATGAGACTTGAATTTAAAAAAAAAAATTTTTTGTGAAAGACTACTTAAAACCCTATATTAAGTACACCATTTTTTTCTTTAAGATCGAGCTATCTTTATCTGCATAGATATACACACTGTCAATTTGAAAAACATCCAACATTAAAAAATAACTTGCCTGTCACCGACAATAGTAACCTAACTTGAAGTAGCCTGGGGAAAAAGTATTAATAACACAAGAGAAAAGAAGTGTACATTTATAAAAAGAAAAGATTAAATTATCCAAATATTGTCAAAATAATTCTAAAAGTAAACGAAATATTGCAAGTTGAATTTGAAGGGAATTTCACTATATTTACCCATTTTAACACTAAAAGGTGGCATTGGGTAAAAGCAAAATTATAGAAACAAAAACAAAGCTAATTTTAAAAAGAACAAAAATAGACAAGATTTTTGCTGTAAAATTGGCTGGCTCAGGCAGTCAGCAGAAATTTTTTTGTCAAACGGTTATATAGAACCGGAAGTAAACAAAACATTACTCCAAAGGTGTTAGGGTCATCTGATGAATCGTTCAGTGTGAAATCAATGATCATGACTGATTTAAGATAAATATATTTATTTATTTAATATATACAGTGTGCGTAAGATATTGAAGGACATCCTTATCTTGCATAAAAATGAATCGTAAAAACAGTTAATATTTTTATACAGAAAAAAAGCCTTGAGAATAAGAATAACATTGTTTTGTAACTGTATTAAGTCTCCTTCATCTTCAATAACAGCTTCTGTGTGAGGTCTGAAATGTTTACATGCTAGGATCAAGTTGTCTGTTCAATTGGTCATTATTCTTATTATAGAGACTTTTATTGATTCTTTGGTGTGCTCATTATCCACTTCTGTGGAGCTAGGAGGTTAAATGTTAGGAGTTATGTGGTTATGAAAATTATCCGATATCCAATCCTGTGTTGCTACAGCTGTCTGTGATGGTGACAAGTCTTGTTGAAACACATAAGGTCTTGCATACATTAACCATCCATTGCTTAACCATTGTATTCAGGACCTTTAAGTAGCAGAGTTTACTCAAAGACCTCGTGACTAGGCATTACATGTCTTTCATTGCTGACAGCCCCCAAAACCATAAGTTGCAAGGAATTTTGTATGCATTACTCTTGGAACTTCTGAAGGATCAGCACAGTCATCTATCATGATGATAACTTTCCATCTTCAGCGTTTAACTCTTTGCGAAATTTGTAAATGAAAGCTCAAGCTACTTTTAAAAAATAATTTTATTTTTAAGTTACTGTATTCGGACCTTCTAGTCATAACTGTGTGCTTCTTTATTTCTTCTGTAATTAGTTATAGGGGCTGGCATTAATGATTCTGAAATATAGAAAACATAAAGTCAAATAGTATTCCTGCTATAGTAAAAATAAAGTTTGTCTTCAAATACCTTACGCATTTTGTGAGTATTATTATTTATTATTATATTAAATGTGAGTTAATCAACATTTGTTTCACTAAGGCTATATACTTTAATATACACTATGACCAGCGATAATAGCTTTCTAACAAAAATAGTTATTTCTCAATTTTCTATTATTCAATTTCAGAAATTTTTTCACAGGTAATCTAGCACTGTTATAAAAGTGTTGCTAAAAAAATAAGCATAAACTCATAGCTAGTATTAGCAAAATAAAATATTTGTTGAAATCAATGAATGTTTATCGACCAATGGTAATAGCTTTTCAATTAAAACGACAAATATTAACGTTTGTTAGTGAAAACAAAGAATGAATAAATAAAATATAGATGAATGACGGCTATATTAAACAATTAATTGATATAATTAAATATATAATATATAGTTTAATACATATAATTAAGAAATACCTTATTTACCCACATAACCACTATTGCCCTTTATAACTTCAAAAAGTCTTGTATTGACTGAATCAGTCAATTTTTTAATAGTGATTTGTAGCGCTGCCCTTGCTGCAGTATTAATGGTTTCCCATAAGTCCATTTTAGACGAAAATTGACGTCCATTGGCATAAACATCTTGTCTGATGATAGACTAAAAATTTTCTGTTGGGTTTAAATCTGAAGAGCATGGAGGCCAGATCATCAACTTTGTGCCTTTGATGTCCCAAGATGCTAAGAAGGCTTGAGTGACATGGGCAGAATGAGGAGAATTGCTGTGCATAAAAATTGCCGTGCATAAAAACAAAGTCCCTTAGTAGAGCAAGATTTTTGTCATCTAGCCTACGTACCAGAGATTCTATCAAGAGAAGTCTATCTCCAATGATACCCGCCCATATCATAACTCTTCCACCGTTTTGTTGTTGTCTCACACGATGGTGATTCTCATCTCCAGCATAAACCCATCCTTTTTCCATCAGGTCCATCAAGGGTTGCCAGAGTCTCATCAGTGAAAAGAACCTTACTCGTATGCATCTTCATATATTTCTTTGCCCAATCCATTCTCAAATATTTGTGTCTTGGTGTAAGAGGATGCTTTGTAAGTGAAATTTTCACAGAAGCCATTGTTTGAAGAATTTTATTCCTTGTTTATTTTGGTATGTCAGGACACCCAGCTGCTTGATTGTTCAGGTTTTCTACAGAGTTGATGACCAATATTCTTAAAATCCCTGTTGGTGATAGTCTTGGATATTTCAGCATCTGATCATTTCTTCCTTGGGGAATGGGTCCTTCAGAAATCGTTTTACAGTATTCACATAACTTATTTTTCAAGCAATTAAACCAAGCGAGGTCCCTTTAGCTGTTTCCTTTATTATTTCTTTTTCTCCCTCGGTGATTTTGAGTGTCCCAACAATATGTAAATCAATCAAATAATGTGCCAGAATTTCCATAAAACAATTGCTGAAAATTTTTTTTTAAATTTTTTTTTTTTATTTATTAGAAAGCTATCTCTGATTGCAGTGTACAAAATACATGCTAAAATATACTTTAGTTCTGGGATTATGTTTGAAAAAAAAAACATTCTGTTAATTGTTCTAATTAACTGAACAAGTCGCCCATCTCTCTTAGCTATTTATGTATTTCTATCACCCCCTCTCATTCTTTAATATTTCTTAATGTCTATGTGAGCATTTGAAGAAAAAGTGACTGTTTTTAAGCATTATATAATTTACATGCCACAAACATGTATGTAAATTAGATGGCAAAATAATAAGTCTGTTTACTTCGCTATAAGAATAATAAAGAATAATAAAACTTCTATATAAGAATATTATTACTAAAAACAAAGCGACTTATTATTTTTAGTTATGCAAGAAGAATATCTTAACACATATATCAGTTTATGAATTTTCAAATGAAATCTAAATAGAATAGTGGTAGTGGTTGTAACTCATGTCATGGATATGTGTGTGTATTAATTTAAATTGAAATTTTCTTAACTGAAAAGTTTTTCTTAGTTTAACAATAAGAAATAACTTTTTTTTTTTTAAATCGAGTTTAACTTAGTTTATACTAAATGTGCTTGTCACAAAAAAAAACCGTGGAGGTGGTGGGGGAGTCGAATCTAACAAACCATATAAGTAATGTATACGACAACATAAAAGGTTGGGCTAAGTATTTTTATAATTTAGAAGTAATTAAGAATTCTTTACAAACAAAAGGTTTGGTATTTCGAGCAACATAAACATTGATATCATAATTGCTCTATTGTCTGAGATAGCTTTATATTTAGTTAGAAACTATTTTTAAGGAATTGAGTTATTTTAGACTTAAATAATGATTAAAATAAAAGAATAATTAGATATCTTTAGAAATTAAAAAAAAAACTAGTTTAAAATTAGAATGTTTGATATATTTTATTGAGATTAGCAACGCGTGGGTAGAGAATTTACATTAACAATAATGCATGTGTTAGAAATTACAAGATAAATAAGTCCGTGGAAGGAGGACAAAAACGTTTCGTTTAATAGTTTGTCTATGGCAAACTATAAACACAGTAAATGAGACATGTATACATAGATTAAATATACAATTAAATGCATTGTTCCTAATCACGGTAGAATGCATATGCTTATTCCTAAGAAAGTAAAAAAGTATATATCCTAAGCACAAAGGCATTTATTTACATTTTTCGTTGCGTCTTTTCTGTTAGAACCTGCCTTTGGGGATCAAATGCATTAAATTAATTTTTTACTGACCTTGTATACTTTTTTGGGAAACTAAGATTCATCATCTCTGAATTTGTTAGCGTTATGTTGACTTACTGAAATTAAAAAAAAAATGGCATCGATTTTTTTGGGGAGGAGAGTCGCTTAACTTCAGATTATTTCAAACCGAAAAAAATAGTTAAAAAAAAAAAAAGAAGAAACTGACATCTCTTACACTAAGTCCAGGGGGTCTCTTGCCACTCGAACTTTGGGTTAGTGTCTTTTTAAAAAAAATTTTTTAAGGAATTAAGTCCCCCACCCGCCTGCCAAACAACGTAATGAAAGGAAGCCATTTTGTTTCTCGTGTGATTAAAAAGAGAGCTTTGAACAAAGTCTAATTTTGAAATAAAAACTTGAAAAGTTTCAGAACATTAAAAGTATACAGGTTCATAGAAATTAAATTTTAATGTGTTTGGTTAAAGTTATTGGTTGTATTTTATTTTTCTCAGCTATTAACTCTACTGCAAAATTACCAAATGTTTTTTTATAATACCATGTTTTCCTATTTTGGCTCTTCTCATCTTCCATTATTCTTTCCTTGGGATATTGTCTTCTGACCATTTGAGAATATTACTGTTATTTTCCTCTGAAAGATGAATTTAATATGAAGCAGTTCAATACTGAAATTGTCCTCAGGTGCATAATTTTTCTTATTTTCTCTTTCAGTACGAACAACCGGTTCAAACGTTTGGCAATTATTTGCTCTATGTTCCATTTTATTCAACAGAGAATTTTGGTCGTGTCCCAGCGTAAGTATAAATCACCTATCTTTGCATATTTGTTGAAGGTTTGTCAAAATGGTGATTAATCTGGAATGAAAATAAGTTGCTTGTTTAGTTTTACAATTAATTTACAAGTGGTGATGGGAAATTATGTATCCTACAAAATGTTTGCTACTCAAATCACCAGGTTCAATAAGAGGACTTGGGACTGACAGAGGGGTATCTCTTACGACTCCCTCTATGACATCAGCAATTTTTCCATTGATTGCTAATCAGATTAAATATAAAAATCAATAAATTTGAATGTTAAATAAAAAACTTTTTGCTGTTTGTTTGTTTTTAAACATGTACCAGCCATTGGTGTACTTTTTTTCTTTTTTTTTTTTTTACTGAGTTCATCCCAAACAAGGCAAGTTGCCACCGTAGACGTAAGGGGCTACTGAAAATTAGGGTGAAATTTTAGGGGATCTTCCTAAATTGGGAACTGTGCAGCTAGATGTTTGTTGACATTAGTTTTAAATTTCTGCATGTCGGTACAGTCTGGAGAGCAGGGAGGGAAAGAAGCTATTGGAGTAGAAGGCTCTCTAGCATCTGGGGGCCTCCACAGTGAATAGATTGGATTTTGTTGATTGTCGAGATGGTCTAGTGTATTTACGTCAGGGGGGCACTAGAGTATCTAGTTCATTGGAGCACATTCCATTGAAGTACTTGTAAAACAAGCACAAGGATGCAATATTGCGGTGATGGGACAGAGGCTGGAGCTTGGTGGATAGTGAGGAACCTATCAGATTAAACTCTTATTTTTTGTTGACCTTGTCTAAGAGGGAAAGACTAGTGGATGGTGCACCAGCCCAGATGTGACAATATTCCATGTATGGGCGGATGGTGGCTTTGTAGAGATATAGGATAATGTCAGGTGTAGAAGTTTTCTAGCATGGTAGAGGGAGCCCACTTTCTTTGCATCAGCCTTGGCAATGTCTTCTATGTATTTGTTCCAATTCATGTTACCTGTGAATGTTAGGTGGAGGAGTTTGAACGTTGGACTCTGAGGTAGAATGTTATTTGCCATGACAATCGGTGATTGAAGAGGTTTCTTGTAGTTGTTGAAGCAAAGAAGCTTTGTCTTAGCAGCATTAAATGTTACCATCCATTTATGACCCCATTCCACTGCAGACTGGAAGTCACTTTCTAAGGATTCAGCCATTGCCTCTGATATGTGCGCGTCTATTTTACCCACCTGACGAGAGTAGAATGTAGTGTCATCAGCAAATATACCCATCTCAGACACAATGTTATCAGGGAGGTCGTTTATGAAATTCAGGAACAATAAAGGTCCAAGGATAGATCCCTGAGGCACACCTGCATTTATGTCATGTTGTTTGGATGGAGTGTCATAGAAGACAATGTGGATCTTTTTGTTGGCGAGGAAGGATCTAATTATATTAAATATTCGTCCAGTAATACCATATGAATTAATTTTTAGTAGAAGACCTTTATGCCAGACCTTGTCAAAGGCTTTGGATATATCAAGCGCTACCAAGATGACCGTTAGGATATCTGCAGTAGACCTTGCTTGCCTAAATCCATACTGATGGTCAGAAAGAAGTTTAGTATTAACAAGGTGCCAGACTATTGCTAGATTGATTAAGGATTCAAAGATTTTAGCGAAAAGTGGGAGAAGGCTGATGGGGCAATAATTCTGAGGGTCAGTTCTATCTTCAGAATTCTTGAAGACTGGTACCACAAAGGCAATTTTCCAGCTAGCAGGGAAGCAAGATTCAGCAAGGTATTTGTTGTAGAGTTTTGAGAGGACAGGGGCCAGTTCAGCAGAGCATTTCTTTATTACTATTACAGGTATAAGATCAGGCCTACATGCTTTGGAGGTGTCAAGGTTTTTTTATGTCCATGAGATGAGGGTGATTACCAGGTCATCGAGTGTAGTTTCTGTCCGCAGTGGGAAATTAGGGAGGGAGTGATTTGCGGAGTACAAAGTGGAGTTTACGGCGAAACACTTGTCAAGTAGTTGCTGTGCAAACGACATTGTGGTTTGATAGCAGAGGAATTGTTGATTGTCCATTGTTCACCACACTATTGTAGATTTTCTAGAAATCACAAGAACCTAGATTCTGCGACTGAATGTGTTTCCTGGTTATCTCTGTATACCTTCTCTTTTCTTCAACTATCACAGTCTTACGATTATTTCTTGACTCTACAAATTTCTGTCTATTCATAGTAGACTTATCACGGCCATATTGTCGGAATGCTTGCTGCCTCTGAGCAATAGCAGCTGCACATTTCAAGGTGAACCATTGTGGAGAGTGGGGCTTGCTGTAGAATTTTCTCATGGGGACATGTGCATCAATGCCTGCTTTAACCCATTCAGTTGTTTCATTTGCGCGTTGATCAGTAGGGAGAGAAAAAATTTCACTCCATGGGGCGTTTCTGATGGAATCAAAATTAGCCCATTGAAGTATCTCGTCGTTTTGAGCAACGGCTCCTCAGCTTTGGGACGAGATTTTAGGGTGATATGAATCATTACCACAAGGTGATCAGCGTTTCCGAGCGGGTTATGAGCATTGGTCACACAAGCCTTGGGCAATGAGGTCAAGAACAGGTCTAGAAGTAAGGCTTGCTGGTCCACACGATCAGGAAGGCGGGTTGGGAAAGTGACAATCTGTGAGAGGGAGTGCGCTATGAAGAAACTATGCGCGGAGTTACCAGCTGCATCTGTATAGCTGGAGAATCCAAGCCAGTCACGGTGATGTGCATTAAAATCTCCAAATACATGTATTTGGGTACTCGTATCAAGTGAGAGTATTATATCCATGCTTTCAGAGCCTGTTAAGAAGGGTACAGTCCTGTGTCGAAGGAGTTACTGACAAAACAGATGTATATATATATATATATATATATATATATATATATATGTGTGTGTGAGAGATTTTTGCTGAGAAAGCTATACCCATCAAGGGTACAGGGAAATTTCTCACACTATTTTATATATAAGATTAATCATCTAACAAAATAAAAATTAACTTTTGCAACCTCTGAAATTCTACGATTAATTAATTAAAAAAAAAAAAAGAATTAGCTTTTTAATTTTACTTTTATGTAAATATTATCACAACGAATGGCTCATAACCGTCTGTCCTAAGCCAGCCCCATCCAATTCTCACATCTTGTCGTTGCAAATAATGCCATCTTGTTGCTGGCCGGCCTCGTAGATGCTTGATGTCAATTGGTAGAACTCTGTCACTGTCCATATCCATTGATTGTCTGTCATTCAGACAAGGTGTCCGGCCTATCTCTTCAACTTGTTTGCATAATTGACTGCATCTCTACCATTTTCGCCACCCGTAGCTGATCATTGGTGACCTGGTCGGCTAATGGGCCCACCAGATCATCCATGACCAGCCATGTAGTGCTAGATCGCATGCTTGATATGGTTTTATTGCTTCTCACAAGGCAAGAAGGTGGGGAAACCAGCTCCCCTCAAGTGGGCAGACATGCCGGCATTTCTCAGTAAGGGGTGCCTCGAGCGATTAGCAATGAACCCCATACTCCTAAAGGAGAAGTTAATGCCTGGGAGGGTGCACCTCTCAAGCATTAACTTCTCCTTTGGGTACACCTCCCAGGACAAAAGATAAGTCTGCTCACCAGCGAGACAGTCTCTCTTTACCAGAATGATGGCAAAAATATATCCTCGGCTGGTATGAACACAGCCAGTAAACCAGTTATTCTGAATGCTGGGTAACGGACAGCTTCTGCGGTAGTCATCCAGATCTCTGACCTGTAGAGCAGGGCTGGCAGTATTACTTTCGTCTACCTCACTGTGGTTGTATCCTGTCTTTTATAATGGGTCAATGTCCAAGCATGACCTTTTCACTATTGTAAATGGTCACCTGACAGACAACATTGCGGGAGCTTTGAATTCTGTAAGTTCTTACTCTCCTGTGATCATATGATCACACAGGTGACTGTGGGGGGTCGTTTTACCGTAGCACTCCTCTGCAGCGATATAGTCACTTTCTCCTCCCTGGCCAAATCATCAGACATTCTAGGATCTGAATTGGACGTGGCATAAAGGAGCTCAACAATGGTCAGTCCCGCCTCTCTCTTGCACTCAGATGGGGTGCCATTCAGATTTTATCTGAGGCCTCATCTCACAATTCAATGCTCTCTGGTGGTGCGTCATTGCAGTTGTCCACGTCAATGGTTTAATTAAAACTATCAGATAACAAAATCCAACAATGAACTGTACGCAAAGTAAGTATATTTCAATTTGATCAACAAATATCTTCGTCAGATCATGCATATAAAATGATGATCATATCACACACTCTGAGGTTCAACTCATTCAGTTATCACTTATTGAAAACCTTGCTTTCACACGTTTGTCATTAAGAGTGCATGGCCCTCCTCTATCTTCATCTTCTAAGTTCTCATTACTACTATGTAATTTTGAATCACTCGTGGACCCTTCTCCTCATGCTCGGTTGATATTGGCTGTTGGTTGGGAAACATAACACAGTTTGATCTCCTGCAAGATGACGATTTCTTTTTTCATCTTCATTATTAATGATTTATATGCTTCAAAATTGTTGTCGTCTTATAAATTATCGGAAATGTATTAAAGTGTATGCATTAATTATTAAGCATGTAAAATTTTTGTATAAAACACTGCAAAAATAGCAACGTAAATTAAGTTTTCAAAGTATAAAAATCGATCAGTATTTTCCAAACAACCTATTATACCAAATGTGAGTTAATCAACGTTTGTCTCCTTAAGGCTTGTGAATTAAATGAAGGATTCAGTTTGAACTTTCATCCAGGTTCCCATAATTAAAACTTTTATTTCTAAATTATTGTTAATAATTAACCTAATTTCAAATATTTTCACTTTACCAATTGGCTTCAGATGGTCAGACACTATTGAAATACTGACATCAAGTACCTTAAACATTTATTTGACACGTTGATGTTTTGTTCAACAATTGCTTTCAAACGTTCATTATCAAGAATGAATAACCATTCTGAAACCACCTTCGTACTTTCCGATCAACAGACTGACTGACCAACTGAGCTTGTAAAGATGCATGGACACATCTAAAAAATGAATTTCAAAAATTAGAACTAGTGAAAAGTCAATTCAAGTTTCTTCTATTCTATTTTAATGTATCTTATTTTAATTTTTTTTTTTTTTTTACTTCAGATTTTTGCTTCGAGCTTTTGAATATCTCGAAATCAATGACCTCTTCAAAGTTGAAGGCATTTTTAGACGATCAGGTTCTCACCAGCGCCAGAAGCAAATTTTGGTAAGTAATTCCTTCAAATGATTCCAAAATGAAATTTTCTTTGAAAAAAAAAAACTCCTTCTGATCAGAAACAGTTGGTTCAGTAAGAAAAACATTTCGGATTTTAGTGTTTTCATGACAACTCATTTTGTGTGTGTGTGATAAAAATTAGTTTAGAGTGCTGGGAGTAAAACATTCATTGTTTTTGTTTTAAAATCCTTTGATAAATAAAAACATGACTGTTTCTATCATTATTTAAAGGTTTTATTCAGACTACCTGCAGGGACAAAATAAATATGGAAAATTAAGCAGAAAATATTGTGAAAGGTAAACAAAGGCATATAAAGCGAAAATTAACTAACTCAATGAACAGCAGTCTTGCAAGCACTACTGAAAAAATGGTAAAATCACAACTTTTATCTCAATTTCAGAAGAATTACAACGTAAACTTGTTTTGAATAAATTATTTTGACATTTATTTCTTATTGTTGTTTCCTCTATCTCTTTATCTTCAATTCTTTGTATCTTATGCAATATGATAACAGTATGGTCGAGTTAAAATTTTATTTTCCCCTCTATGCCACCAATTCGAATCAATGGCAAAAAGTTTTGAAAACACCAGGTGCTGTATGTAACAAAACAATCTCTTCATATTAATCTACAAATCAATCGTATACAATTTTGTATGGTTTCGGTATAAAATGACCCAATGATAGTTGACTTGCCGTAAAACCCAACAATCAATCAATCTCCTAACAGAATTACAGTATTTTCTTGTGCGTATTGGACTTATAGGAAAGTTAGTGCTATAAAAAGAAAATGAAATAAATAAAAATAGATGTTAGTTTCCTCGTGTGATAAACATTTAAAATTGCATTTTTTTTTTTATCTGTGTTGGGATATTGACTATACTTATCAAGGTGTGTAGTTTATAGATTTGAAGTTCACTTTTATTTCTATATATAAAATTTCCAAGATATTTGCATTAAGGCATTTTGATTTATTAATTTTGTCATTTTCTCTGATCTTTTCAGGCTGACATCGAAGCTAATATGGATTTATCTGCAGCCACCATCTTTGATGTCACTGACCTTGTGAAGACTTTCTTCCGCCTCTTGAAGGAACCTCTTCTGACCACCGTCTATTATGACAGCTTTTTATGTGCTATTCAACATGAAGACTCAAAGTTTGCTGATGCCTCGATTTTGTTGTTGTGCCTGCTTCTACCACCGGAACACCTCTACACTCTGCGCTATCTGACCTTGTTCCTAGCCAAAGTCGCTTCCTATTCCGATAAGAACGGCATGACGGCCAGAAACCTGGCTCTTGTCCTCACACCCAGCATTATCAATCAGGGGTCACACAATCATCCTTCAGATGTAACGAAAGCAGCTAAAAACTTAACAGCCGAAATAAAAATCATGGAGAAGCTCATCTGTAACGCTAATCACGTTGGGGTTGTTCCGCAGATTCTTCTCGATGAAATCCATATAGAACTCGTTTTCCACAAAAAGAAAGCAAGTCTAGCCCAGGAAATCATTAAACATCTTCCGTGCATTTGTTAAATGGACAGATCCATCTTTTTGTTTTTGTTTTGTTTTTTTTCATGCTGATGCAGTGCAGCTTTGCTGATACCTACCCCACCCCAAACCCCACTGCTAACAAATTCCAGTTGTCAACTTTGATTGGACGAAAGCAAGTATACGGAAACATTGTATCATTTAAAAAAAAAATTTGTTTAGATATCCGAGAGCCATATTGAATTATGGAGTTCAGAAAAACTCCTTAATTGCAACCACCAAATTTATTTTCCTTTTATTTTTTCTATAGATGTCATTTTCGTTTTCTCAAGTTTTTTAAGCCCCATTCTAATCTAATAAAATTTTTACTTTTTTTTTTTAGTATTTTATCTTTGGGGAGGGTAATTATTAAAAACACTTTTTATCTTCTCTTTATTATAATTATTCATTTGAAGATAAATTGGTTGGTGTCGCTGCCCCATAAAATCATTTCAGTTGGTGTAGACCTTGGGCAAGTCTTTCAAATGTTATCTATTTTAAGGGACCAAATTTGGGGAAAGAGGGAGGGAAGTAATTTTTTTCTTTTTACCTACCGCCCCCCCTTCCCTTAACAACTTTTTCTAAAATATATCTTATAACATCTTTTTACCGTTAATTCTCACAGCATTTTCACTGCTAGCAAAAGAGAAATTTTTCTAACTTTAATATTTTTTTTTTTAAATGTTTGGATATAAAATGGATTTTCAATACAAGAGTTCAATGAATAAACGGTATTTGTTACCCCCTCCCGCCATCCCCAATCTTAACTGAAAACACAGAACAAAAATATAATGTAAATTGAAATGATGCCGGTTTGCTGCTCAAAGATATGTGGTCCTTGTTTGTTTGTCCCTTGCACAGGACGGCGCATCTAATAACGGAGTGGTCACTGCTGACCTGAAAGGTCATTTCCAGCTTTTGTCATTCATCATCATGATTGTCATTTGTCATCATCATCATCAGGATACACCAACAAGGGCAACAATCTTAATATTTCCTTCATATCCATTCCAAAGATTTGTGCTTGACTTAAAAAAACAAAAAAAAAAACAACCCCCCAAAAGAATTCCTTTTTATACTGCAACTGAAGCAACAAAGTTCTACCAATTTCTTCATGCCTCTTTGAGGAAGCTTTCTTCAAAATCTTTATCCTGCTTTTGGCAGTAGTGGTCGATATCGTTATTGAAAAGGGTGGGCAAATCTACCAACCTTTTTTTTGTTATATGGCTGCTGCTAATAGATGATGACGATGATGATGACTTTGATAATAATAAACAAAAATAATGCTTCAAGTGGCATATTTTATGCCCAGCCTACAGAATTAAAAAAAAAAAAAAGAAGAATAAAAAAAGGAAGTTAAACTAAAACCTTGCAATATTAAATAACTCTTTCATTCCAGTCTTGCTATATTTATGTATGAAATGAAAACTTTTTATTTTTACCACTTATTGAGTGGAGAGGGAAAAAATAACTTTATTACAAAATATTTAAAATTTTGTATTTGAAACTGGCTTCTTGGTATTTTTTTTTGTATTTTTTATTTCAGTGTAAAATTGTTGAACTTTAAAAAAAAAAAAGTATTGTATTGGTAAAGACATCATTTGTTTTGTTTTTCTCGTCACTTTTTTCTTTCTTGTCTTAAATTCAAGTTTTTGTTTTTCGTTTATCAAAATAACACATGTAGGGTAACACTCCAGCACAGTTATTTTCATTTTTTTTTTTTCATTATAAATTTGTGAGTACAACTAATAATCCTAACCTCTGTTATTTATACGATTTGTGTCTGATGGAATCAGTCAAAAAATTTTTTTTTTTTTTAAATCACTGCATGATTCTGTTGTTCATTTGTAGATCGTCTGGCCAAATGCAGATAAACAAAAAAAAACATATCGTCTATATCTTAACGGTCATTCCAAATTGCCTATTGCTGTGATATTCTTCTATGGATCAACTTTGTCATATTGTCTTTGTAACGTCAAAACCGTGTCTTCACTTTTGAAATGGTAGTCTGTAAAGCAAACTTATTTTCTTAGTTCAAGTGGCATAGAAGATTCAAGGTAATTTTAAAAGAGCTGATTTTACAGAGCAGCCCTCGTGTCGCCCTATATTGGCTTGGAAAAATATGGTAATTAGTCACAACTAATAACACAAAATGAAACCCAAGTTCCTACAACTGAAAAACATTTATTCAGTCAATATAATGCAACAATTTAACAAAAAATGAAATAAAATGTCCACGTGATTGAAAAAAATATATAGCAAAAAAACAACAATTTACAAAAGGAAAAAAAAATACAATGCAACAATGTAAATAAATCAGTAAGTATTTTTACATTTTCGTTTTTCATTTCAGGAACTCAGGTTTCATTTTGTGTTGTCTTTTTGCTGTTGTCCTAATTTGATACCAGATTTTACCAACCCAATATTGGCAGCCATGGGGCAGTTCGGTAAAAGCACTAAAAAAAACAACTTTTTTCTTTCTTCGTCTCGTTTGCCATCATCTTCAAACAAAAAACGCTCTTGAGTTTCCTATGTTAATGTTTTTTTTTGTATTTGAATTATGCATTTCTGAACACTTTCTGACCATGTCATATTTATTGTGTGTACGAACTAACGTTTGGCCCCTATAACAGCACCGAAACAGTTTTCTTGACGGTTCATCTGCCCACCCCATTTTTCCAGCAAAAAATAATTTTTTTTTATCCGTTTCCATTAAAAAAAAAAACAATTTCTAACAGAGCCATGATTTTTTTTTTCATTTGACAATTATTCAATCAAATAATCATCAATTCTCATCCAGTCACTGTTTTCAGTGGTGCAATCCAACATGGCTTTGTTTCTTCATTTGAAAACTGAAAAAAAAAGAAAAGCTGTCTTATCAAATCTGTATCAGGTATTTGAGGATATTTCTAAGATAAGATATTGTTACTTACATGTTTTTTGGATTGTTTTCCTCATCTTGTTCATTTCCATTTTCATAGCATTTCGACTGTTGGATTCTCCAGTACTGACTACTACAAACTACCTGAAAAAGGCTGGTGAATACAATGGTTGAGACGTGAAAAATATCAAGAACCAAGATGAAATTGAATAATTTTGCTTCTTCTTCCTGGAGAAAATTAAATCTGCTTCTTTGAGAACGATAATCGTTTTCTTTAGAATATTTTCACTCTTCAAATTTATTTAGTCTCTCATTAAAATGAAATTTTCAATATTTCCTATCTTTGAATCTAAAAAAAAAAAAGGTTTCTTTAGATCCAGTAAGAATCTTAGGATTTCTGTCCCATAATCTTATGGATGTGTACAGGGACAATATAAAACTTTTAAAAAATGATTCTCTTAATTTGATGCAAAAAAAAAAAAATTTTAACGGAAAATATTTTTATATTGCAATAGAAAATCTTAAAATTTAGATTTAAGATCAAAGTGCAATATCTGTTTTCCTTAATTTAATAAAACTTTTAATGCAATGACTAAAGAAAAAATATTTGATTAATTTTTCTAATATTTTCTATTGAAATCTTTCTTAAAAAATGATTTGATAACTTTTTGTTGGTCTGTTTCAGATAAAAATTGTGTTGGATTTGAAAAGTTCTTTGTTTTCTTTTCCTCTAAATTTTCACCAAAGCCCAAAACTGTCACTTTAATGAAGAATCTGTTGCATGTGACTGTAAATATAAAAAAAACAAAAACTTTTTGTTTCTTTTGATAAGTTATTTTTTGCTTATTTGAGAAACCTTTATATGTACAGCAGATTTTTAAAACAAGTTTAGCTTTTCAAAATGTTTCTGGAATTTTAATGAGCTGTTTTGTAATTCAAAGAATTTCCTTTTATGAACTCAATCCCATTCTAGTGTCTAAAATTAGACAAACCTTTTTTTTTTCTTTTAATTTAATTTCTGTTTGTTAGATTTGTTGTAACAACATTTGAATGCATGTCTCCATTGCTTCTACAAATGGTTTCTAATGGCCGAACAGATTGTCTTTTTATAAAGGCGAGTTTATTGTTGAACTACTTTCACTTTGCATCCCATGACAAATGCAAGAAATGAGACGAATGAAATGCAAATTGTCTGAGATTCAAAATGGCTTCTCGGCCAAACTCGCCTTTTTGAAATGTCAGTTTTATATTCAGAAAAATATTAGTTTGCTTTTATTGAAGAAGTTTCAATGCAAAATGAGATAAATCCAATTTCTTCAAATTGAGAAATAAAACTATAGCAGGTATTAAAATCTAGGATTTGATTGTAAAAGATTTTAATTTAAGACAAAAAATGAGGCAGATGTCACATTGTGTAACAGTTAGGTAGATATCACATTGTGGGCAAGTGATGAAATGCAAAACTTTTGGTATTGGTAATTTTGGAAATGGCATTAGTACGTTTTCTATTCAAACTCTTATATATTGCTACGTTATAGATATGTGTGAAGTTTATAGATGTATGTATAGTGTATGTAGTTCATTCTTTCAATAAATCTTATTCAACGAAATATATAATTGCCATGTAACGGTAATACTTTCTATCTTACTTGCAGTTTCATATTGGAAACGATTAGCAAACTGATATGGATGGATGGATGTATGTATATGTGTGCGTGTGTGTGTGTGTATGTATGTGTATATATATATATATATATATAACGTATCAAAATTTGTTGACAGAAAACAATAGGGCAGTTTTCTAACTCGGAAACCGCTTTTCCGCAACAATGAAACCAGAGTTCAACTAACAGACACTGTAATGTATAGTTTTAAAATAAAATAATTTATATGTGGTGTATATCGGAATAACGTAATAAGCAAAGAACATACTTGTTAGAATAGAACAAAAAAAAAATTAACATTATGTGTGTGTGTAATATATATGTATATAAAATATTTCAATTTTCCAGGGCGATAGTTGTAACATGAATATACGTTTATAAAATCTTATCCATTCAAATGCAATAGTATTCAATATTAGGCTTAAGTAATAAGAATAATTAAGTCAATTTGTCAGAATTTAACCAATTATTGTTTTAATAACAAATATTTTGGCAGTAATAAAATATGAATTGATATTCACAAAAAATGGAATTGTTGAAGGACGTTAAATATACCTTGATTCCTGTGTACTGCTGTTGAAAAAAGGTGTAAAATAACTCACTTCTTAAAGGAGATTATGTTAATTTTACCATTTGACTTTCAGGCCTTCTAAAAACAAAATAACATACATTGTTGAAACTTAATGTATGCATGGAAGTCTCATTTGTTGAATTCAATGTAGCCTGTGATTAAGTGACAATGCATGTAAAAATATATATATATAATAGAGAAGTGGGGTGCATGGTTTTTGATTATAAATCAATTTTAACCGTTAAAAAGGTTTGTGAAATATCATCACCTTGTTTTAAAAAAAAAAATTGTTTTAAACAAGTGACTGGTCAATTGTAACTCTTTTTTTGTGTGTGTTAAATACTCTATCTCTCGTATAACAAGAGAAAAGAATTTGTCTCCTTGCATTTGCTAAAGAAGTAGGATTGTTTTTATATTCACTGTATCACTTTATTCCAATGTATTTCCTGCTAACACTGTTGATTATTACTTAAAAGTTAATAAAACACCTTTATAATAATTAAAAACAATGTTTTGTAATAAAGAATAGATCTCGATTCGTTTACAAAAACTTCTTTATGTATCTGTTCTGATATTACACTTCATATTTTCTGTTCTCGTTCAGTGAAGGAGAAATCGTTTTAGACCGAAATAATTTTTATTTTTGTCTCAATCCAGAGTGCCCCTTTTTGGGAGTGGGATTTTCCCCACACTAAAAACCGACCTTGTGTCTAATTCTGCCTTTGTGTGGAGGCAAGTAATTAGGGACACGATTTTTGTCTAAGATGAACAAAATTATGTAAACTGGTTTTGGCAAATGAAATGTGTTTGCCTAAATCAGTTACAATCATTTTTCACAGATGAATGAAATCATTGCTGGAATTTTTTAATTTTTTTTAACAAGGAACTATTTTTCATTATTCATATTTGAACTAGCATTTTCTTTTCTAAATAAATTGAATATAAGGTCCCATTTAGGTGCCCAGTGTGTTGACAACTTAAACACACCTGAAGAAGAATCAAGGGTACAGTGACCTAAAAAATTATGAATGTAAAAAAAAAATTTTTTTTATTACTTAAGCACTTATCCAAAAAAGGAACAATGCGATTGGCCAATGCAAACAAAAAGCAATGGTGCTTTTCCTAGGCTGATCAACATCATTTGTCTTAACAAATAGAAATGGTGTTGTCCATAAAAAGGAAGTTCTTCATAAATATTTGCGGATGACTTTCTATAACAGGCAATCTCCATTCTTATAAATATATAGAATTGCATGAGTTTAGAAATAAAACCAAGAGGACCCAGTATCAATTCAGCACCCCACTCCAACTGACATTTGAAAGGAATGGGTTTATCATTATACTAAATTTAATGTATCATTTAATGGGGGGGGGGGGGGGGAATGTTCTTCTGAGATCAAGTTCGTTTGAAAAAACATGCTTATAATTTGTTCAAATTTGAGAAGACATGGCACATCTGAGTGGCATCAGATTCGGTGTTTTGCAAAATCTGTTCCTTTAATAAGTTAGGTGATGAATTTACACTGATTCGGCCAATTTAAGAAAAAGTACATTAGACCAATTTTTCTTAAACAAATATTCAGCTATAAACCAGTTTAGAAATTAGGTTGGAAAGAAAAATATAATTTTAAATTGCCTCAATATACATCACAAAAATCGAACAATATTATATATATATATATAATTTTAATATCCATATACATGTTCCATTTTAACCAATACTCATCAGTATGGCTAGATATAACTGTACCACTGGTTGCAAGATTCAAACTCCAGGCTGAAATCATCTTTGACTTCTATCCGACATAAAATAAATATTTAAATTTTATTTATTTATTTTTAATTATTCTAAAATATATATATATCTATTGTTTGGCCCTTGTGATGTATTTGCATATTATGGCAATTTTAGGGTTTTGTACCACTATAAAAAATCTTTTTTGATATTAAAAATTTTTCTTAATTTTTTTTTTAATAGAAATTTGTGAAAACTGAAGTTGAAAGACAATCTTAGACATATTTATTGCTCGTATTAGATATTTGATGATTTTCTACCCATGCTCATCAACTTTTATTTCCTCAAATATATTTTTTCTTGGTTTTAAGAAATGAAAATTAAATTTATTGACCGAAAATACAATCATAAGCTTTGAATGCAGCCAACTTTAAGAAGTAATGATATCACAGGCAAATAAATAAGGGTTGGCTGAATTTAAACCAAAAATCTCATGGATTTGTGTCTATCTTGTAATTTGGCAATAATACTCTGATAGAAACAATATATGTGTACAATAAAATGTATTCACTGTTTGTCAACTAAATAATCTCATCACTTTTCTTTTCTGAACATATAATATATATAAACATTTTCTTTGTTATGAAAGTGATTAATCAACTTTTAAGTAATATAAACAGCAGAGCTTTAAAAACAAAAAGAAAAAAACAATTTTGTATTTTCATTTAAATTTTTTTTTTTTTTTTTTTTTAACCTATATAATATATAGACTATTTGTACAAATATTATATATTTTCCCACCCATTGAGAACTGTTGACCTGAGGAGATCTAGCCAATTCATAGCTTTGACCAAAACATGTCTGCCAAATAATATTTGCATAAATAAAGTTTTATAACTTAAAGACATATATATTTCGTTCGTATGACGTTTTGGTACAATTTATCCTTTCTTCAGATATGCAAAAGCCAATGTTATCTCGATGTGAAAACATCTTTTTCTTGGTTTTGCGAAGAAGTTATAGATGGTACTGAAACGTATGAACCGATTTCACAGAAAATTTTCCAGATATTATTTATACCATACTTTAAAACACACACACACACACGTTTTAGTTTGCTTGAAGCATTGTGTGGTCATAGAAGGCTATCACAATGCAAGAAGTGGAAATATGCCAGTGTTGGGAAAGAAAACAAAAACGAAGTGATTTTTTTTTTCTCTCTCCTTCCTTCTCAACAGTGGCATATTTTCACCAATTTCTTGCATTGTAATAGCTTTCTATGACCCCCTCCGCTAATATATATATATTATATAATTTGTGTTTCTTACATGAACATATCGAGGTTTCAGTGTCACCAGAGCCTAACCAATACTAGACTACAGTTCAGTATTGGATAGTTACCTCTATATGTCAGTGTGAACCAAACAACTCATATGTACTAGCTCTACTGATAACCATTTTAGTTTTGAACACTGTGATTGGGGATATACTAGTTAATAACTTTGGTGTATATATGTCTAAACTTATCCTGTATGTATGTATGTATATATATATATATATATATATATATATATTATATTGAATTTCAGTTATGTAAATTTTATTTTTTTTGTTTTGTTTTGAATTTTCCTCATTTCAATCAATCTTTGGCCGAGTGCATCATGATTATATGGCCATCAATTTCATCTTTACATGATGGAAATATGAAAAACATTTTGATAACATGTGATTTACACCATTTACAGTCTGACTGTTATCCCTACCTTCGTTGTTATTGTCCCAATCTTTTGATCGGTGTGTTCTAAAAGAAGAAATTTGGATAATACAGTGACCCATGACAACCAAAATGAGGAGAATTAATCCGACTGGAAGTGATGCGAATTTCACTTCCAATTAAATTTACGTTATTATTTATTATTGTATTGCTCTCTACCCCGTGAAGAAACTAACAAGGTATTTTGATCAAAACTGTTATGACTACAACAGACAAGATGAGGACACTCGTCCAACTGTAAATACAATATAAATCAGGCAAAGTCGCCAACATTTGAAATATTCGTTCTCGCTTCATTTTCATTAAACTGCTTTTTTTCTCCTTCCTTGAGTTTTTTTTCTTTTTGTGAAAATAAATTTTTCTTTTATTCTATAATAATTGAAACCGTGTATTTTATTTTCAAATGGAAAACCATTCTCTATTTATTTATTTATATATATATATATATATATATATAAATCATATCTTTATATTAGATCCTATTGTGATAAGTCAATGCTCGATATACTAGATAGAGCATTATAAGAAAATGAATAGTAAAAATAATAAATATTGTATTTTATCCAATTTTTAATTCAAGTATTCAAACAAGGAATATAACAATACTTTTCTTTTCCTTAATCTACGAATTTTCAAAAATAAGTTCAGAGGAAGAAAAAAAATCAGCAAAAATTGTATTACCGGTTAGCATACATTTGAAAATATAAAAAGTTGTGAGCAAACATCTTCAATAAAAAAAAATATAAAGTGTCCATGTAAATATCCAAGGGATCGGATAGAGGAAGCAGATATAAGGTTACAACTCAATGTTCACCTTATATCTGCTTCTTCTATCTAATTCCTTGGATATTTACATGGACACATATTTTTCATTGAAGATGGGTTTTTTTGCTCACTTTTTATATTTTCAAATGTATGCTAACCATTAATACAATTTTTGCTGGATTTTGTTTCCTCTGATGAAAAGAGCTTATTTCTGAAAATCCGTGGATTAAGAAAAAGTTGTTTTTGTTTTTGTTTTTTTAGTATTCCTTGTTTGAATATTTGCCGAATTAATAAATATTGTATCTTATCCAATTTTTATTTTCACCATTAATTTTCTTTCATTCTCCTCCCTTAAAAATGAAAACCAATTCTCTATCTATACCTTTTCCTTGTTTATAAAAATAGCCTGTTTTTATATATATGTTGAAGTGAAAACTTCCTGTTGGCTTCCTACCATTGCCATAATGTGAATTGGCAACACAATTTGAGAGTTGATTCTTTTGCATAATTTTATTAACCAGTTCGTCTCCACCATTTCAATCTCACTAACACAAGGCATACATGACAGATTTGCTCAATCTATAAAAAAAAAAGACGTTGCTGAGAATTTACTATGAAAAGAAAAGAAAAAAACCTTTACATTTGCTTCTGTATCCAAAATTGATGCACTTATTCAGATTGACTGTTTAGTTCTTCATTCTGTATTCATTTCTGTCATTTAAAAACGTCTTGCGAAAATTGTCATTTCTTTTTCAACCATCTTTTTTTATTTGTTAACAAAACAAAAAATACGGAATCTTGGAAAAAAGACTGCCCCTCCCCTTTTTAATTTCAGTGACGGATTTGTTTTTTGTAAATACATTTTGTGTTAAAAGTTGAATTCGTGTTTGTTATTTTTATTTCAATCATTTGTTGCTTATCTTTTTTTTTCTCTCCCCTCCTTTTTTTTTTTTTTTTTTTTTTTTTTTTTTTCTTCAATTAATGCTTATCGTTACCAAACTTTTTAAAAGAAATTCCAGAGAAATAGACTTAAAATCGTCTCTTATAATATTGTTTCAACTGACAAATGGGAGCTATCAGATCTTCTTTTCCAACATTAGGGGGTCTACGTTCCAGGTGTTGAAATATATTCACATGACCTGTCGTTTCTGTGCAAAACTAATGTGGACCTGTCAGTCTCTATAGATGAATTCATGATAAGTTACTCAAAACCCGACCCCCCCCCCTCCCCAAGATCGACATGGTGTGCCTACGTCAGGCACAGTTTCTCATGTGCTAGGGACACCTACGAAGGCCCTGTATGTGTTTTCATGCTACATTTGTGCACACCGATTTTCATCTTTGCTCTTTGTCATCCCCCTCACCAATGGAATCACTGCTATTGAGCAAATCTGACAAGATCCTGTCTGTTCACCCCTTTTACTAGCATTCATGTCTGTGGTGACTTTAATGTTAACAATGTTGAATCGCTAGTCCACTCAAATAAGACTGACGAAGGGAGGGGTTTTTTTTTCATGACTTCTCCCTTGGATATGAGATTACTCAAATTGTTGACAAGCCAACACACGTACCTGATGCTGATGGACATTTCGCAAGCCTTCTTGATCTTTTTCTGACAGTGCACATCTACTGTCCTGTCTCCTCTGATGCTCAGTTGGCTCAATTAAGATCAAAACGAAGTTTAGCAAGATCTGGTGTCCCTTTCCATCGAAGAGTTTATCGATATTCAAGAGCCAATATTTAAGATCCTTCATATCTGAAATCTCTCTTAATCGATTTTTAAAAAAGAATGTGTCTTGTGATGCATTTGATATATCTGAGTCGTTTACTGTTGTACTGGGAGCTTTATACATTGCAAAATCTTTCAACAGAGACCGAACAACGAACCATGGTATACCCATGAATATGCCACCGCTATTGCTCATAAAAACTACTATTTCAATTGCTTTGGTTTCAGATGCGCTGAAACCAAAGCCTCTGTTAAAACTGTCTGAAACCACTGCAAAAGGGTTATAGAAAACACTAAAGAGTATTCTGCCCAATCCGTTAAATCTAGAGGTGCTGATCAGCAGCTTGGCTTCCAAGAGATTTGGAGAATAAGAAACCAGGTCCTGAATAGATATAAGGCCTCTATCCCATCCATCATTCATGAACCAGAGGTGATCTCCTCAGCATCTGATAAAGCCAAAATTTTTGCAAAGAATTTTGCAGCAAATTTCACTCTTTGCAATCAGTGCCACCTAGAAAATTCTAAGCGACATCCGAATAACTGTCTGGGATGTTGTCAAACTTATCAGGAACATTGACAACAACGCAACTGGTCCTGACAACATCCCAGTCATAGGACTCAAGAAATTGTAACCGGAAAAATAGCTCTTATCCTCATAAAGCTGTTCAACCGTTGCTTAAAGGAGAAATGCTTTCTATCACTTTGAAAGGCTTCCTTGCTCTGCCTGGTATTTAAAAATACTGGAGATCGGTCCTCTGCATCCCAGTACAGATCGATCAGTCTCCTGTGCGTTACGAGTAAATTGCTTGAATCTGTAATAAACCAAAAAGTCAGCAAACAATCTTAGTGACAAGCAATATAGATTTCGTCCTGCAAGATCTACAGCTGACCGTGATATTGCAAAGGATCAGTGAATCTATCGATGGGGACTTGGTTTCTAGGGTAATAGCTCTTGATACATCAAAGGCTTTCGATAAAGTTTGGCACAAAGGTTTGCTTCACAAGCTTGTTAGCCATGGAAGATCTGGAAATGTCCTCTCAACCTTCAAATCTTTCTCTCCGATAGGTCTATAAAAGTAGTTGTTGACAGGCAAAAGTTCAATGCACATAGCATCAATGCCAGCATGCCTAAAGGATCCATTCTGGGCCCAACACTCTTTCTGATCTTCATTAGTGGTTTTCCAAATCACGTTCTAATATTCAGACGACACAACTATGGTAGCACTTCGAAGAGCATTGATGATCAAGATCTTTCTGACTCTCTCTCTCTCTCTCTCTCTCTCTCTCTCTCTCTCTCTCCTAACTTGGAGCATGTGGTGCAATGGAGGAGGAAGTGGTTTGTTACTTTTAATGCCTCTAAAATCAATGTTCTTTCTTTTCACCACCAACACTTAAATCTTCACTTCTCCCCAGTCGAAATGAATGGCTCTCCCTTCGAGGACGTTCCCTTTGATAAGCTTCTCAAATTTTCATCCTAGACCTGAAATGGAAGACTTACATCAAATCTGTTTGCTAAGGTTGCTGGAAAAATGGTTGCATCATTCTACCATTCCAGAAAGTACATCACTCTTGACACAATCCTCTACTTGGATAAGAGCCAGATACGTCCTAAGTTGGAGTGCTGCTGTCATATCGTCGGAGGTGCTGCTCAGAGCACTCTTTTCTTATCTTGACAGAATGCAAAATCGACTTTGCTATCTAGTGAGTGATGAACTACAGCCTCTTTCACACAGAAAAGATGTTGCTAGCTTCTCTCATACTGTATTGTTATTTTCATGGTAGCTGCTTGGTTCAACTCCAATCTCTGGTCCACCCCTGTAAAACACTCACAGCAAGAACTCATCTAGCTACAACCACAGCTAAGAACTTTCCTTTCTCTCTCTCTACCAAAAACCAAACAGGACTTCCATGAACAAATTTCATTTCCTAGAACATCCCGTCTGTGGAACAAGATACCATGAGTCTGCTTCCAAACCGACTACAGTATAATTGTCTTCAAGTCTAATGTAGACAAATACTTGTTGAGCTGTCTTCTTGGATAATCAATTCCTCTTAGTAATCCTCTGCACTTTCCACCCATTGTTTCTGGTCCTCTCATGTTGGCGATCATCGTCCAAATAGCGACGTCTTTAACCCTTATCCTTGAGTGGCTTTCAAGTTTTATAAGTGGTGATCCATTAGTTAAAAAAGAAAATGCATACACTAAGCTTGGCCCTGTGCTTATTTCTATATGGAGTATGTATGTCCTCTTTTGGCAGCGAGAAACCCATACCAATAAACTAGACCCAACAGTAAACAACAATTGCAGCTGGATCACTACCTGGAGCCTACCAATCTGAACAACCTGCCTAGCCTCGCTGACATTACCCCTGCAGATATGAAACAGGAAGTTGCCAACCTAGTAAAGATCAAAAGGGCTACCAGTGATAAACACCATCTCCTTCACTAACGTGAATTCCCGGCCCAACAACTGAGATCAAGGAAAAGCTTGCCATGTTCAGCCCTTAACAACATCTCAGGAAGAAACCAGGCTAAAGCTATGGACCAGAAAGCCTTGCTCCTAACACAGCAAAAAACTTTCCTTTCTTCCTCTGGGCCTAATATCAAACGGAATTTACACGAACAGATTTTCTTTTCATTAACTTCCCATCTGTAGAAAAAATTTCCATGGGACTGCTTCCCTGAAGACTACAACATGGTCGTCTTCAAATCCAATGTCAAAAAATGTCATAAACCATCCTCATAAGTAATCAAATTCTGTCTATTACGTTAATTATTTTCAATCCTTTCATCATATTATTCATCATTCAACTGATAATCCATCTCCTTAACCCTTAACAAGGCCAAAAGCCACTCGAAGATAAGTGGTGACTCAGTAAAAAACAAAAAAAATACTAACCCCACCCCCTCTGTTGACATGGTAATCCACCACCCACTTTCTGAAGCCTTCCTTCCTGGTGGAGGACACTCAACCATCTGTGAACAGGAATGGTGTAATCAAATGCTGTTATGTCCAGATGGGTCTACAAAACCACCGACCCAACCATCTATGAATGTGGAGAGAAGAACCATACGAGGCAGCGCTGTCTTGTCTGTCCTCTCCAGCCGAACCAGTACAGCTTAAAAGATTTCGCAGAGTTCAATGATAATGCATAGGACTGTGTAAAACTTGTGAAACCATATTTTTCGAGGACAAAAGAAGTAGAACTGACATCCACCAAAGGATTTTCAGAAGAATCTGTTGGTAAAGATGCTGAATTAGAACATTTCGTTTTTTTTAGTTTTTTTTTTCAAACATATCTAATGAAAACAAAGTCTCTTGTTGACACATAAGTAGTTGACTCAACGAGTAGAAAAAGTGGTCATAGTTATGATACTGTTACCTTGTCTTCCTTTTAGCTGTAATAATGTAACAAATAAAAAAGATCAACAAATAACTCCATTACTAGCTCTGGGATTTGGTTGATTTTTTATAGCAAATATATCTAGTTGAACTGAATCTTCCTGGTCAACCCCGCTTGGAGGAAGAGCATCGAAAACCGACATGGGTTTGCCTTGACATCGAATACCCAAGAGAGAGAAGCGATCTTGCTTCTCTGCCACATACTTCTTTCCATTATGACACTTTTGGTGCGCATCAGCCGATGTCACAAAAAGTAGAACTGACACTGAAGGATTTTCATAAAAATTTGTTGGTAAAGATGTTTAGCTATGGTGTGTATTTTTTTTTTCAAACATGAAAACGAATTTAGTGATGACTTGATACATATTTTTATTATTGTATTATTTGGATTATTCAAACTACCGTTCTCATCTTGGATGTTAGTCTCACAGTGTTTCAGCATTCAGGTGCATCTTCTGGAGGTTGAAGGTTCAATCCTCAGTATGGGCGATACTAAGAATACAATTAGAAATTATTTAAAACTTATACCCGGTCATGGCTGACAGAACGAGAGCAAGCTACCCCTATTGATTAAATGAAGGGTTCTGTTTGAAATTCTGTACAAATTTCCAAGTTCGACAAGACACACCTGAAGAAGGTTGGAGGTTACATTGGCCGAAACGTTGTGAAAATAACATCCAAGATGAGAACAGTAGTTCGAATAATACAAATTATCAATCCTCATCTAAAATATTTCGAAGCATTTCTACTGTTATTGTAAAATTGTGTAGGGAGCTCTTCGATCCCCACCAGATGGTGTGTAATCTTCTTGTTGGCAGTTGTACCCCTCAACGAAAATATCCTCGATCTAGCAGAAAAATCCCACCCTTCACTGTAGAGGTCCCAAGATGCTGAAATAATTTTTACTCTGATAGTTTCGGCATTCATTCAGTATAGTTAACAACCAAGGGATCGAAAACAAACAAAATATACAACAGATAACTTTTACCAAATGCAAGAAAATTTAATTTTCTACCGACCTGTATAATTTTAACATGTGGAAACCGATTGTAAGATTTATTATCTCTGAATTTGGCTAACTAA
Organism: Sepiola atlantica; assembly: GCA_963556195.1. NCBI lineage: Eukaryota > Metazoa > Mollusca > Cephalopoda > Sepiida > Sepiolidae > Sepiola > Sepiola atlantica. The sequence goes on from OY744520.1 coordinate 118,105,695, forward strand.
AAGTGACGTAACAAATATGAGTAAATAAAAAAAATGGTTGTCAACTTTGTTAGTAGATGGTCGCGAATTTCAAATTTAAAAGCTAGAGGGGGGAAAAAAAGGCTTACTACTAACCCTAATTCAGGGAAGGGGGGGAGCAGTCGGACTTAAGGTGAGTGGTAAGGTAAGTAATTTTTTTTGTTAACTATTTTGTAAGGAACAACAAACACACACATGCGTCAGCCATATTGGATTTTAGTGTCTCTAATATACAGATATCAATGAAGTTATGAGTTTTATTTTCGCGAGATATCTATCCTAGCTACCCCGCTCCTCTCTGTCTGTCTATCTCTCTGTCTCTCTCTCTCTCTCTATATATATATATATATTTATATATATACTAGAAGAATACAGAATGGGTGAAATGAATTCTCCCAAACAGAACAGTTTTGCACCACCTTTATGTCCCTTACAAAGATTAAAACCAAGATATAATGATATTAAACCTTATGCCTAGAATTTTGATCAAAACCCATTGCATGACTTTGATTTTAGAAAATGTCTAAAATTTAAGACTTAAGCTTAATGGGCTTATAAAGAAATTGAAATTCAGAGAATCTTGCTTAATTGATGCCTAATGACTATGGATCAAATTTAATGCAAATCTGAAATATTTGAAAGAAACTGAAATTTGAGGAATATTTATTAATTGATGTCTAATACTTATTGTTAAAATTTCACAAAAATCGGAGGTATCTGAATTTTCACAAAAAAAACTCTCTTTGCCCCCCTTTGCATAAAACTAAATAAAAAAAATTATAGCCCACCTTAACGCCTGGCAGCTGTGTTCTAAAACTCATAATGATCGGTTAATTAGTTTAGGAGTAGATCATATACATACAAATATATAAACATATACTCATACCTAATTTTATATAAATATATAAGAATGACAAAAACGTAATTGTAAGTAAACCTGGAACGATAAATAAAAGCAATTCGGAATGCTAACTCTTACCAAAAGAATAAGAGTTGTTCCCCTTAGCTGATTTATCTTTTTAGGTGATTATTTCAGAATGTCTACATATTAAACTGCCAAACCAGATTAAGTAGTTTTTAAAAGAAATTGTAGCAAAGTCTGTTAGTCTATTGCAAACAGTATAATACAACAATAACAAATGAAAATTGGCTAGTCAGAATCAAAGTTTAAATGCTATTTAGGACTAACTTTTAAAATCTGACCAACATAATTTTAGATATTAGATCACCTTAAACACTTTCTTTTCTATTTGTGTGTTTAGAAAATATTTTGATGGCAGTCCTCTAAAATGATTGTGTCGCGGTAAGCCGTAAAACTGGTTTAAGACGATGATCATCAATTTACGTAACGAACAATATTTATTTACGAGAAAAGAAAGTGTTGTGTTTGCAGGTGTGTGTGTAGTTACAATGAAAGTTTGATGAAAGAGGAATAATTCAGAAGCTGAGTAATTAGATTATTGTCTACCTTGGTAGGAGGTTTTATTGAGTGTTATAATAATACTACTACTACTAATAATAATGATAATAAAACGTCTTTATTTGATAATTTTCTAATACAAAAATATACAGATGTTAACTCTTCTGCCCAACTCCCTAATTTAATTATTCTTCATAAGTAAAGAAAAAGTCGACCCTGACCGACGGAGGCCTACTACTACTTCGTACACACTAAACAGATGCATGCATATACATATACACATATATACATTC